>CM035415.1:18694183-18746683 GCA_020310875.1 Ceratopteris richardii | reverse complement strand
CTCCACTTGAAAGGTCCTGGTTGTGATTCTTTGTTTCCACTCTTAGCCACCTACTCCATTGGTGTTGCAACATGATGCATGCCCCTATGGGGCTTTGGGCAGAGGGTGGTGCTTCCTATTGAATAGTCTTTCTTTTTTATTTTCTTCTTCTTCTTCTTTTGCTTGATTCTCATGTCTCTCTTTCCACATGTCCCCCTCCTAAACTCTATCGTCCCCGATAGGCTTTGGAAGTCAATGGGAGTACATCTTGTATATCTCTTGCTCTGTTTCATTTAGCAGATTGGCTTCACATATCATTAATTGCTTCCACTGTTCGGACTTAACACCATTGTGGGGTGGTTGGCAATGATCAACAAAAAAGATTAATTCATATGCTACAAGCCTTGCGTTTAGGTTAGTAGACATCTTTATTAATACTTCTGAATCAATTTCAAAAAAACTGGTGAAGAATGCTTCCTCAAAAGTCTACATATAGGTACTAGCTAAAAACATTATCCGCGAGTAATAAGCCATAATAGTTAGTTTGCTTGGCACGATGGAAAGATCGAAGACCAAAATATATGTTCCCTGATTAATGCCAATGAAATTCAAAAATGTATATTCTGCATGCTTGAAGACTTTGAGTACTGTTAGAATCATGCTGAGTATTTTATTCGTTAGCTTGATTGTTAGATCAGGAACCTTTGCATATCGTGATAGCAAAAATTCCATGGTTTTGACCATGTACTCTTCCATGGGCAAATAGTTATGCGGCGGGCTTGATAGTAAGGGAAAATTGAGCCACTATTTATTTAGTTTACCTTGACTTTGCAATTCCCAAAATTCTAGCCAGTATCATCAATGTGGCACAGGACAAAAAGCTGGATTAACTTGAAGTAAATATGGTGCTTCCTGCCAATGCACCCACAATGTTGGATTTTTCTCCAAAAACTTTCTCCTCCAAATGGGATTGGTAGCTTCGAACTCCTGTTGAGTATGATTAAAAGTGGTTGCTTTGAAATTCAATTGCTCGTTCGGATCATTTCCCGTGGCCTTCTTGATGTATTTTTTGGTCTGCTCTTTCATGATTCCATACAGGAGGTTGAAGGGCTTTATTATCATGTCTAGATCTTTACTTTTGATTTGGGCCTCTTTCATGGCTCTTACTACTTCATTTTCAAAATTTTTTATAAGGCAAGACACCAGTAGGGCATGTTCTTTCTAGCTTAGGTCTACAGTATATGGCATTGGATGATCATCATACGCATCCATAGCCTGTTCCCTTATTGGTGAATGAACGATTGGGGGAGAAAGAGGGCGTACCTCAGTCTCGTTAGTAGCCATCATGGATGGTTGCACTACTAGTGTCCCCAAAGTTCTTTGTCTGTTCTACCTTTGCTCTAAGCTCTACTATAATTTTATCTTTCTCATCATGTTGTACTTTACTAGCCTTGAGTTCTTCTTCCATTTTTGCATTTGCTTCACAAATGCTTTTTAGTTGATTAGCATCCTCATTACATCGCTCCATGTATTTGTGTCTTCGTTCCACTTAAGTTCCCATGTTTTGGTCTCTGCTTTATATTTGGTCTCTAACTTGGCTTGTTTTCTTTGCTCTTGTGCAAGGTGATCTTCCATTGCGGACAAATTTGCCTGCAGCTCGTGTAATCCTATGTCATCAGTGCTTTCCAATGGCTGATTTAACAGAAAAGAGTTCATTAATTCTTTGTTCCTCACATGTAGTTTGTCGGCTTCATCCATATACAATTTAACCTTATTTTCTAACAATTTGCTTTAATTGATCATCCTTATTTTTTCTGCTTCATACATTTCTTGTTGTTTTTTCAATTTCTTCACTTCAGCTTGAAGTTCTGAGATAGATGTACTCACTTCCTGTAACTTGTCTTTTAGCAACCCATTCTCCTCTTGGACATGATTGCATTCTTTCATTTTCTTTGCCAAGTCTTCTATTTTCTGTGCAAGTTCTTTTTGAATGGCTATATTCTTGGCTGAGAGCTCTTCACTTATACTCTGGAATCGACTTCTTGCTTCACATAATTCTGCTTTTTCCTTCTCCTCTTCCATCAAGAGAGTTTGAGTAGTCATAGTTTTGCCAATCATGTTCCTAACTATAGGCTTTAGTTGGTTTATGTCTACATTCAGCCATGTTTTTTATATAACTGAATCTTCACCTATTTGTATATCTTTGCCTTGTGCCACATGTAATGTTTCCCATTGTGGTTTCCTTATATGCATATGAATTCTTGACTCATCCTGCTCGATGTTGGTTGTTGTTTCTTGTGTGTCCGATTCCTCACAAGGCACTTTGGGAGAGTCAACCACCACGTCCAAAGGTGATGGTTCCACAACCACTTGGATAGGTAAGGCAAGCTCTTGTTCATCTTGTACCTCGGTGATGTTTTGTTCCATTTTTGGATGTACCATAGTTCTGGACTTGGGAGGTGATGTTTCCTTGAGAGATATCCTGGTTTGCTCGTTCAATTGTATGATGTGTCCTCTTTCTTTTGGTTCTTCAGATAGAGACTGTGTTTGGGCTCTTTGCTCATCTTTCTTTTCCGTTGACCGCTCGACTTGATCCAATTGCTCCCATTCTTCTCTCAAATGCTCATCCATGTGTATATCAGTGTTGAGTGCATCATGATCTTGGGATGATTCGTCATCTGAACTTGAAACATTTAACCCCAATTTTTTATACCTTTCTTGTTGAGATGCATTCTTTGCTGCCTATGATGGCCTTTGTTTATTTGACTAATGATATTGGTGGCCTTGTACATAAGATTGACTTGACCTCTCATATAAACATGTATGGCCTCTAAGGTTGTGGAGAGATCCCTTCTTATAATGGCCGGTGTTGTTGTCAATGGTACCTTCGGAAGTTCATGTGTTCTCTTGGACTGTGGGGTTTCTGATGTATCTACCACATGAGCTCAGTTTGCACCTCTCATGGTAGCTTTTGAGCTAGCGCCAACTTCCTTCATTATGGCTACACCTTTCCTCTTCTTTGGTACAGTGGCGGCCTTCACATATTTTGCCATTTCGGTTGTTGATATCATAGGCCGTAAACAATCTTTCATGTCTAATGCTTGATAGATAAGCAGTGTCAAAGCAGAGCTTCCATTTAAGAATTTCTTATGGCCCCACTATTTCTTAGCTTCAAATATCCGCTCCTGAATGTATGGGGTCAAATTGATTGGTTCCCAATTTGTTTGACTGCATGGGATAATAATTGTACTACTACTTTTTGTGGAGCTATTTATCGATGCATATTGGGAAAGCAAAAGTGTTGATGCACAAGCCTCACTTCTTCTTCAATATCAACTCTATTGATGTCTAAGAAGGTTCTTTTCTTAGCCTCATGGCATTCCTCCTTAACATCGGTAAGACCATCCACAGTCTAGTCAAATGCTATCTTGATCAGCTCATGTGCGAAGCGAATAGTCTGTGATTCCCCATTGCTATCTAATACCATAGCTTCAAGGACCAATGGCTTATCAAGTGCAGGATGCAGAGTGTTCATGACTTGGGTGCATCTTTGAAAGTCAGGTTTGTAGATAGGAAGCTTTAAATAGGCCGCAATTCTAGCTTGTGTCCACACATCCACTATGCTTGGCATTTCATGCAAGATTCTAAAGTCTTGAGTCATCACTAGGAATTGATGCTCTCTGTCCATGATTTTAAGAGTAATGAGGAACAAATGCTCACTTGCTGGGTTGTCATCTCTAAACTAGTGTCCTCGAGCCTTAACAGTCGTTTCCAGAGGAAACTCTAATATTTCAGTTTTGTGAGTGGCTTCAGAATCAAAGGATTCTTCCTGTGTAGCTTCAGAGTTAGAGGAAGCCATCTGCAATTGAAGGATTCAATGATTAGTGTCAAACTTGAAGTTAGTTGTCATGGTGTTTCAATCGTTCACTCCATGTGTTTTGTCCCCACTTACAGAGTGTATAAGGAACATAGTACCTAGTCTTTTTATAAACTTATATTTTTTTCTTAAGCTGCAAATAGAAAATATTAAGGTCATAGCCGAAGAATTTTTATTTATATGTTTACTGTACATGATGTTTCCTATTCCCAAGGAGGGAAATGTGCATACTTAGTAGGACATAGATGTTGTTGTGTCAAATGCATGGCCTTGTAATGTGGCCCTATTATGCTTACTCGAGGTGCATGGGACTCATCATAAGTGCAAGAGGAATTTCATGCTCTGATCATTGGTGATGTTATTCCTGACTTTGGAATCCACATTTTCCTAGCTTTGGTGCTTTGAATGTCCTTTTGGAAGCTTCTTACTTATGTTGGAGGTAGTCGGCTTTGTTGTACTTTCACTTTCCATTTTTACCGCTTTTGCATAGGAGTTTCTGCTTGTTCCATTGGTGGCATCGATTTCCTGGGAGTTCTTTGTCTCCGAACGAGTTGCATGTGTTGCCTTTGATCTCTAAGTAAATTTGGTAGTTGCTCTTTGATGATATTGATTGCTGTCTTGGGAATCCATATTTGATTCCTTGAAGTTTGAGATGCCTTCCAATATCTTCGGTATCCATACTTGCACTACAAGTGGGGACCTATCTTTGATTGGTTGGTCAGGTCGATGGCGCCTTCGATTGAATGCCTTTTGGTTCTCCTTTACTTGAGATTTGTAGTTGTCTAACTGATCCTTGTGAACCCATATATGCCGCGTCCTTTTCCTCATTGGTAAATGAATTGGTGGTAAAGCCATTTTTGGTAGTTGGGCTTCCAGTCGCTTGTCTGTAATAAGATCCTGACTTGTTCCCTCGGATTAGCTAAATTGAGATGATGGGCTGAGTTGAGTGTCATGAGTAATGAGAGTAGGGGTTTCTGAGCTTGAGACAAGAGTGGAAGCTAGTGATTAGGGTTCGGCAATAGTGTAGATTCACATGTGGACACACATTCGTCACCGTTACACTTCAGACAGGTCATCTTTAGAGCCTTCTCATCTAGTCATCTAGTAGGCTAAAGAATTATCTATGTCCAATCTCCATAGATATGTAGCCTAAGGCTAACTGGATTGTTACCTCAAATTTGTACATCTAGTCTTGACCTAATGCTAGTTCCTCCACTAGGTCGTCATCTTTACAGACTAAAAACTTTTGATGCATTGAATTGTTACCCAAGTGTAGAGATAGGCTAACCTCTCCTACACATTCAATGGTGTTTCCCCCTATGCCCACCATGTAGGCTTTGGTTGGATTAAGTGAAACACTTAATTGTCTAGTTAATGAAAAGCGTATGCAACTCAATGTTGCCCCAATATCAATCAATGCATCTACTAAGTGGTATTCCTCCATTTCGACTCCTAGATTTAGGTAGGTTTGTTTGATTTGTTGTCGTACAATCATAGTTTCTGCTGCCCTATAGTTGGCTATGGGAATCTGTTCCTCTCCTTGGCGATATCATTCATCTCTTTCTCTTATCCATTCTTTTCGCTTTCGTATGCATTCCAATGCCTCAAGTCTTGCTTCTTCTCTAATTTTCTCATCCTCTTCCTTTCGGTTCCTTGCCTTTAGTAGTCTACTCATCATCTCGTTCGTTAATGGTTCTAAATATTTCTTCACATGATAGCCACTTATATAATTTGCTAGAATTTCTCCATCTAAGGTGGCTAGGTTTACTGCTCCACTGGTAGAAATACGGTTGATAACTAATGGTCCATGTCCTCGTTTTTGTAATTTTTTAGCATGTTGTTTCAAAGTGTATACCAGGACTAAATCACCTTCTTTGAGTCCCTTAATGTGGGTGTCATAAAGGCTTTTTGTCGCCTCTTGGCAGCATAAATACATGTTGCAACTTGTAATCTAGTCTCATGCAACCGTTCAATCTGATCCAATTGTTGGGACAATTCGTGTCCAGTCCATCCATATTTCTCAACTACTCTGAGATTAGGAATCAAGAAATCAATTGGTAAGATTGCATTATGACCGTACACAAGATTTAAAGGTGTTGTGCCTATAGCGGTCTTATAAGCAACTCGAAAAGCCCAGATGGCATGATGCAATTGTTTATCCCAATCTGATCGTTTATTATTCACAATCTTGGTTAAAATGGTACACAGTACTTTATTGGAACTTTCTGCCTATCCATTGGCTTGCGGGTGATAAGGGGCCGATTTCTTATGAATTGTTGGTGCAATTCAACCACCAATTGATGTTTTGGATAAAGACTTGAAGTCAAAGGATGAAGAGAAGATCAACAATTGAAGATTGAAGATAGAGCATGTTCAGGAAATGAAGACTTGTATACATATGTACATTAATTTGTAGTTAGCTCACTTATACCTTTTGTATGGTCATGAGCTTGTACATATATGCCTATGTATACAAGTAAAAAGTCAAGACAAGTATGAGAGAGCATGAGATGAGAAGAATTAGAAGTTGTAAGAGTCATTAGACACTTGATAAGTGAAGAAGATCTCTCTCATCATTTACATGTAAAAATTTTTAGAGAAGAAGAAAAAAATGACGCCCGATCTTTTGCTGAGTACTCCTTCTGTGTTTAATATTTTGTGAAATGCTTTTGTACAAGTCTAAGTCTAAGTTGATTGACCTGTGTACAAGTTTTCAGATCTTAATTGTGATCAAGCTAAGAGAATTGAGGGTACAAACATTTACATGTGTAAATGTGAAGAAGTGAAGTTGCAATAGGTGCAAAATTCGATGCTAATGTTTTGGTCATTTCTCCTTCCACAGTGTAAAATTTTGAGCAAGCAAGCACTCGTTCTTTAAGTTGGAAGGTGAGATACCTATGGACAAAATCATTTGAATAAACGGGTTGTAGTTTAAGAGAAATATCCATTAAAAGTTATAGGTGTCAAAGTCAACTATAGAGAAGTACAATTTTAGACATAGGTAGATTGTTTGAATCATTTCTCAAGATTTACTGAGTCTTTTGAGATGATTTGACTTGGACAAGGTACGCAAACATTATTCAACACCTCATACAAAGTTTCATTGAAAAATCTACACATTTGGTTAGTCAATGAGTGAGTAATGTGTAGCAGACTTTTCTGAGTAGTGACTCTCTTCACAATTAGTACAAATTTTGATAGTTTGGAATTGGTCTTCCAAAATTGATTAAAGTGTTCTAAATCAAGGATAGCTTGTTCTTTTGGAGGTTAACACACTCCATCAGTGGTGTCAGTGTAGGAATCATCAAAATAGAAGAAAGGAGGGCCCCGACTGCTGCAGTCATATAGAAATCAACATTTGAAGGTTCAAAAGGTGAAAGTTTGAAGAGAAATCTTGAGAAGGAGGCCTGAAGCTATCAAGAAGATCAAAAGGAACTTCATTCGAAGTAAAGGTACACTTATTCTTCATAAAGCTTGAAGAATAATACACAGGTGAAGAAAGGATGGGAGATTCTCTTTAGATAGAGAAATTGGATAGAGAAAACTATCCAGCTTGGTCAATGAGGATGGAAGCTCATCTCATGAGCAAAGACATGATAGGTTACATCATAGCTGAAGAAGAGAAACCACAATTCAAAGATCCTAGTGTTCCAACTAGGGATGAACTCTCATAGTTGAAGTCTTGGATGAAGAAGGATGCTCAAGCAAGGAGCATTATCTACATGGGAGTTAATGACTACTCGCTACCTCATATTAGAGGACTCGAAAGTGCAAGTGACATATGGAATGCTTTGGAGGATCATTTCCAAAATGCTACAAAGTCAAGGAAGGCATCCTTATGGGTAGAGTTTACCACATACTGAATTGTCACTAGATCATTTCACTCCTGATTTAAATCAGTTGCTAGGACACATGCTAACTTTTGAGCAAGATGTCAAAGGTGATGGTGATAAGAGTGCAGGTCAAGCAATGTATTCAAAGGATAAGAAGAAGAATAGCAAAGGCAAGCAACAAGTAAATGAAGAAGAAGGAACAACTAGCCAAGCCAACTTCCTAAGAGGAAGAGGAGGTGGCAAAGGTAGAGGAAGAGGCAGAAGTAATAAAGATGGATCCAAAGCTTGCTAGATTTGTGGTAAGACAAATCATTTAGCTCATGATTGTTGGTATAATAATCAGAATAATGGAGGATATAGTCAGAACTTTAATTCAAGAGGAAGAGGTTGTAGAAACCAAAGGGGTAATTTCAGAGGTAGAGGTAGTAGAGGTTACTTTGGAAGAAATGCAGGTAGAGGATTCCAAAGTCAATCCTACAACAATACCTACTACAATTATGCTTCATATCAGAAGGAGGATTCAACCTTAATCATGAATGCAACTTGTGAAAGACAAAGTGAAGACCAAAGAGTCTTCTACATTGACTCAGGGTGTAGCAATCACCTGAGTGGTAATATAGCCTTGATGACTGATTTGGAAAATAAGGTAACTAATCATGAAGTTCAAACAGGTGATAATACAAAGCACAATGTGAAGTCAATTGGATCAGTGAAGGCCAAGGATGGAAGTACTCTTTTGAGTAAGGTCTTGTATGTTCCTACAATTCCAAAAAATTTGATAAGTGTAGGGCAAATTGTTGAAAAAGGTTATGAGGTTCACTAATGATGGAGTTTTTATGGAAGACCCTAGCAATGGGTATAAACAAATTGTTTCAGGGAAGAAAGAAGGAAGACTCTTCACATTGAAGATTCAAGGTAATGTTGGTCATGCCTTGTTCACTTATGGAGGACATAAGATCTCTGAGTTAGATCTTTGGCATAAAAAACTTGGACATTTCAATTGAAGAGGTATTAAGGATATGGTTAACAATGGTTCAGTGCTTGGATTGCCTAATGTTGTAGGTCAACATATGACATACAGATGTGAGGCATGTCAATTAGGTAATGCTCATAAGCAATCATATTCTAAGCATGGTTTCATGTATTCAGAGAAGCTTGAGTTGGTACACATAGATGTGTGGGGACCATCAAAGGATTTCAGTATCAATGGTTCAAGATATTATGTGATTTATGTTGATGATGCTACCAGTGGATCACTATATATGTGATCAAAGATAAATCAGAGGTATTCAATACATTTAAACATTATCATGTGTATGCAGAAAGAATCACAGGTCAGAAGCTGAGAAGACTAAGGTCAGATGGAGGGGGAGACTATTTCTCTAATGAGTTTAGTGATTACTTATGGAATGCATGTATAAAAAGGGAAGTTACTTGTAGGTACTATCCTCAACAAAATGGTGTAGCAGAAAGGAGAAATAGAACTCTTGTTGAGTTTGCAAGATCAATGATGAAGGAGAAAAAATGTCCAAATTATTTGTGGGTTGAGGCTGTAAATACAGCTACATATTTGTTCAATAGGTTACCATGTAAAGCTTTGCAGGATATGACACCATATGAAGCTTTGTGTGGTAAGAGACGTACCTTAGATCATTGCAAAGCATTTGGATGTTTGGCTTATGCATATGTGCCATCTTAGTTGAGGCATAAATTGGAACCTAAAGCTGAAAAGTATGTGTTCATTGGATATGATGATAAGCAAATGGGATATAGGTTGTGGAGTCCATCCACAAAGCAATTCCTTGTATAAAAGGATGTTACATTTGATGAGCAAGGTACTTGGTATGCAGGAACAATCAATAATCATGCAAGTGATGAAGAAGTTTTGAATCAGAAGGAAGGTAAATCAAAGGTTTAGATATTTGATGAAGAAGAGAACAATGAAGCACAAGTTGAAGTTGAAGAAGTGCCAAGGTTTGATCCAGAATGTGATGAACCAGAAACTTCAAGAAGTGGAGAACTCAGAAGGTCATCAAGACACAAATGGCAACCTACAAGGTATAGCTATGACTATGCTTACATGGTGAAAGCAGATGAAGACCCTTCTACATATGAAGAGGCAAAAGGTAAGGAAAAGTGGGAGAAAGCTATGCAGGAAGAGTATGATGCATTGATGAAGAATGAGACATAGGATTTGGTTCCTAAACCAAATAGTCAGAAGATCATTGGATGCAAATGGGTCTACAAGACAAAGAGGTATGCAGATGGAAGTGTGTCTAGATATAAAGCTAGACTTGTTTGTGAAAGGGTATGCTCATACATATGGTATAGACTATGATGAGACCTATAGTCCTAAGACAAAGATGACAACCATCAGGACACTCATAGCCATTGCTGCATGTAAAGGTTGGAGATTGTGTCAATTAGATGTGAAGAATTCTTTTCTTAATGGTTATATTTCATATGATGTTTTCATGGAGCAACCACAAGGGTTCAGAGATAAAAGGTATTTAGAATATGTATGTAAGCTCAAGAGAGCTTTGTATGGTTTGAAGCAGGCCCCAAGGGCATGGAATTATAGACTTGTAAAGTTATTAAAGGAACTTGGTTTCCAAGTATCTAAAGCTGATAATAGATTGCTTGTTAAAGCAAGTGATGATGGGTTCATTTATATGTGCATATATGTTGATGATATAATCCTTACAGGTACAGATGAGAAGGGCATACAAAGTCTCAAGAACCAAATGGAGAAAGAGTTCAAGATTAGTGACTTGGGAGACTTGTCATATTTCTTGGGCATGGAGATCTCATATACTCAACATGGAGTGTATGTGACTCAAGAAAGGTATTTGACTCCCTACAAGGGTATACTCTTTACTTAGCTCCTCTAAGGCTCGTTTTCTTGCTAGGCTTTCCCCTTCCGGATATTCACGTGTCTTTAAGAAACTTACTAAAGGAAAAATCCATCTAGGTGCTATTGTGGAGTAGCATAGTGTAGAGTTCTACTCAAGTCTTTCTTCTTGATAGTGGGACAGCTTTTTACATGTGTGTGAACATCTTTATATATTCCTGGCCACCTTTGATTTTGTCTTCATCCGTGGATATTCCGTTCGTAGGTACTATATGCCCTAAAATTTTTCCTTGTCTCACCTTGAAGACATGTTTTTCTGGGTTTAGATAGACTCTATATTGTCTACACTTTTCAAAAATTCTCCTCAACTTGGGTATGTGATCCACTCATTGTGAAGAATACGTACACAAATAATCTACGTATACTTCCATGCTTTTCCTAAGGAATTCCTTAAATACATGACACATTAATCTATGAAAGGTAGCAGGTGCATTGATTAGTCCAAATGGCATAACCCTAAAAGCATTTACTCCCCATTCTGTGGCAAAAGCAATTTTGTGTTGATCCTCTGGAGCAATTGCAACTTGGTTGTAACCAGAGAATCCATCAAGGAAGCTATAAACTTTCTTGCCTGCCACTCTCTCCAAAAGGTGATATGTAATGGGTAAAGGGTAACTATCTCGAATGGTGGCTGCATTAACTTTTTTGAGGTTGATACACACCCTAAGTTTTTCGCTTTTCTTGGGTACCACTACCAAGTGTGACACCCATTTTGTGTGTTCGATTTCATAAATGAATCTTGCTACCAATAATTTGTCTATTTCTTTTTTAATTTTGGTGGAGTATACATCATCGTATGTGTATGGTTGTTGTTTGGATGGTTTAGCATCAGGAGTCATGGGAATACGGTGAGAACAAATAGAGGGATCTACTCCTTTTAAATCTTTGTACGTCCATGCAAATACGTCCCTATAATTTTGAATCAATTCTATAAGTTCTCGTTCTTCACCTTCTGACACATCTTTCCCTATGTAGGTGCATCTTTCCTCTTCTCCTTCTATAGTCACAACGACTTTTTTAGTCTGTTCTTTGTTATCGTAAGCTATTCCTTCTTTTGCCTCTCGTTTAGGCATATGGATGGCAATTTTCCTTTCTTCCACCTCATACTTTTTAAATTTTTTATGAACTTCAAATTGTTCTTGTGGTATGTTCTATACCTTACTAGTCTCTTCTGAATTGATATTCTCTTGATTTCCCTTTTGTTGTGGAGTGGAAATGCTCCCAACATCAGTTTCTTTATGTTCTCCTTCTAACTGAAGTCCTTCTTCCTGAATCTCAAGTTCCATTTCTATACTCTCATAATATCCATTCTCCTTCGTTTGTCTCTTGCAGTACAACCATGTATAGACTTACATTGTATCCATCCTTGTCTATGCACTCATTTAGGGTAGGGACTTCCTCATTGACACACACATCTAATGTGGCCAATATCTCCATCCATTTGTGGGGCTCGAACTCTTCATCCAAAAACACTCGTGGCATATAAGCTAGATCCTCTATTGGCCTAGAGACTCCACAACCTTGTTGCCATGTTAGTCTTCTTTGTTTTGTTACCATTAGTGTCCATGTGAAAGGCCAAATGGCCACTGGACACTTCTTTGTATATGTTCTTTAATAAAACATATAGTAGCCTGGTCAGCCATAGAGTGTATGTTCAACCGCATTTGTGAGACCTAAGAAGTTTGTCTTCATGCTCCCCGTGTATTGTGTTTTCTATGTATTCTGCAGCATCTGTGCGAAGTACTGTGTGCGGTCTCAAGAGCTCGGTTTTCTACTCCGAGCATATCATCATGGAGCTCTCGAGAAGAAAAGCGCATTGTGGTGCATTGTCGTCGAAATACTTCACTAGTATCAGAGCAATTTGACGCAAAAAAGCTTTGTTCCTTTTGTGCGAACGAAGCAAGCACCCCCGCAAGGCTTTCTCCAAGGCTTATAACTAAGGAAGCGACCAAGGCATACACCTTGGCATACATTGTCATCCGAGTCACCAAAGTCACCGTTGGCGCCATTGGCTGCGCGTGAGGGAGGACCTCAACGATCAAGGCAGCTAGAGGTTCCCAGTACTACCCGCGGGGTCGTCCATCCCACTATTGTTCCCCCTAGAGCTCGCTTAACCGTGACAATCTCTTGCCACTAAGCTACACTCTTGTGGTGTCTGAAGAAGGGGAACGACTAAGGTTGACATTACCTTGACATGTTTTGGTCCCTCAAAGCTTCATTCTTTGCTTTCAAACCCTATTTTTGAAGCATTTTTGGGTGTCTTTTGGAGCCATTTTGGAGTACTTTTGCACATACTTCTCTTCACACAGGTCCGCGAACATCAAGAAGAGTGTTCTTTGTACTTCTCCGACAATAAAAATCAACCTTTGGGGCTGTGTTTTTCAGCCACACTCGCAAAACTACAGGTTTTTGGAAAGGTTTTCAGTTTTGGTGGGAGCCGCCGCTGCAAACTTATGCAGGTTTTTTGAGCCAAAAACATCAGAGTTGACAGACACTTGCCGGAGTTATTGGCTAGTTTTTGGGCTGTGCATTCAGCCTTTTAGTGTCATTTTACTACATATACTGAGCACATACACATCATGCACGCTTCTGTGGATACCGCTTATGTATGTCCATGTGGTCATTGATATAGCGGTTATGTTCTTTGCATAAAGCCTTTTACATTTGATAAAGAGGGTTGTGGTGAGGTTTTCTTAATTGGGAGACACCCAGATGTCGATGTCTCTTCGGTGATGCGGGTGGAAGACTTACCCAGCCTCGCCATAGGAGACGTATGATAGTTGTTCATAGGTGCTCGATAAGCCTAGTTGGCTTCTATTGGGTACTGATTATATGCAGTGGAGTCAGTGATTCACTATACAGGCAAACATGTCAATACTTGCAGTTTTATGATATTTTGACACTGGTCATATGCTCATCTTGCAAAGGATACTCTGGCAAAATTTTTCCAGTTTTTTGGTTTTGTCAACTATTCACTGGTCGATTTACTCCTTGATACACTTATTCGTTGGTGTTCGCACTCTTCTAGCTCCATTATCATTCCATTCAGTTCTCTACCATCATGGCGTCAGAGGTATCAGGCACATCCGGTGGATCAGGGTCTAGTGCTAGTGTTCCGAAGAGGAGCTATAACTTGCAGGGCAACGACCATTTTGAGATCCAAAAATTTGATGGCTCAAACTTTGCTCTATGGAAGAATCAAATTAAAGATGTGCTGATTCAAAGGAGACAATGGAAGCCAACAAATGGGATTTCAAAGAAGCCTGCTGACATGGATGAAGATGATTCGGATGAGTTAGATGAAATGGCCAGGTCTACCATTCGCTTGCACCTGGCATATAATGTTTACTTTACAGTATTAGACTGTGAAAGTGCATAGGATCTTTGGAAGAAGTTATGCAATACATATGAAAAAGAGACGGCATCAAATAAAGTGTATCTGATGAGAAAATTATATGACCTTTGTATGAAGGACAAGGATAGTGTTGTTGCTCATCTAAATGAGTTTGATGCTATATTCTCCGAGTTACAGGTTCAAAAAATGGATATGGATAACGAAATGAAAGCAGTATTGTTGTTATGCACCCTGCCATCATCATGGGATACATTTTGCACAGCTATTAGCAATAGTGCACCTGGTGGTAAACTTGTCTATGATGACATATGTGGAGCACTCTTGAGTGAGGAGATTCGTAGATCTATGGTTGGCACTCAGAGTGGAGGTGCATATAATGTTTGTGATTCTTACCAAGGAAAGAATCAACAACGTGGCAGGAGCAAGAACAAGGAAAAGAATGGTCAACAAAATAAGAGTAGAAGTAAATCAAGGAACAGGGATATCAAACGCAATTATTGTCATAAGAAAGGAGATATGAAGAAAGACTATTATGCATTAAAGAATGATAAAGGTAAAGGACAGAACATTGATGGGCATGTTAAACAGTTACCTGCACCATCTACTTCGATTGTGAAGAGTGAAGAAATTAATGTTATTTCTAATGATGCTGATGTGTTGACACTTGATAGTACTGTGCCATCTGAGGTGCTTATGGCTGATTCTCTTTCCCACACATGGCTGCTAGATTCTGGTGCTTCTTTCCATGTGACACTGTAGCTCAGTGATGAGTAGCACCTCCTTTAATGTCAATCCGGGAAGACATGAGGATGGTATGAAGACCACGAGCAAGTGGAAGCACAAGTGCGTGAGTGAGAAGCACACAAGCATGCACACACATACACACACACGCGCACACACCGTAAGAACAAAGAGAGTAAGACAATGGAATCACTTCTATTGCAAGAAAGTTCTCATACAAGCTCAAACTACAAGAAGCTACCCCTAAAATGAGCTCTCTAGCTCTATTTATAGTTCTTGACTAGCTTTGGCCCTGTTCAGACCTAGTGTCCGGCCTAGTTAAAAATTAGGTTCCGGGGCTTATTTGAGGGCCCAAACGAGATCTAAAAATTATGAAAATTGACAGGCAACTACATCTAAGGCTCCCCAAGCTCGAGGACTCCTCGGCTTGTACAAAATGGAGCTACAAAAAGGTGAAATGATATTTACAAGGGTTCGTAGTGATGAGAATCACTTTAGAATGATGTGGGGGTTTTGAAAAAAATAAGTTGCCTCAGTGCTAGATCTTCATGTGTGTCCATACTTGCTGCCTCAGTGCTAGATCTTCATGTGTGTCCATACTTGCTTCTTCCCGCATCCTGTCAACACTCTCCCCCCCCTAGGGTCTGTCGTCTCTGACAGACCTCTTTTCCGCCGTTTGATCAATGTATTGTTGCAGGAGGTCGGTTGCCAATTCTTGTTCTTTGATTTTTAAACCTCTGATTAGATCTCATTGCAAAGCCTCCCAATCCACTGTACCAGGCATGTCAGGTTGTGGCATCGTGTAAAGCTCAGAATGCATCGTTTGTTCGCATGCAAAGAGATGGAGTAGATGCGTAGGCCGTGGCGCAAATACCTCTGAATGTGCTTCCCAAAACCCCGTGGTGAACATATCGTCGAATGTTTGCTTGTAGCAGGCAGGGAGATATCTTATGCGTGCATGCCATGCGTAAGCCACTCGTATGCTCGGGGTTGTGCTCATATCATATAGCAGGTCGTAATTACCATTAATAAACCCGGGAATAGGAGGTTGAATACGGCATACATTGCGAAAAGTTTTGAGTACGACCTGCATCATGTCGAAGATCTTGAGCATCATCTGGGCAGCGACATCTGGCATAGGGTGGAGGCGTGGTATCCAATGTCTGATGGTTGCAATCATGTATGACACTGTAGGAGTACCGGTTGGGGGGGCGATAGCGGGGTAATTGAGCCATTCTTTACAGTTTGTGTTATTCTGAACCTTGATGGCAAAAGCTTTCCATGATCGGCGTCTTTGCACTGGCCCAAAACACGGATTGTACCTCAAATGCATGGGGGCATGATCCCATGTTCGAAGCATTTCTGGGTAAGTTTCGAGTAACTTTTGACTCCACGTTGGTTGGAATATGACCCCTTTTCGTGCCGCTTCTGGTATGTCTTCTGGTTCGAACTGTGTGGCAAATGTGGGGCACTTGTTGGTGACCCGTTTGATTTCTGCATTGTAGTCAGCTAACAGTACAAAATAGGGCTTGTATTGCAGTTCTGAACTAGTGATAAGGCGTCTAGGGGCGATGTGCCTGAAGTATTCTGAGTGAAGGATGGTGTCCTCAATGGCCTTCATTGCCAGCATCTGAGTGGATATCCGCTCCTGATGAGTTTGCCCCATCTCCTCTACTTGTTTCATCCATGCTGATGGGGGTTCCTCATAGGTATCTTGACCTTCTTCTGTTACGCGTCCTCCTGGGAATGGTTGAGGCTCGTAGGCGTCGACTAATGCTTCCTCCACTGGGATGGTAACTGCTTCTTCTTCTGACGGTTGCTCTGGTGGGGAAGGGGGTCGTTCGTACTGCATCAACTTCAGTTTTAATTCTGCGATCTGCTGCCGTAACTCCAGCACGTCGTTGGGCGTTGAAGGTTCAGGTTCGGTTGAAGTAGCAGCGTCTGTCATTTCTTTATGTTCCTGTCGGTGTGGTGTAGACTCTTGGGGTCTCTGCAAGTCCTTTAGCTGGTCGGCAAGCTGATCATGTGCTTCTAACAGATTGGCATACGTTTCCAATATTTGTTGTATGTTCTCTGATGGGACCGCTTGAAATTTGACCGGGTCTATGGGTGCTCCCGGGGTGTTCTCCATGGCCGCCTCGAGATTCTCTTGGTTTTGTTGTTGAAGCCGTCTGTTTTCTTCTTGAGCTGCCGCTAGATGTCGTCGTAGCAAAGCCATATTTCGTTGAAGCCTTGCGTTGCGGCCCATCTGATCTCGCAGCTGTTCCTCCATGGCTTTGCGCTCTTCCATATGTCTCGCCTCGAGTTGCGCATTTGTCTGTTCGAGGGCGGATATCTTTCTTTGTGACTCCGTATGACTGAACTCCAAAGCATTGACACGCTCTTGGAGAGTTGCTGAGAGGGTGCATAGGTCTTTGTTATTTTCTTCCAACAATGTATATTCCTGCTTAAGCTGAGTGGCAGCTTCGAGCATCGTGTCGAGTGCAAGACTAAATGAGGTGGATGCGGGGGTAAGGATGGAAGATGCAGGGGGTTGGGAAGTGGGAATGGGAAAAGTGGATGTTGTGCCTATCGTGTGTGGAAGTGGTGATGTGAGTGTAATAACATGTGATGGTGTTGTGAGAACAGTGGTAGTGGGTGACCCAGTGGATGGTGAGATGTCCATGGGATCAGACATGAGAGAGTGTGATTCGTGAAACGTGAACACCGGGATGGTGGGTGGTGTGATAGTGGTGTTTGTGAATGTGGGGAAGTGAACTTGGGGAAGGGACTTTTTCTTATGTTCATCAACCTGTCGAAGAATGTTTACAAATTGGGTCCACAAGGAGGGTTGGGTGATTAGTGGGGTGCCCGGGGCAGTTACAAGGGATGGGGTAGGTAGAGTTTGGGGGGAAGGAAATGGAGGGGTGGACGGTAAAGAGATGGAAAGAGTCTGACTAGTGACAGATGGTTGTCCAAAGGCAAGGGGGAAGAATGGGTGACCTAATTGGGGTTCAAAAACCTGAGTGACAGAGATGGATGAGGGTGAAGGAAGGAAAGTGGAAACGGGGGTGTGTACAATGGTCTCACTATAGGAGGAGAATGGTTGTGTAGAAAGACACGTGGAGAGAGGCTCTGAGGGTGGGATAGGAGATGATGGGGGAGATGGGGCATGCGTAATTTCCTCCGGTTCATCATTGGGCCTAGGGCTAATCATGTGCACATCTTCTACTGTGGACGTAGCTAACACGGTAGAGACTTCCATTTGAATCATCTTTCCGTGTCGAGGTCGTGTATCAATTCTTCTTTGGTCGTAAGCAGGGTTCTCTTGATAGACCAAGGTTCTCATTGCTTCACTGATGCCACAGGTGTCCGCCAAAAGATTTAGCGATTCTACAAACTGGGGATCGATATGCTCTGAGTGTAACATCTGGTTTACTAGGGCCCTATTTGCTTCTTCTGTCATCTTATGGCGTCGTTGTACCTGCTTGATTGTTTGGTATAGCCGTTTGAGCTGTGCCATATATGCAGGGGCTTCGTCTTCACTCTCTTCTGGGTTATTCCTTGGTGCCTGCTCCTGAGCTTGTGTGTTTGGACTTTGAGGAGGTTGCGTCACTCCTAGCTCCTGTACGCTGCTTGTCTCACCTCGTGCCTGTTCTCTTTGGGTTGATGTCCCCGGATCGATATTGTCAGGGCAACCTTCACTGTCTGATAGATGAGCCGTCTGCAGAAATGTTTCAAAATCAAAATTTTGGTCTTCGGTGAAAGTGGCCATCGCTGCGAATTCTGCATCGGTTGGTAGCGGAGGGGCAGAGGGAGTGGGCTGTACCACCTCTCTTGGTCGAGACTCCTGGAGATGGATTGTGATTGGTGCCACCGGGGCTTCCTCTCTAGTGGAGACTTCGGTAGTGGTTGCTGGAGGGATCAGGACTTGTGAAAGGGATCCACGCATTCTTTTTGCAGGCTGACTCCCTGACTTTCGCCCTTTAAACAATTCTAGATGTGCATACTTTAGGGCTCGAGCAACTGGCACATCATACGCCAGACATCTGTAGATGATTCTAGTCAACGCACAGCAACCATGTAGAGTGGGCTTCCTCACACCCCGCTTGCCTGCCTCATATACCTGATCTAAGATCCATACTGGCATCTTAATGGGCAAGCTTCCGGTCTCTGCTAAATACAGTCCGTACCATATCTTCTTGTGAGGCTGAGTGAAACGGTCTTGAGCTGGAAATGCGAAGTGCTGGAGGCACATCCGCAGGGGTATGGCGATGTTAGGGGTGAGGGCGCACATGTCTTTGAGCTTCTTGACTCTATTGCTCTTCATTGATTCTGGTATCAGGGGGTCGCGATCTGAAGGCACATGAGTGCCATACATTTGAAGGGCTTCCCTGATTAATGTTACATTTAGTTCAAACTTCCTCATCTCCTCCAGATTAGATAAGGAGGGCACCCAGAATGTGCCTGAATGATCTTTATCCCCGGTAGGTTTCATCGTAGCAATCAAGTAGTAACACCTGAGGAAGTCAGGTTTTGGTAGAGCTGCACTGAAGTAAGTTTGCAGTCCTGCCTTTCGCCAGATCTCTTGAAGGGGAGCTGCATTTTGTAAGGCCTCAAATTCTCTTGAAAAGAATTGGAAGGTCCACCAAACCCCTCCACACTCCATCTTGGACTCCCAGATGTGGTCCGCGTCTCCCAAATCCCCTGGCATTTCATTGAACCAATGGGAGTGCCCTTTTACTCTTTCGGTTAGTCCACTGGGTGGATCTGGAATAGGGATTCATCGCACATTCAAGAATTCTTCAGGTCTAGCCATTGGTGGAGCTTCCACTGGCATGGCATCCCAGTTGATGGGGGCACCAGATCCTGCCTGAGAGCTTGTGCCTGCCGCGGTTGCCATGAGAGGTCGCTTATCTGCTGGAAGACGAAAGGCACATTAGTGTTGCATAGGAAACAAGATGTAATGGTGTTCCCTTCACAATACTAACATGACAATCCCGGAGGTCAGTAGTTAGTGGTGAGGTGTTTATGATATGTGTGAGTGGTGATTAAAGGTCAGTGTCATCCTAGGTGCGTACTTTGGTCATGCAATGGACTCGAAATGCTTCTGTGTTAGTGTGGATGGATTTACAGAAGATGGTCAGGGGGTTTAGTACACAGTTTAACTCTCCACACTTTGATACAGGAGTCGTAGCTTTTAGAGCTAAGGACAGGTGAAGACTTTGGTCTGAGTGTGTGATGTGGTTGGGACCTTGTGGGTACCCATTTCCAGACATTCCTGGAGTTGATGGGAGTGTGGACAGTGAGAGGTGTAGGTATCTTGTCACTTCCTGAGTTGTTGGCCAAGAGTGCTTGTGAGAGCTGCTTCATCCTTGTGTCTGTAGTTGAAGTAATTTGGGCTTGTAAGCTAGCCTTGGGCACCCATATCTGTCTAGCATTAGGGATGGCCTTCATTGACCGCTTAGGGACCCAAATAGAGATGGTGTGCCTAGGGGTGATCCTAGGGGGCTTCTTAGCTTTGATCCTTGATTGTGAGGCTCGTGTCTTGTCTCCTTGAGAATCTGCGATTGGGGCTGTGGGTCTCCCATCCTTGCGTATCCAGATCTGCTTCACGCCACGAGATGCTCCATGTTGCGCGGGTTGGCGCTCCTTCCTCTTGATCAGCGGTCTCCTTTGTATAGAGTGGTGTTCGGTCCGTTCGTTTAGAATCTTCTTTGGATCAATTAGGAACTCCTTCTTGGCTCCTGAACCTTCAGTAAGATTGACATTCCTCTGCACCATAGAAGTTTCGACAAGCACAACGTGGTTATCTTCGCGTGGATTCCTGGAGGGACCAGGAGTTGTTGCCTGTTCTATTGGTTTGAGTGCTTGATTTTCTAATTCAATCGTGAGACGACTTTGGCCTACCCAAGCCTGAAGAAGTCCACTTCTTAGGTTCAGGTTGACTGCGTGATCATAGATCCAGTCTTGGCCCAAGATAAGCGGTTCGGTCAGATCCTCGTCTTCACACACTAGCACTTTTACTGGCATGAGGACCTCTCGTATGTAGAGGGGAAGATCCACCTCTCCCATACAAGGGGTTTCAACACCTCCTAATCCTATCAGATATGCTTCTATGGGTTTTACCTTCAACTGCAGCTGCTGGCAGTAAGAAAGCCGAACTGCACTTGTGGCTGCTCCTGAATCAATTAAAGCCCTCACGCTTGTTGTGCTGTCCTTTTGTCCTATTTCTAGGGTCACAAAAGGTCGTCGGTCTACTATCTTATGGGTGTGTCCACTTGAAGCCTCACACATGGCCATGGGATAGCCTGGGGACTCTTCAGTGTTAGTCATAGGCTGGTCTCTTCCTTGTCTTCTCAACTTCATTCGTTTGATACGTTCTAAGGCCTCTGCCTGTGCTTCTTCTCGAATTCGTTTTTCCTCCTCTTTACGTTGCTTAGCAATATTGAGTCGGCTTAGCATCTCCTCCGTGAGGGGTTCCTGATACAGCTTGACTCTGCATCCGCTAATATAGTTTGGGAGGACATCCCCTTCTAAAGTGGCTAGTCGTACTGCTCCACTCGTGGAGATCCTATTAATGATCATAGGTCCGTAGCCTCTCTTTTCTAGCTTTCTTGCGTGTTGTTTCAATGTGTAGACTAACACTAGATCTCCTGCCTTCAAGCCCTTATCCTTCACATGGGCATCAAAGTATGCCTTTTGCCGTTTCTTTGCAGCATAGATACCTGCTGCTGCTCGTAGCCTCGTCTCACCTAAGCGCTCTAGATCAAAGATCCTCGAGGACAACTCGTGTCCATTCCACTCATGCTCTTGTGCTACTCTTAAAGCTGGAATTAGGAAATCTAAGGGTAACACCGCATTTTGTCCGAAGACCATCTGAAATGGGGTGGCATTGAGTACCGTTTTGTAAGCAACTCGGTATGCCCAAACAGCATGATGAAGTTGTTTGTCCCAATCAGAGCGTTTATTATTTACCAGTTTCGTCAATACATTACACAGGATCTTATTCGTGCTCTCGGCTTGTCCGTTAGCCTGTGGGTGATAGGGTGCAGATTTCTTATGTATCACCAAGAATTCTTGAAGGAGATTTTCAATGACCTCATTCAAGAAGTGCGTACCTCTATCACTAACCAACTCTATTGGTAACCCATATCTAGTGAACACATTTTCGAATAAGAATTTAGCCGTCGTTTGAGCATCATTCTTTGTTGTGGCTTTTACTTCCACCCACTTTGTAAGGTAATCCGTGGCTACAATAATGTATTCTGCATGGGAGTTCCTAGCTGGGGGTTGATGGGACCTACAAAGTCTATACCCCACTTTGAAAATGCACGTCCTCCCATCATTGGCCTCAAGGGCATTTCATCTCTTCTTGTCGGATATTGGGCACGTTGGCATGTGTCGCAACTCTTCACATAAGTATGTGCATCCATATGAAGAGTGGGCCACATAGTCCTGAGAATAGAATGGTCTTAATTACTCTGTCAGGCCCAAAGTGTCCACCTGCAACACCGCTGTGTGCCGTTTCCAAGACTTTCAGGTAGTCTGATTCATGTACGCACAGTCTTAGGTAACCATCCTTGCCTCTTCTATATAGGTTATCCCCTACTAAGGCATAGTCTTGAGGCCTCTTGCTCCATGCTCCGTCTTCTTGCAAGACTAGCCTGATTGGGTAATGTTCCCGATCTCATGAACTCAACCAATGGAGCACTCCAATCGGGGATTGATGACACGTGATAAAGAGTGGCATGCTCCACTGGGGGCCTCTTCTGGCATACTGGACAATTGTGGATCACTCTTGTATTTCTTTGTCCATTGCTCGGCCAATACACTCCTAAGCGCTTTAGATTCTGCAATGTTCACTGTTTAGAGTAGTGATTCCCTAGCAGTCCTTCATGGGCTTGCTGCAGCCAACTAGCATGTTCATCCTCCTCGACACAACAAGCTAACACCCTTCTGTATCTTGCTTGTACATACTTCCAGCCAAGATTTGATACTTTAATGATTTTACAACTTCTTCTTGCTGGTTTTCACATTCTTATTTGCAGGCCCGAAGGTTAGGACTGGTACCAACTTATTTGCCCATTTAGGAACAACTTCTAAATTGAACAGATAAGCATCAGGCAATTCGTCAGACACTCCTTGCGGTGGCTCTCCTGAAGTGATGCGAGAAAGATGGTCTGCCCTAAGATGGGTTCTACCTTTCCTGACAACAACTTCAAAAGTCGTATTCCATTAGTAAGAGGAACCATCTTACTAAGCGACCTGTGTTGCAAGGTTTATTGACCAAATATAGTAACGCTTGATGATCAGTGAAAAATTTGAACTTATTGGCCAATAGATAGTGTCTAAACTTCTTCACAGCATATATCATGCCTAAGCCTTCTCTCTCCGTTGTGGTGTAATTTCGTTCAGCTGCATTTAATTGCCTAGTAGCATATGCTATCGGCAAATCTAGGTTTCCTTCACCTGTGGGTTGTGCTAGCACACATCCTATTGCATGATTGGAGGCATCTACATGGACATGAAATGGTTTGCTCCAATCCGGAGTAGTCAATATTGGTGCTGTGCACAAACGTTTTTTTCAGCTCGTTGAAAGAATTCTCGCATTCCTCGTTCCATTCAAAGTTTGTTAACAACCCATAAAGAGGTTTAGCTATGATGGGCATACATGTGGATAAACCTACGGTAATATCCGCAATGGCCCATAAAGGCTTGTACCTCTTTAACATTCCTTGGTCTGGGCAACTCTGCTATTGCTCTTACTTTGTCCTTCATCTGTTGAAATTCCATTCTTAGAAACGATGTGACCTAAGATCTTACCTTGTCGTACCATAAACACACACTTTTCTGGATTCAGACACACTCGATAATCTCTACACTTGTTGAAGATTTGCCTGAGTTCAGGGATGTGGTAACTTCTCTCTTGGGAATGAGCGCACAAATCATCCACATATACTTCTAAGCTCTTCGCAAGAACTCTTTGAAGACATGATACATGAGTCTTTGGAATGTTGCAGGTGCATTGGTGAGCCCAAATGGCATCACACGGAATGCAAAGATTCCCCATTCTGTGGCAAAGGCCGTTTTGTGTTGATCTTCGGGGGCAATGGCTACTTGGTTGTAACCTGAAAATCCATCAAGGAAGCTGTAAACCTCCTTGCCTGCAACACGCTCCAAAAGATGTTCGGTGATGGGCAGTGGATAACTATCTCTAATCGTAGCGGCATTAACTTTTTTAAGGTTAATGCACACTCGCAATTTCCCATTCTTCTTGGGCACCACTACAATAGGGGACACCCATTCAGTGTGCTCAATCTCATAGATGAATCCGGCTTCAATCAGCCTGTCAATTTCCTCTTTTATTTGGCCGCATAATTGTCATTATACGTGTAGGGTTTTTGTTTGGTGGGCTTAGCATCAGCGGTCATCGGAATCGTATGAGAGCAGATCTCTGGATCTACTCCTTTCAAGTCTCTATAATGCCATGCGAACACATCCCTATATTCTCTTAATAGAGCTACAAGCTCTGCTTCTTCTTCTGCACTTAGGTCGTCACCTATGTACGTACATCTCTCTTCGTTCCCTTCAAGGGTCACTACAATTTTTTTGGTCTTTTCTTTATTGTCATATGCTTCTCCTATAATGGCCTCTCTCTTAGGCATTCGTACCAATATTTTCCGGTCTTCCACTTCATATTTCTTGAAATTTTCTGGTACTTCAAACAATGATTCTTCCTCTTCTTGTCTTACTGCTTTCCTTTTCTTTTTCTTTTGACTTCCTTCACTTCCTTTCTTTGAATTATCGTTTTAATACTCGCAAGGGGTTCTTCTTCTTTTTGGGATAACACTCCTATGTCTTCTAAGTAGTGTTCCTCTGAGTCAAAGTAAGTATCCATCACAATGGATTCTAGATCATCGTCACTCTCTTCTTCTTCCATGGACTCACTAGGATCACACTCTTCCAACAAGGGCTGACACATGAACACTGAAATATCGTAACCCTCCTCATCGCAATGGGGTGTCCATTGTTCCTCATTGACTGCAATGTCCATGGTAGCTAAGATTTCTGCCCAACCATGAGGCTCAAATTCCTCATCAGGAAATATCATCGGAGTATAGGCTGGGTCTTTTATTGGTCTATCTCCTGGGGGAGCTCCTTCTTCTCTCGCTTTTCGGCGCTTTTCCTCTTCCTCCGCGACCTTGCACATCCACAAGTGAGTATCTTCATGCAACCAGGATGGTTCAGGTGAACTTCCAGAATGCACGGAGATAGAGTCTTCTTTCGCTTTGTGGATAGGATTCCACTGTAGGGGTGGTACATCTCTGAAGGTGTGATCCTTCAGATTGACCTTGGTGGTGACCCCTAAGTGCTGTAAGTACAAGGAGTTGGTTCCCCAATCTTGTACTATTTGTAATTGTCGTAGGAAGGGTCTTCCTAGGATCATCTCGTAAACATTATTCTTCTCAAAGTCACATATGGCAAACGTATGTTCAAACTCTACACCACAAGTGGTTAGAGTTATCCCTTCAAGCAATCCGAGAGGTCTTTCAAAATGACCATCTGCCATTTGAAGTTTCATTCTCGTTGGTCTTAAGGTGGGTTTGCCCCATCGCTTCCACAGGGAGATGGTCGCGATAGCAACACCGGCACCCGAATCCACAATTGCTTTGGTTGTGTAACCTTGATAGGTGATCGGAAGATAAGTGTTACCTTCTTCACCTTCGCTCATGTCTCCTATCTTGTCAAGAGGTATCTCAGGAACTTTCTGCTTCGAGCCTACTTTTGGTATATTGGATTCAAGTTCTGGAACCTGATCTTTCACATGATTCCAGAGCTCCGGTTTTGCCTTGAGGAGTTCCTCTACAGTGAGGTGACATTGAACCTTAGTGTTCTTCACCACATCAGTGTTCCTGGGAATCACTGAGTCTTCATTTCTTACCAATATCGTGGGCGCTCTGATCTGGAGAGATTCAGATTCCCATGGGCCTGTGAAATGAGGCAACTCTTGTAAAGAATTAGATTCAAAATCTAATCTCTCATCCTCTTGTTGCTCTGCTTGATCCCCATAGATAGAGGGAATGTCTTGGGGAAATTGATCACGAAGATCATCAATCTCAGGAATCGGAGGGGAATCACCCTTCTCCTTGGCCCATTTCTCTTCTTGTATTTCCCGCAAGAACTCTGGAGAGTACTGTTGTATTGAAGGAGGTATTCTAGCATCCGTGGAATTAGGAACATAAGCTACCATTTGTGGTGGGCTTCCTCTTTCAACAACTGGTTGAGCCTGTGGAGGTAAAGAAACTTGTGATTTGTTTACCAACTGCTCTAATTTTTCTAGTAAGCCTTGGAAATGCAAATCCGGCTTGACAGCGTTCGTCTGATTGAACTTTTGGCTAGTCTCCAGTATAGCTTGAGCTTGTTCTACCATTTTCATGCACATCTTCATCCGTTCAATCTCTAAGTCGGCTCTAGGGTAACTCCTGTCTAGGTTTGCAGCTGTTGGCCCTTCTTGAAGTCGAGCCTGGTAGGCTTTAAACATCATGTCCAAACCTTCAGGAGTGGGGTCAGCTAATACTGATCCTACTCGGGGTGGTGGGTGGGTTACGAGGGGTGTGTTAGAGGGTGGAGAATTGGAGGGTGATGGGGATGGTAGTGGAGGAAGTGTGTGGGAGTGCGGTTGAGATGTGATTTCAGTGATTTTTGCCTTGGTTTCTCTCACGCTTTCTTCAAGTTCGTTTATCTTTTTTGCCCATTGTCTCTTCATTCTTTCACGACTATCCTTCCAGGTGCTAGTCCTCTTTTTGGGTATGCTCTCTGTTTCACTCACCTCGGGGCTCTTTTCGGGACCAACACCTTGGTGTTGTTGAAGTGCCTGGGCTCTTGTGATCACCTGCACAGGTGCAGTGGAA
The DNA here is from genome assembly GCA_020310875.1 of Ceratopteris richardii. Lineage (NCBI taxonomy): Eukaryota > Viridiplantae > Streptophyta > Polypodiopsida > Polypodiales > Pteridaceae > Ceratopteris > Ceratopteris richardii. The sequence goes on along the minus strand of CM035415.1, from coordinate 18,720,093 downwards.
GTCCCGCTTCCTATGGAGTCTACAACTAACCCCACAACATTGATAGGAGTGATCTTAGGCATGTTATTGGGGTTTTTTGGGCAATCTCGTAGGAGATGTTCTTTCCCGCAGTCTTGACAAAAGCCCTGAATGGTTACTGGCTGAGGTAGTGTAGGGATAGGTAGTGGACAATCACATACAAGGTGATCTCCCTGACATCTGAAACATGGCCCTCTAGGAAATGGGGGTCGTACCTGCCTAGGTTGAGGTCTAGAGTTGGGGTTTGTGTACATGACATTAGAATACTCCGGTTCCCCACTATTTTCACTTGGGTCCTCATAGTAGTATGACTCGTTATGCTCGGGTGACTGCATGTAGTAAGCCTGTGGGCTATCAATATGTGCGGAGTCAAAACTATGGTCACTGGGGTCACTGTCTGATAGCAATGGGGTGACTGGGACTATGGCTCTGTTCGGATTTTCTTCAGTAGATGCATACTTCACTGGGATCACATTGGTTGCAGTAGGGGGTTGCTGCACTAGGACTGGTTGAGGTCTCTGCTGCCCTTGATAAGGTGGCTGATAAGTTTGTTGCGGTCTGTTGTATTGTGGTGATGGGTACTGATTCTGGTATCTACCCTGTTGTGGATATGTCTGAGGATAATTTTGCCTAACAGTTTGTTTGTTATATGGGCAGTCTTGTGCCATGTGATTGGTGTACCTGCGCTCTATGGTGCAGTACTGGCCACTAAGGTTCGCCTGAGGTTGAGCCATAATGGGGCATACACTTGCCATATGTTCGCCGCCACAATTGTAACACCGCTTAACTGGGGCAAATCTCGGAATTTGCTTGCTAGAGACGCCTAGTTTTTGGGCTACCTTCTCTGCAAGTTCCTCGATGGATGCGGATTGACCAGATGTCTGTGTGCTAGCGTTATCAGAATCCTTATAGATTTTTGATAGTCCTAATTCCTCACCGAGATTGTCCTCAATGTCTATGCACATGCGCACGCACTCCTCTATCGTTCTAGGGTCCTTCAGGTACACATATGACCTGAGCTTAGTGCTCAACAATCCATCTAGGAACAAGGCCACCTGTTTGGCTGGTGTGGGCAACTCCGGCATAGGGCATCTCTCCAGGTACTGTCTAAATCTTCTTCCAGCTAGTCTGACCGTCTCTTGAGGTGTTTGTTTGAAGTTATGAATTAGTGAGGAGGTGTTGTGCCTGATTCCACTCTTAGAAAACTCAACAATAAATGCCTCTAAGAGTTGGTCTATGTTTCTGAAATGCCTCTCATTCAGTGGTTGGAACCACGTAAGGGCAGTGTTCCTAAGGGTTAGACCGAAAGCATTATATTGCGTGAATAGGTCCTCCACTTGTTCAGCTTTCAACACTTGTCGAAATTCTGCCACATGGTCATACGGGTCTCCCGTGCCATCGAAGTAATTCTTCATGGACTTCACAAGTTGGGTTGGACGCAGGGTCCTAGTGTGTTCTCTCGGCCTTGGCAAAGGAAAATCATCAATGTCCCGGTGATTCCATGGGGTTCTATGTCTCTCAGTTTCTACTCTATTCCTTTCTGTTCCCGTTCTTTCTCTTCCCAGGGCGTTGGCAAAACTTACCTCAGGTTTGTCTCTACCTCTATCTCTTTGAGCGCCATGAGCGTGGGAGGTCCCAGCTCCTTGATGACCAAAGGACACATTAGACCTTGGTTGGGGAAAAACTAATTCACCCTTCCAAGTGTAGGCATGTCTGCCCTGCTCAGTGACCACGAAGATTCTCTCTGATGTAGTGTCTAGGTAGGTTACTTGGCCTGGACTATCAGGGTCTTTAAACTCGTAGATTGTGAGGGTGTTCCCCTCCTGAGGTTGAGAGGTTCTATATCTCCAAAAAGCCTCATCGGTTTCCCGATTTAAAAGCAGATCTATGCTTTTATTATCTTGTGGAATCCACTCAGGAGTCATGATTCTGGTCAAGACAGACTTACCACTGGGAGTTCTTGGCTCTCTCTCTAAATTCCCTTGCTCTATATCTCCCATGTCGGTCTCTGCAATCACATTTCCAAACTCATCAGTTCTATCGGGAAGAGTGGTGACTACATATATAGTCCCCTCTTTATCTAGGTATGCTCCATTCTCAAACTTGACTACCGGGTGGTCTATTCCATGGGGTTGGTCGGGGTTCTTAATCTGGACCACTGATCTTCTCAGTCCGTCTTCGTAGATGCGAGCACCTAGACGATTCGTCCTGATATATTCCAATTGAGTCTTATAAGGCCCCTCTGGCTTTTCTAGATATGCCAACCCTGAACTACCTACTGATCTCTCCATGTGATAGGACATCTCAGAATCACTTGTCTCTGATCTGGCAGTGTATGGGTAATCACTCAACTGCTGGGCCCAAGACCTGGCAGTGTGATTGACAATAGCTTCAGAAGATCTGAGGCTTTGTCTGTCTCGGCCTAAGTGTCTGCCTGATCTAAGGTTCATATGCCTGATTTATTCACCCCCTGGAACCCAAGCACACTCTCGTTGCAGGTTGATTTTGCCCCAATCACTTTGTTCTTTTTAGTTGATTATTATGTTTATGGTCTTGTCTGAAATTGCGTCGTCAGGAGTACTTAAATGAATTTCCGCACTTGATGAGTGATCGATTCCCGTTTACCTTTTTGTCCCTTAGTGTTTTCGCACTTAAGACCTATTTATTTTCTTGCACTTGGTTGATTAATTCTCTTGGACTTAATTCGTGCCTAACGTTGCCCTAGTTAATTACCACACCTAAGTCGTACTTAGCCTAGGCTAGGAATTGACAAAGGAGGGTTATGAGATCTTCCAACCTCAATCAGCTGGTTGACCCGACAGCTATGCAAGCCCAGGAAGCCTTCTCCCAAGCCTGGTACTCACCCTTGCTAGCTTGCTTTGGATTGCCTTGAGCGCACACCAAGTTCCTGCAAAAACTCACCAGTTAGTATAGCTTTATTACCACAAGTAATCGGAAGACACACATCAATATTTTTAGTCCCCCTGGAGTAACTCACGGTACCCCCTGAATCTGAGAACCACTTAGTTCCACCTAAAGGTCAACTTAAAAATGCATGTTCTGAAACTCCGCGTATGATTCTTACAAAAACCAGTCGAGGTCCACGTAGGATTCTCAACGAGCTTTCCAACGAGACCAAAATCTCCTCAATCGGAGTTCGTATGGTCAAGTTGTGACCATTCAGGCAAATAGGGGTCAAAACAGGCTCTCAGGGTTCAGGGATTTCCTCACAGGTTCCTAGGTCTTGTCCCCCTTCTAAGGCTCTAATGTTACTCCAATGTGACCAAAACTAAGCTCAATTGTACCTCAATTTTACTCCAAAAATTCACCCTAAAATTTCGTGCGTTAAGGCCATGTATCGCGATAGCTCGGGTCGAAGTGTCGCGATACCCCCAAGTGTCGCGATAGCTCGTGAAGTGTCGCGATACCCCCAAGTGTCGCGATAGCTCGTGAAGTGTCGCGATACCCCGAAGTGTCGCGATACCCCGAAGTGTCGCGATAGCTCGTGAAGTGTCGCGATACCCCGAAGTGTCGCGATAGGTCGGCTGGAAGTGTCGCGATACCCCAAAGTGTCGCGATAGCTCGTGAAGTGTCGCGATACCCCGAAGTGTCGCGATAGCTCGTGAAGTGTCGCGATACCCCAAAGTGTCGCGATAGCTCGTGAAGTGTCGCGATAGCTCGTGAAGTGTCGCGATACCCCGAAGTGTCGCGATAGCTCGTGAAGTGTCGCGATACCCCGAAGTGTCGCGATAGCTCGTGAAGTGTCGCGATACCTTGAGGTGTCGCGATAGCTCGAGATATGGCGAATTTTCCTGTTCTATCTAGGGTTCCTAGGAGCTCTAGGCCTGCGCAATGCCGTGGTGCACTCAGAATCGTGAGAAGTCGAACTTTTCGGAGTGTCGCGATAGCTCGAGCTCAACGCCTCGGGGACTGTGCAGGCAGTTTCTATACCTGCTGAGCTTGCTGGAGATGATGATGGAGCTGGTACCTGCAAGAAACATGCAAAAAACACACAAATGCAAACACACACAATCGCTCTCTCTCAAACTCGCACACAACAAATGAGGGAAAGAAAGGGAAGAGGGGATATGTAGTGGGGAAGGAGGTGGAGGTGGAGATGGAGAAGGAGGTGAAGGTGAAGATGGAGATGGAGGAAAATCAGAAATTTACCTACTACTTACCATTCCAACGCGTCCTCTCTACGTCTTACCATCACACGCTCGTCCTCAAAGCTCGATCCCCGGCAACGGCGCCAAAATTTGGTGTAGCTCAGTGATGAGTAGCACCTCCTTTAATGTCAATCCGGGAAGACATGAGGATGGTATGAAGACCACGAGCAAGTGGAAGCACAAGTGCATGAGTGAGAAGCACACAAGCATGCACACACATACACACACACGCGCACACACCGTAAGAACAAAGAGAGTAAGACAATGGAATCACTTCTATTGCAAGAAAGTTCTCATACAAGCTCAAACTACAAGAAGCTACCCCTAAAATGAGCTCTCTAGCTCTATTTATAGTTCTTGACTAGCTTTGGCCCTGTTCAGACCTAGTATCCGGCCTAGTTAAAAATTAGGTTCCGGGGCTTATTTGAGGGCCCAAACGAGATCTAAAAATTATGAAAATTGACAGGCAACTACATCTAAGGCTCCCCAAGCTCGAGGACTCCTCGGCTTGTACAAAATGGAGCTACAAAAAGGTGAAATGATATTTACAAGGGTTCGTAGTGATGAGAATCACTTTAGAATGATGTGGGGGTTTTGAAAAAAATAAGTTGCCTCAGTGCTAGATCTTCATGTGTGTCCATACTTGCTGCCTCAGTGCTAGATCTTCATGTGTGTCCATACTTGCTTCTTCCCGCATCCTGTCAACAGACACCACACAGAGAATGGTTCTCTAATTATGCAGCAAAGTCTCTTGGTACCATGAGACTTGGTGACTCTTACCAGTGTGATGTTGAGGGGATTGGAGATGTGGTTGTGCAACTCATTGATGGTTCAAAATTTACTATGCATAATGTATGCCATGTACCTCAGTTATCACATAGTTTGATGTCAGTTGGTCAATTTGATGACCTTGGTTACAAGGTGGTCTTCTATGCTCAGTCCTTTCGCATATCAAAGGGAAATATGGTTATTGCAAAAGGAAGCAAAGTTGGCTCACTTTATCCTTTATTTGTATCATAGAAAGAACACTTGTTAGCTATTACTGAACAGCCTATGGCTTGTATTTGGCATGGTTTTTTGGGCCATATATCTCATAGTGGAATGGAAAATCTTTCTCGTTCTGGCTACCTACCTGTGTTATCTTTCTCCGATTTTTCAATTTGTGAGCATTGTTAATATGGAAAGCAAACCAGAAATGTGCATAGAATGCACATTGACTCTTCAATTCAACCTTTAGATCTCGTTCATACAGATGTGTGTGGTCCCATTCCCACTAGGTCCTTAGGTGGTTCTCTCTACTTTGTCACTTTCATAGATGGTGCTACTAGAAAAGTTTGGGTATATCCTATCAAATAAAAGGATGAGGTATTCCCTACTTTTAGAAAATGGATTGCTTCAGTTGAGACTAAACAAGGAAATAAGCTTAAGGCTTTACGTTCAGATAATGGGGGTGAGTATACCTCACATGAATTCAGACTTTTTTGTCAACCTAGAGGGATCCGTAGAGAGTTTACAACTCCTTATACCCAGTACAGAATGGTGTAGCTGAGAGGATGAATAAAACTATTCAAGATAGAGTAGTGTCTATGTTTCATCATGCAAACCTCTCACAAGACTTTTGGGCAAAAGCAGTATTGACTGCAGTTCATGAGATTAACCTTTCACCTAGTATTGCCAAAGGTGTGAAAGTGGCACAAGAGTTATGGACAGGGAAGCCACCATATTATGATCATCTTCAACTTTTTGGGTGTGAAGCATATGTTCATATACCCAAGAATCTTAGACAAAAGTTGGACCGTAAGTCAAAAAAATGCATTTTTCTTGGATATGGTCGAGAAGGACAATTTGGATATTGCTTATGGGATCTTGAAACACGATCAGTGATCAAGCGTAATGATGTCATTTCAATGAGTCTAAGATGCATAAACAACCCATTGAGGAGGTTGAAGTGAGAAGAGTGGTGTTTGAGGGGCATGCATAAAAATGTTGCACATAGGGATGTTCAAGAGAATGTCCATTCAGATCAGTCTGCACATGTTCTTGTTCAGCAACCATTGAGACGTTCTGCACGTGTCTTACATCCACCTGATAGATATGTTCTAGGTTTAGATTTTGTTATGCTAACACATGCCAATGAGCCTTCTTGCTACAAAGAGGCCATGCAGACAGAGGATCATGTCAAGTGGGAGCGTGCCATGAAGAGTGAGTTGGATTCTATTCACAAGAATAGTACTTGGGATTTAGTACCTTTGCCAAATGGTAGGAAAGCTTTACCATGTAAATGGGTATATAAGCAGAAATTCACATCAGAAAGTGCTTCTACAAAATATAAAGCACGACTTGTTGCAAAGGGTTTTAAGCAACAACATGGTGTTGATTTTGGGGGAATCTTCTCTCCAGTGATCAAGATGACTACCGTGCGCATGTTGCTTGGATTCGTTGCAATGGAGGACTTAGAGTTAGTCCAAATGGATGTGAAAACCGCTTTCTTGCATCGAGATCTTACAGATGAGATCTATATGGAACAACCAGAGGGTTATGTAGTTCCTAGCAAGGAAAGTCTAGTTTGTAAGCTTAAGAAGAGCTTGTATGGACTTATACAGTCCCCTAAACAATGGTACCAAAAGTTTGATGCTTTTATGAAGTCTCAAGGCTATTCTCCAAGTAATGAGGATCATTGTCTCTACACAAAGAGATGCTCAGATGGAAGCTTGATATGCTTGATACTTTATGTCGATGATATGTTGATTGCTGGGAAGTCCTCTTATGATTTGTCAATTCTCAAAAAGAAGTTGAGTCAGACATTTGATATGAAGGATTTAGGGGATGCAAAACATATTCTTGGCATGCACATTACTCGTGATAGGAGTAAAAGATGCATATACGTGTCTCAAAGTGAGTACATATCCAAAGTAATTCACAGGTTCAATATGCAGGGTGGAAAGACATTGAGTACACCTTTACCCACATATGTGAAATTGAGCAAGGATGATTGCCCCAAATCAGATGAGGAAAAGGAATTCATGACCTAAATTCCCTATCATTTTGTTGTTGGTAGTCTCATGTATGCTATGATAGCTACGAGACCAGACATTGCATTTGCAGTGGGAGTTGTGAGCAGATATATGTCTAATCCTGGCAAGAAACATTGGGAAGTGGTCAAGATGATTTTAAGATATCTGAGTGGCACTAAGGACAAGTGTCTCTGCTTAGGTAGAGGGAAAGCATCCATTATTGGTTACAGAGATTCTGACTATGCTGATTGTGTAGACAATCGCAAGTCTACATCAGGGTACATTTTTCATTTTGTTGGAGGTGCTATCTCTTGGAGATCTCGTCTTCAAGAATGTACAGCTATTTCCACCACAGAAGCAGAGTATGTCGCAGCAAGTGAAGCATGTAAGGAAGCGTTGTGGCTTTCTCGTCTTGCTTGTGATATGGGTTTATCTTAGCATGTACCTCGTTTGCTCAGTGATAGTCAGAGTGCCATTGCTTTGGCTAAGAATCCGGTCTATCATGGAAAGACCAAGCACATTGAGGTGAGGTATCACTTCATTAGAGATTGCTTAACCACTAAGCGCATTATTCTTAACCACTGAGCGCATTATTCTTGAGAAGGTTCACACTCGAGATAATGTTGCAGATGCTTTGACTAAAGCTCTCATAGTGGAGATGCATATAATGTTCATGGTTCTTATCAAGGAAAGAATCAGCAACATGGTAGGAGCAAGAACAAGGAAAAGAATGGTCAACGGAATGAAGTAGAAGTAAATTAAGTAAGAGGGATATCAAATGCCATTATTTTCATAAGAAAGGACATATGAAGAAAAATTATTATGCATTAAAGAATGCTAAAGCAAAGGGCATAATGTTGACGGGCATGTTAAACAACTACATGTACCATCTTTTTTGATTATGAAGATTGAAGACATCAATGCTATTTTTGATGATGTTGATGTGTTGACACTTGACAGTATTGTGCCTACCGAGGCTCTTATGGTGGAGATGTGGTTGTGCAGTTCACTAATGGTTCAAAATTTACTATGCATAATGTATGCCATGTACCTCAGTTATCACATAGTTTGATGTTAGTTGGTCAACTTGATGACCTTGGTTACAAGGTGGTTTTCTATGCTCAATCCTTTTGCATATCAAAGGGAAATATAGTTATTGCAAAAGGCAGCAAATTTGGCTCGCTTTATCCTTTATTTGTATCATAGAAAAACACTTGTTAGTTGTTATTGAACAACCTAAGGCTTGTATTTGGCATGATTTTTTGGGCCATATATCTCATAGTGGAATGGAAAATATTTCTCATTTTGGCTACTTACATGTGTTATCTTTCTCTTATTTTTCATTTTGTGAGCATTTTCAATATGGAAAGCAACCTAGGAATGTGCATAGAATGCACATTGACTCTTCAATTTAGCCTTTAGATCTCGTTCATACAGATGTGTGTGGTCTTATCCCCACAAGGTCATTAGGTGCATCCGACTACTTAACAAACTACCTAGGTCATATAAGACCTTTGTAACAACATTGTACAATGGAGGGCAAGCAATCACTTGAGAAGAAGTTAGGAGACTATTGCTTCTTCACAACTCTAGGCAACATACCCAAGTTACCCAAGAAATAGCCATGAAGGCCAAAGCCACCTTCCACAAACATAAAGGGCAAAAAGGCGATCAAGAATCGAAGGAGAAAAGCAAGACGAAATTCACTTGTAATTTTTGTGGCAAGTCTAGCCACATCAAGAAATATTGATTCTAGAAAAAGAACAAGGACAAGTCTAAGTCTGATTCAAAGAGCGAACATCATTCTCACTGCACAAGTGAAGATCTATTTCTCACAACTGAGCACAAAGCAGTTGTGGCAACCACTCCCAAGAAAGAATGGACTATTTATAGTGGTGCTTCATCCCACATGTGCCATGACAAAGATGATTTTCATGAGTTTGAAGAGCATAAAGGTCAAGTGTATCTTGGAGAAAAAAAGTGCATTGAAATCCAAGGAAGAGGGAAAGTTCAAGCCATCAACTCTGAAGGCAATACCAAGTGACTCAAATATGTTCTTTATGTACCAAGCCTTTGTAAAAACCTTCACTCAGTGAAGGCCATCATAAAGTGTAACATGACAGTTCAATTCGATCACAACAAAGTTCAAGTCATTGATCGTGAGTCAAATGAAGTGATAGCTCAAGGCTATGAAGACAAAGGTCTCTACAAGCTTTCAAATTTTATGGCCAAATATTCAAATCTCAGCTTCTGGCATTGCAGATTTGGACATACCTCTTGCTTAGTTAAGATCTCTTCCAATAATCTTGTCAAAGGTCTACCCAGGATCGCACAAGTGGAATCAAATTGCCAAGCATGTGCCAAGCAAACAGTTTTCTCTTTGCTTATAGAAGCATCCATTTCTGCAAATAAACCCATAGCATTAGTCCATGTTGACATTTGTAGACCTATGCATACACCTTCTCTAAGTGGATCAATTTACTTCTTCCTGATAGTAGATGACTTCACTCGATATGCCTAGGTTTATTCACTCAAGCATAAAGAGGATGCCCTTTCCAAGTTTAAGGAGTGGGCACAAATAGTTGAAGAAGACTTTCCAAGTTATTTGAAGATCATCCGATCAACTGGAGATAGTAGCTTTGTCAATCACAACTTCTCCAAGTACTTGAAGCAACATGGAATCAAGTATCAAGCCAAGCAAGATACTCAACAAGGTATTGCCTTATAGAAGAGTCTGAGTGTGATCTAGATGGCCAAAGTTATGCTTAGTCAAAAACAACTTCCACTAAAAATTTGTGCTGAAGCAGTACATATTCAAAATAGAGGATTTTCATAAGTCTTGAAGAACCAAACACCATTTGAAGCTTACTTAAAGAAGAAGCCAAGTGTGAGCTATTTCCGCGTCTTTGGTAGTGATGCCTATGTCCAAGAACATGATGATGATCAGCCTAAGCAATACATTTTCATTGGGCATAGTGATCGACAAAGGACATACAAACTCTACGACCCAAAGAGTCACTCAGTTACAGGAACCAAAGAATGCACCTTTGATGAATACTCTAAGTATTCATCCCTTTTGGATCCTCCCATTTCTGCTTCAGAGGGAGATCATTCTAGTGTTGAACAGTCATACTATGCAGAGCATGCTCTCTTTGTACATGACTTTCCGAATCATGATACAGTTTTGGAGCAGGAGGCATCAGAGATATCATCTCAGCTTATACCTCAGATGGCTACACCTATTGTACCATCTACGTGGATTTATATTTCCCCTCAGGTTCAGTTGGGCATTACTCCAGGATTAGTGACTCATCACTTTCCTTTCCTATCTTTGAGAGTCCGCTTACCTCATCTACAGTAGCATTATCAACATTCATGGAGTCTAGCATCTTTTCACTTACTACAGGATACTCCTGCATCTACGTGGATTCATCACTCGATTGGTTCCTTTTTTAAGTCAGCTTCTTGATTCAGAGGCGGCTTCCAAGGTCCTACTGTTAAACAATAAGACTTTGTACACCCCATGGAGGACTACAACATACAGATGTATTACCATGCGACTATGACTTTATGCCTCATGCTTTGTGTTTCACTCTTGCAGGGCCTACTTCTTGGTGATACACATCTCGTGGTGGATATTGTCAAAGCTTTAGAGGTTCCTTTGTACCACATGGAGTCATCCTACCTATCTCGCATGGAGGTGATCTCTTCCAGTGAGATCTTGTTCCATTCCTATACTTCGTTGATGGCGTACCTCTAGGGCATCCACTTGATCCATCTGGTGGACATATTATGGAGTACTTGGCAATCTTGCATGGTCGATACCACTTGGAGGTTATGGATTTCCAGCTGGAGACTTCCTATGGTGTTCATGCTGCTACTTATACATTCTTGTTGGACCTTTCTCTCATACCCTAGCAACCTCCATACATTACAAAATGGAGTTGCAAAGGGGGTGTTGAGAATATGAGAGTGCATCTCCCTTTTGTATCTTTGATTCACTCTATTTCCATTCCATTTCCATTTTATATTATATCCTTTGTATTTGGGTACCTTGTCATTTGCTTCTACCAGTTGTATTCATTCTCCTTTCAGGAGAATTATCCCACATGAGATGTACTTTTGAGAGTCCCTCCCAAATCTATATAAGGAAGGACTCTTCCCTCATTTGTACTTGGTTAGAAGCTTGAGGATCCTACTCCATGCTCTTGGCAAGCTCATTTCTAATCCCCATGAGTTTACCCATTTCATGGTCTACTTCGAGTCTCACACACTCTTTTTTTTGTGAATACTCTCTTTTTCATTTTGCTTCCATGCATGTACTCTCTACAGTTTGAACCTTGAAAGTATCAAGAATATTCACTAGGAAAGAATTCTATTCTTGGTATTCAATTAAACATATTCTTTAGGTATCTCAAGTACCACTTGTCCTAACATGTTATGAACAAAATATAAGTTTATTTTATCTTCATTAGGAGAAGTGGCTTTAACTTCGAGACTAATAGAAGCATAAGAGTATGAATCATGAGGAGGTTGAAAGGTACATCTTTCCATTTCATATTTATACCTTAAAGTTTTTTAGTTCTTTCCACTAGGAACATTTGTATCTCCTAAAGAGAGCCGGTCTTGAATTTCATCTTGAGATGCTAATCTCTTGAATAAAGCCTTGAAATAACTTGGAAGATCTTTCAAGAGCAAAAACTTTACAAATTTTTATGATATTTTGAGTACTTTTACACCATTCCTATTGGTGAAATTAAACTTTGATTGTATTTATGACTTCAATTGCACATATTTCATTTCCATATTTTCCTTGATTGAGCCTAATTAGATATTTATCATGAAGTTTTTAAAACCAATTTGGAGTGCCATCTACTCAAGACATCTCATTTAAGAGCTTGTTGTGGAACCATCTCTAAGTATCTCTATTATACTTAGAGTTAGCATTGAATGTGCTTTGTATACTAGTGTACACATGACATTGGACTCTTGTCATAATGAAAAAGCTTTGCACTGAGAAATTTTCTAAATCATCAAAGAACTTGGACCAGTTCGGGTGCTAACTATTTCATGTACATTACTTTGGGCCGACATCATATTGAAAGGTTTTATCGTGGAAAATTTTTTAAAGAAATAATATCAATCATTGAAGACATTAGATATATTTGAGAGCCTTCCACTTTAAGTATTCATTTCTTACTTACCATTGATATGGAAAAGGAATCTATCCAAATGACACTTCTTGCCTTATCTCTTTCCAGCAGAGTATTTACTTATCTACTTAGGGAGCAAGACATATTTATTACTTAATGTAACCTTCAAATAAGTTTTTGGGGATAGCCATGTATATTTAGAAGGGAACTCGAGTTATTTTTCTTGCAAAATCTAGCTATCATGACTTTGCAAATACCTCATCTTCCCTTCTTCTCTAATCGTCTTGCTGCCATCCAAAAGTAAACTATTTAATTATTTAAGTTAACTTTAACGCATGTAAATGCGTATTCTTGTATTCATGGAAATACATATTCTTATATGGTTATTATCCATACAATTCATACTCTTGTGTCCCTTTTTGTGCACAACCATGTGCTTCTCATATATCTCATGCCAATGCACATACTTTTGTGCATGTAGAGATTCTTTTAATGAAAGAGAAGCTTAAGTCATGCAAAATAAAGATTTGGAATTGAAATTGTTCATTAAAACCATCCTTTGTGAAGACAAATGCACAAAAATTCATTCTCTTCATTGCCATAATGCATACAAGTGCATGAGGTGCTCAACTTCCTTTAGAACCATGCATGTTTGCCTATTTTAACCTTGAATATTATCTTTGGATGTCAATTGAAGACTTATCCTAAGCTTCAATTTATCCATGAAGAATAACAAAGAATATGGCAAACAAATATTGAATTCACACATAACTAAAAAGCAAATTACTTAGCTTGATACGAATCTACACCTGCCCTTTTTCCATTGAGAAGAGCCATTCACCATCTTCATGTTGACGTCCTTTCTTCATCCATGCTCATTCATTTGGTAGATCCATTGCTTTGGTGTGATAGAAGGTCACACCAAAGAGAAACTCCTCCGTCAAGTAATTTATGATGATGTATTGCAAGAGCTCAAGATGCTCAATTACTTTTCAACACATATGTGTGGACAAGGCCTATCTATGCCACATATATGTAAGGAAGACCATCTTTTGATGCTCACAAAATATACTTTGATAAGAAAGGCCTTCTCATTTACAAAAAACAAAGGGAAATCGAAAAGCAAGAATAGAACATAATACAAAAGCTAAAGGAGAATGTAATGCTTGGATAGTGGAAAATTATGTGCATCAAGCTATAAATGAATGAGAAAATGGGTAAATAGTCACATATATAGAGCAAAAATGGAGAAAACCGCTTCATATTAAGATAGCAAAAATAATTTCCATCGCCTCTAATGAGAAAAAGCATGGAATGTTTACTTAATTGATATTTGATGGCGGTAGACCATGGTGCTATCAAAGAGCTTCACAAAGCTCACAAAAGAGGTTGTCAATTTTGAAAACATGCCCAATCAAATAATCCCACATGGGACACTTTCGGGCATGGAAGGAGCTTATAAAAGGCAAGAACTTCCAATTTATTTTTACTTCAGGGCGGAGGTAGAGAGAAAAGTCACCCTCTCCATGAATTGGGCACCTATTGGAGTTTGATGGCTGTGTGGGTGTGGGGTTGAACACATGGTCATCCATGCGTATGAAAGTGGTCATCCTCTAGTACTCTTATTTGGGCTCTTCCATAAAGAAGGTTCCCATACTTGGGGGACATTGCTCCACCCATCTTTTGCAAATGATAAACCAAAAGGCTTCCAAACTGATGCCCAAGACTAATCATGTGCTCTACCTCCTTCATGCCTTTGCCAAGGGGAAAAACTGCGCTTTGATAACCAATATTGCATGAAAGAATCCATCTTTCACAGAAAAACTAAACCAAGAATTGGTTCAAGCTACCTAAAGGAATAGCAAAATTATCATATAAACCCACAAGGGATGAGAGAGGCACGTATCCACACAACCAACTCCACCTATATATATGCCTCCAAGGTTAAGGGGAAGGGTGATGAGAGCTAGCCAAATGTCCCCTCCACATGGATGCTAATCGATAGCCTTCCAACCTTCATAGTCACATGAAATCACATGAACTTCACATAGATTCTAAAAGTATATCTCTCAAGATTATGTGCAAATCCAAGAGCTTCAAAAGCTTTCTGAGTGTTAAATACCATATTGTTAGGAAATATAAATCCTAAGGGTAAAAAACCTTTCAATTGGAAATAAAATAAATCAAGGGTTTACCTAGAAATCATGGGTTATTTATGTCAAGTGAGCACTAGATTGTGTCCTTTGACTAGACTAGACAAGAAGTCCCACAGCCCAGGACTGCTAGGTGTGGATAACTGGACTAGATATGATACAGGAGATCCCACAACCCAAGACGATAGGTATGAAGCAAGATATCTAGGTTACAAGAACTCCCTTCAGGGAGATGAACTATACACAAGAAATAACTCGACAAGATCTTGTACTAGGAGATTACAATAGGATGAGGAAGGATGTCCAAGTACTAGATTAGACAATGTTAGAACAGAGAACAAGACTAGAACTCAAATTGGAACTTGGAAAGTACTTATTTGGAGATTGTGACTCCTGGAGCTCCCAATATTGGCATTGCTAAGATTGAGGATGTATGTGGCCAAGCCCTCTTTATATAGGTGTTCAAGGGTGGTTACAAATTGATGATGTCATCAATGATGTCAACAATCTAAAATAGGTCCTCCAAATGTCAGCATCTAGCCAGTAGACAATCAATCTTGGGGTTTTGGCATGTTCTAGATGCAATGGAAGCATTAGTTTCTCCAAATTATGAACTAATCATGATATATAGAAAGTCATGTTACCATTAGTGTCCATGTGAAAGGCCAAATGGCCACTGGACACTTCTTTGTATATGTTCTTTAATAAAACATATAGTGGCCTAAGTTCGACCGCATTTGTAAGACCTAAGAAGTTTGTCTTCGTGCTCCTTGTGTATTGTGTTTTTCTTGTGTATTCTGCAGCCTCTATGCGGAGTACCGTGTGCGGCCCTAGGAGCTCAGTTTTCTACTCCGAGGATATCGTCGTGTGGCTCTCGAGAAGGAGAGCGCACTCTGGTGCATTGCCATCAAATTACTTCACTAGTATCAGAGCAGTTTGATGCAAAATGTTTTGTTCCTTTTGTGTGAGTGAAGCGAGCCCTCCCCCCCCCATGTGGCTTTCTCCAAGGCTTATGACTAAGGCGACGACCAAGGCATAGACCTTGGCATACCTTGCCATCTAAATCACCGAAGTCACTATTGGCACTGTTGGCTACACACAAAGGAGGACCTCAATGATCAAGGAAGATAGAGGTTCCCGATACTTCTCGGGAGGTCACCCATCCCAATATTGTTTCCCCCAGAGCTCGCTTAATCGTGACAATCTCTTGCCACTAAGCTACTCTCTTGTGGAGTTTGAAGAAGGGGAAATACTAATGTTAACATTACCTTGAACATGTTTTGGTCCCTCAAAGCTTCATTCTTTGCATTCAATGCTTGTTTCTAAAGCATTTTTGGGGTGTTTTTTGGAGCCATTTTGGAGTACTTTCATACATAGTTCTCTTCACACAGGTCCAAGAAAATCAAGAAGAGTATTGTTTGTACTTCTTAGACAATAAATATCAACCTTTGGGGTTGTGTTTTCAGCCGCACTAAAACTACAAGTTTCTCAAAAGCTTTTCAGTTTTGGTGGGAGCAGCTGCTTCAAATTTATGCAGGTTTTTGAGCATAAAACATCAGAGTTTATAGACACTTGTGGGTGTCGTTGGCTAGTTTTTGGGCAGTGCATTTAGTTTTTTAGTGTCATTTTACTACATATATTGAGCACTTGCACACCGTGTATGCTTCTATGGATACCGCTTATGTACTTCCATGTGGTCATTGATATCGCGGTTACATTTTTTGCATAAAGCCTTTTACGTTTGATAAAGAGGGTTTTGGTGAGGTTTTCTTAGCTTGGAGACACCCAGATGTCGGGTCTCTTCGGTGATGCAGGTGGAAGACTTACCCAGCCTCACCATAGGAGATGAATGATAGTTGTTCATAGGTGCTTGATAAGCCTAATTGGCTTCTATTGGGTAACTGATTATATGCAGTAAAGTCAGTGATTCACTATGCAGGTAAACATGTCAATACTTGCAGTTTTATGATATTTTGACACTAGTCATACACTCATTTTAGAGAGGATACTCTGGCAAAATCTTTCCAAATTTTTGGTTTTGTCAACTATATAGTGGTCAATTTACTCCATTGATACACTTATTCATTGGTCTTTGGACTCTTCTAGCTCCATTATCATTCTATTCACTTCTCTACCATCATGGCATCAGAGGTCTCAAGCACATCTAGTGGATCAAGGTCTAGTGCGAGTGTTCCGAGGAGGAACTATAACTTGCAGGGCAAAGACCATTTTGAGATCCGAAAATTTTATGGCACAAACTCTGCTCTATGGAAGAATCGTATTAAAGATGTGCTGATTCAACGGAGGCAATGGAAGCCAATAAATGGGATTTCAAAGAAGCTTGCTGACATGGATGAACATGATTGGGATGAGTTAGATGAAATGGCCAGGTCTACCATTTGCTTGCACCTGGCAGATAATGTTTACTTTACAGTATTAGACTGTGAAAGTGTAGAGGAGCTTTGAAAGAAGTTATGCAATACATATGAAAAAGAGACAGCATCAAATAAAGTATATCTGATGAGATAATTATATGACCTTCACATGAAGGACACAGATAGTGTTGCTTCTCATCTAAATGAGTTTGATGCTGCAAGCTCAAAAAATGGATATGGATAATGAAATGAAAGCAGTATTGCTATCATGCACCTTGCCATCATCATGGGATATGTTTTGCACAGCTATTAGCAATAGTGCACCTAGAGGTAAACTCATGTATGATGACATATATGGAGCACTCTTGAGTGAGGAGATTCATAGAAAATCTATGGTTGGCACTGAGAGTGGAGATGCATATAACGTTTGTGATTCTTACCAAGGAAAGAATCAGCAACGTGGTAGGAGCAAGAACAAGGAAAAGAATGGTCAACGGAATAAGAGTAGAAGTAAATCAAGGAAGAGGGATATTGAATGCCATTATTGTCATAAGAAATGACATATGAAGAAAGACTATTATGCATTAAAGAATGCTAAAGGTAAAGGATAGAATGTTGATGGGCATGTTAAATAGTTACCTGCACCATCTACTTCGACTGTGAAGATTGAAGAAATTAATGCTATTTCAGATGATGCTGATGTGTTGAAACTTGATAGTATTGTGCCAATTGAGGCTCTTATGACTAATTCTCTTTCCCACACATGGCTGCTAGATTCTGGTGCTTCTTTCCATGTGACACCACATAGAGAATGGGTTTCTAATTATGAAGCAAAGTCTCTTGGTACTGTGAGACTTGGTGACTCTCACTAGTGTGACATTGTGGGGATTGGAGATGTAGTTGTGTAGTTCATTGATGGTTCAAAATTTACTATGCAAATTGTACGCCATGTACCTTAGTTATCACATAGTTTGATGTCAGTTGGTCAACTTGATGACCTTGGTTACAAGGTGGTCTTCTATGCTCAGTCCTTTCGTATATCAAAGGGCAATATGGTTATTGGAAAAGGAACCAAAGTTGGCTCACTTTATCCTTTATTTGTATCACAAAAAGAACACTTGTTAGCTGTTACTGAATGACCTATGGCTTATATTTGGCATGGTCGTTTGGGCCATATATCTTGTAGTGGAATGGAAAATCTTTCTTGTTATGGCTATTTGCTTGTATTATCTTTCTCAATATGGAAAGAAAACCAAAAATGTGCATAGAACGCACATTGAATCTTCAATTCAGCCTTTAGATCGTGTTCATAGAGATCTGTGTGGTCCTATGCCCACTAGGTCCTTAGGTGGTTCTCTTTACTTTGTCACTTTCATAGATGATGCTACTTGAAAAGTTTGGGTATATCCTATCAAATCGAAGGATGAGGTATTCCCTACTTTCAGAAAATGGCTTGCTTCAGTTGAGACTGAAAAAGGAACTAAGCTTAAGGCTTTACGTTCAGATAATGGGGGTGAGTATACCTCACATGAATTCAAACTTTTTTGTCAATCTAGATGTATTCATAGAGAGTTTACAACTCCTTATACCCCAGTACAAAATGGTGTAGCTGAAAGGATGAATATAACTATTCAAGATAGAGTAATTTCTATGTTGTATCATGCAAACCTCTCACAAGGTTTTTGGGTAGAAGCAGTATTGACTGCAGTTCATGTGATTAACCTTTCACCTAGTATTGCCAAAGGTTTGAAAGTGGCACAAGAGTTATGGAAAGGGAATCCACCATATTATGATCATCTCGGAGCTTTTGGGTGTGAAGCATATGTTCATACCCAAGGATCTTAGACAAAAGTTGGACCATAAGTCAAAGAAATGCATTTTTCTTGGATATGGTCAAGAAGGACAATTTGGATATCACTTATGGGATCCTAAAACATGGTCAGTGATCAGAAGTAGTGATGTCATTTTCAATGAGTCTAAGATGCATAAACAACCCATTAAGGAGGTTGAAGTGAGAAGAGTGGTGTTTGAGGATATTAGTCCTCCAGTTAGCATGCATAAAAATGCTGCACATAGGGACGCTCAAGAGAATGTCTGATGAGATCAGTTTGCAGATATTCCTATTCAGCAACCATTGAGACGCTCTACATGTGTCTCACATCCACCTGATAGATATGTTCCAGGTTTAGATTTTGTTATGCTAATAGATGCCGATGAGCCTTGTTGCTACAAAGAGGCTATGTAGACAAAGGATCATGTCAAGTGGGAGTGTGCCATGAAGAGTGAGTTGGATTCTATTCACAAGAGTGGTACTTGGGATTTAGTACCTTTGCCAAAGGACAGGAAAGCTTTACCATGTAAATGGGCATATAAGTTGAAATTCACATTAGATAGTGCTTCTCCAAAGTATAAAGCACGACTTGTTGTAAAGGGTTTTAAGCAACAACATGGTGTTGATTTTGAGGAAATATTCTCTCTAGTGGTCAAGATGACTACCCTATGCATGTTGCTTGGATTCGTTGCAATGGAGGACTTAGAGCTAGTCCAAATGGATGTGAAAACTGCTTTCTTGCATGGAGATCTTACATATGAGATCTATATGGAACAACCAGAGGGTTATGTAGTTCCTGGCAAGGAAATTCTAGTTTGTAAGCTCAAGAAGAGCTTGTATGGACTTAAACAGTCCCCTAGACATGGTACCAAAAGTTTGATGCTTTTATGAAGTCTCAAGGCTATTCTCGAAGCAATGAGGATCTCTCTACACAAAGAGATGCTGAGATGGAAGCTTGATATGCTTGATCCTTTATGTTGAAGATATGTTGATTGGTGGGAAGTCCTCTTATGACTTTTCAATTTTAAAAAAGAAGTTAAGTCGGACTTTTGATATGAAGGATTTGGGGGATGCCAAACACATTCTTGGCATGCGTATTACTCGTGATAGGAGTAAAAGATGCATATACTTGTCTCAAAGTGAGTACATATCCAAAGTACTTCACAGGTTCAATATGGAGGGTGGAAAGGCATTGAGTACACCTTTACCCACATATGTGAAATTGAGCAAGGATGATTGCCCCAAATCAAATGAGGAAAAGGAATTCATGACCAAAATTCCCTATCAGTCTGCTGTTGGTGGTCTTATGTATGCTATGGTAGCTACGAGACTAGACATTTCATTTGCAGTGGGAGTTGTGAGCAGATATATGTCTACTCCTGGCAAGAAACATTGGGAAGTGGTCAAGATGATTTTGAGATATCTAAGTGGCATTAAGGACAAGTGTCTATGCTTAAGTAGAGGGAAAGCATCCATTATTGGTTACACAAATTCTGACTATGCTAGTTGTGTAGACAATCGTAAGTCTACATCAAGGTACATTTTTCATTTTGCTGGAGGTGCTATCTCTTGGAGATCTCCTCTTCAAGAATGTACAATTGTTTCCACCACAAAAGTAGAGTATGTTGAAGCAAGTGAAGCATGTAAGGAAGCATTATGGCTTTCTCATCTTGCTTGTTATGGGTTTACCTCAGCATGTACCTCATTTGATCAGTGACAGTCAGAGTGCCATTGATTTGGCTAAGAATCCGGTCTATCATGCAAATACCAAGCACATTGAGAAGAGGTATCACTTCATTAGATATTTCTTAGCCAATACGCACATTATTCTTGAGAAGGTTCACACTCGAGATAATGTTGTAGATGCTTTGACTAAAGCTCTACCACATGATAGCTTTCGACACTACTATCACTTGATGGGGGTTACTTGATTCATGATCTTACATAGTCACTTTGTATAGTGTGTAACATGCCCATCAGGCGGGAGGTATAGTTTGTATACTTACACTCATGTATTCTTTATCATTCTTTAATTTTCTTCCATAGTTACTTCGGCCATATTGGCCTTTAGTGGGAGATGGTTACCATTAGTGTCCATGTGAAAGGCCAAATGGCCATTGGACACTTCTTTGTATATGTTCTTTAGTAAAACATATAGTGGCCTAGTCAGCCACAAACTATAAGTTGGACCGCATTTGTAAGACCTAAGAAGTTTGTCTTTGTGCTCCATGTGTAATGTGTTTTTCCTGTGTATTCTGCATCCTCTGTGCAGAGTATCGTGTGCAGCCCTAGGAGCTCAGTTTTCTACTCCTAGGATATCGTCGTGTAGCTCTCGAGAAGGAGAGCGCACTATGGTGCATCACCATCGAATTACTTCAAGTCACATGGAATCTGAGATTCACGATGGTTTCCTTTGTTGATGACAATTTCCAAGATTTCCAACCCTTATAATCCATATCTTTAGGCTTCCAAATCCATGTTTTTATACAAAAAACACATTCAATCTTCCATGATTCTTGAATTGATTCTTGTTATATGTCCATTGGAATCTCTCAACCTTACAACTTCCTATAACACTTTCTTTATTATTTTAGGTACTAGAATATCTTAATATAGAATATGGAACTGTAGTTCTTTACAATCATCTAAATACAGAATATAATTAAACTTCCCCTTTAGTTATAGCTTCCACCTATCTTAGAAGGTTAACAAAGTGTCATACATTTGTGGTGATTGATGAAAAAAATTGAAGATGGGTTCAATGGAGAATTGATCAAGGACTAATATAAGAAAGATGGATCAAACGCTCACACTAGATATAGATACTCACCACAAATAAGTTAGAGTTTTGACTACACAAAATTTTAATCTAGAATCTCTAAGTGAGCATAGGAGTCTTGCATAAGAAGGCATATAACAAGACAAGATCTATATGTACTAGGTAACAAGATGACAAGATCTAGATAAAAGGATGAAAAAATCAATCCGAATGCCACTTTCTTTGACTTCTACAATTCTAAGAATTCATGAAGACTATGGTAGCAAATTTTTGAAAGGTTCATCTATTTGTAGGGATTTCTAAGGAGTTCACGAGACTTCTATTTCTATTACAAAGAGATGTTTGGTGATTTATGTGCATAACATGCTAGTTTCGAAAACTTCATAAGTTTCATCATTTGCATGGATGATATGTTGACTTTCAAGAAACAATTAGATGAATTGAACATGTTGAAGGAGAAATTTGTTCAAAATTTCTCCATGAAGGATTTGGGAGATTCACATAGTATCCTTGGGATGTGGATTACTTGAGATTAGTGTAACCAAAAGGTTTAGCTATCTGAGCCAGGGTATATTGCAAATGTTCTCAATAGATTCAATATGGACAATCATAAGTTATTATACATGTCATTACCTATGTTATAACAAGTGGGGCATGGAAGGAAGTTCTATGAATCTCGTGATTGGCTATAGGCATGAGGATCCCGCACCAGGTACCTAGATTTCTTAATGATAACCAAAGTGTGATTGAACTTGTGCATAACCTATTATTTCATGCTAAGGCATTTCAAATAAGAACATGATGTTAGAAAAGGTTCACATGCATCATGATGCAGTGGATTCTTTAATAATTCCTCTAGATCAATTCAGTATCTCTGATTCCTCTAGATCAACTCAGTATCTCTTTGATACTCAGGTTTCTTGAGTACACACCCATCAAATGGGAGAAGCACTATAGTTGTCATCATTATTAAAGAGCTTAAGGATTTTGGGTTTCAAACTCTCAAATATCTAAATGTTATCATCATTTTGACCTTGAGTGGGAGTCTATTTGGAAAATTGTGGGCATCGAGCAATTGTTCACACCACTGATGGTTGCGATGGTCATTTATGGAATGTCCATGGATTCAATATTCGTGGTTTCAAGTGCTTGGAAGGTCCAAAAACTTTTGATATAGCTACATCCACTTGTAAATTTACATCTATTGCATTCTTGGTATATAAGCATTAAGATTTTTGACAAAGATGATGGTGATGTGTACTACCATACTGTTCACCATATTACTATGTCATCTCTATCTTTTTGTTGTGTTTGTCTTGCACCCTTGGTTCTTTTGAGGTTGCACTTAAATTCATGGACACAATCATTTCTATGCTCTATCTTTGGATGTGTAAAAACTTATATAGTGTCGTATCACACCAGAATATTAAAAAGTTTCCAACAAATTAGTGATGCATTCATCAAGGCATGAATGTAATGATTCTCCATCATCTTCATTGTATACTATCTAGTCATAATATGTATTCTCATTTGAAAATACTATGGGTAATACTATGTGTTTTTGATCATATGGAAACATATCCTTTTTGACTCACCATGGCTTCTACCTTTAATGTAAGAAACATATTCGATACATGAAGCAGTAGTGGACTTCTTGCATGCATTTCACTTGGTTTTTACATCCATCTATCACCATAAGCTTACCAAATCCCAATAAAAAGATCAATAGCCACGGCATGACTTACAAAACAAAACGAGTAAAAAAAAGAGGGCCGCACAAAGGTTCAAATTTGAAAATTTTTGAATTGAACGAAGAAAAACAAAGCATGGAAAAATCTTCTGGTACTACGCGTCAGTGTTGCACAAATTCTATTCGTGGAACAACGTCGAACTATATGCGAAGGTTTGCTCAGTCATATGGAGCACGAAAGTAAAAGAAATGGAGAAGGCGGAATTTGACGACAGTCGAGGCTACCCACGTCCTGAACAGCAGCAGCATCCATACTTATATCCTCCACAACCTCAGCAGCCTGGATATGAGGTGCCTCAAAGACCTGCACCTCCCTATTACGGTACATTTGAAGGAAATCCCCACTATCCTCAGCCTGCTCCCCCTGGCTATCCCACTCCGGCTCCGCCACAATTTGGGAGACAATCTGTTCCAGGTACCTCCATGCTAATGTCTGCATTCTTATTCAAGTTGGCTCAAGCGTAAGTGTATCTTCCGTTGGCCATGATGTTTTTATGATTGCTACTATAGATTCCCCACGATGTTTGAATATGCCTTTCTATGCAGGATATCCTATAATTGAACCCCGTCCAGAGGCAGAACTTCCCAGGCTTCCTTGTTGCGGTCTCGGCATTGGTTGGTGTTTGTGAGTTTCCTTTTACATTGCCCTCCTTAGATACATTCTTAATCAACTTATCACATTGGATGTAAATAAAGGAATGAATAATAATGCGGGATGGAGGAGACATAAACGGGTAATTGCTTCATTCTGTATGTGTGCATATGGACACGTTTGCATACGTATTGCGCATACATGACGTAGATATGCATATGCATGTGTTTATGGGTACATATTTTAAAGGTAGGGATGTTTTAGCGTTTCATCAAGATTATGGAGAGAGAGAGAGCATTCCATGCATATATGTACACATCCATGCATTTATCAGTAGGTGGGCAACATCCACGTGATCACATGTGCATTGTGCCTGATGGCTATATATGCATCCACACATATACGATGTATGGTTTATAGTTGTGATAATATTTAGTCGATGCTATGCATAGTGGAGATGGGCTTATAGTTACACTTTCTTTTTAGAGTGGATTCGGGGTTTGCCTTGATTTGGCTCGGAAAATATGTTTGTTGTATTAGGGGGCTTGTAAATATCACTTCTGAAATTTTTTGTCTTAGTTGCAACGAGTTGATAGTTGTGTGTATGCTATCAACCGTTATGTCAATCTTTCTTATTCTTAGCATGCATCTTGAGCTAGCTTCATTATGCGAGTTTATTCATCACTTCTAGGAGTAAGGGAAGATCAGTTTATAAAGATTCTTGTGAATTCATACTCATGCTATGTATGTCTGTGAACCTGTTCTCATTGTTAGTTCTATACACAGTATTGGGCACTCGTGACATTAGTGGGGATGTTGTAGTATTTAGTTTATACTATGCCTATTGGTGATGATGGCTTTATGAATTGGTGGTTGACTACCATCAGCCTATAGTTGCACTTTCCCTTTAGGGTGGATTTGGGGTTTGCTTCTAATAATCCTTGCTTATATGGATGGCTGAATGCAATCATGTATATGAACGGTTGTATGCGGGCTGTCGGAAAGTACAAGGCCCACACACAGGATGCATAAGGGCATATGAAATACCACTTTTACGAACAAATGTCCATTAGATGATACCAATGAATCTTGATTGCAAATATGTTCAAATACAAATCTACTGATATAAATTGAGATAAAACTCAGAGTCTGGGTAGAAATCGTAGAATGTAAATTCTAAGTTCAAAGTTTATGAACTTAAATTCACATACAAAGTAATATACAAAATTAATGAACTCAATACAAACTCTTATAATTCAATGTAAATACAAAACAAACTCACATGTGCATAGTTATTCACTTGATAACATTGTATGAGAAGTGAATTCAACTACAGCTCTAGTTGACTATTTTTCAATGCAGGTTAAAGTAATGCTTACAGTGTGCTTCTCAACCTTCTATTGTGCTTGAAATCCATTCACATCTGAGTAAAGGTATTTGTTTGAAGTAGATGACGTTAGTAGCAATGATATGATGTTGTTCCAATCTACATATTCCGTTTCTCATAAGAATTCACAATCGAGAATCTGTACTCAAGTCTCTATATCGTTTCTTATGTTTTCAATACGAATTGCTCCATTCTCTATCTAGGTCTTCAGCAATGCATTGATACAATCATACAAGAAGCTAATTGTTGCATAGAGACACCATTCTACCGTGCTCATTTCTTTGTACCTGCAGTAAACTTAGTGCCTCACACTCATCTCGTTGAAGTTCCTTCATGCCTCTGCTGCAGTAAATTGGATCTCTTGATGGTTGGATGATGGGCTATTGCGCGCGCGCACACACACACACACTCTGTAAATATTGTTCTTGATGGAGAACTCTCTCCTTGATTGACTGGATGACAACTTGATATGCATACCTGGTTGTGTACTCCGTTGTGTTCATGCATGGATCTATAATCTTCTATCTGGGTATTGGACCTGTGCCTTGTACTCTATTTTGATCCTGTTATGATCTGTTGGTCCTTTACTATGAGGAGCAGACTGTTTATTTATTACTTTTCATAACCTCCTTTTTACTCCATTGATGGTTGATTTAGCTTTGAAAAGCATTGACTTTTGTCTTTAATGC
>CM035415.1:18681683-18689183 GCA_020310875.1 Ceratopteris richardii | reverse complement strand
CTCTGAAGGTATAGTAGGCATCTCATGTACCTTCTCTATGTCAATGTGGTCAATGTTGACCTGTCGCACATCTGTTGTATGACCTCCGCTCTCCAAAAGGCGTAAGTTGTAGTGGCAATATACTAGCCGCTCCAACTGTGGAGTAGATAAGTGATTCCTCTTCTTTGTGTGGAAGAGGGCCCAAGTGCTCCAATTTCTTTCACATGGACTAGCGCTACAGTCCTGTGAAAGAACGCGGATGGCAACTGATCTCTACATGTTCCATAAAAAGTATGCATTATTTGCTTGAATTATGAGTTCAAAATTATGAATTAAAATTTAAATGAAACTTAGAAGTTTGTATTTACTACTTACCAACTCAGGTGCACATAGGCCATATTTCTCCCACCAAGACACAGGTGACAACTGACTAGACCGGAGCATGGCGATATCTTTCCCAGAACTACCCCCATAGTTTCGGAATAGTAGGAGCTGATCCTCAAGTGTCAAGCGCATATCAACATCATCAGGATATAGTCTACCTATGTATGAAGTCCATGCACTGTCAAGCTCATGATCCAACATCTGCCTCTCAAATCTCCATAAGGGGTGTAGAATGTGAGCCATGCCATGAATCGGTCGATGGAACCAACCCCATCGATCCCTCCATATAGATCTAGTCTCATCAAGCCTATTTATCCAAGAGTCAAGAATCAAGAATCAATGTGAATGCATGTGACATGTCATTGGTAATATAAATAAGAATAATAAAATTTGAATGTAGCATTATCAAAATGCATATGGCATACCTGTCTGAAGAAATAGAAGTGCATCGAGCAAGGGACTCCCCAACGCGGTCCATATACTCGTAGACGAGGCCTATAGGCTATAGTACTCCCCTCCATGTCAACAATGCGTAGCATGGAGTATAGAGGCTGCATCACTCCCACCAAAGCCTCTACCTCTCTCCAAAATCTGTCACTCAAACATGTAATGCGTATTGACTCAGCTTTCCTGCATGTATGGCCACTCCATGCAAGCCACTCCTGAGAAACAACTGTCTGCATAAGTGATTGCCTCACTCGAAGCAATCTCTCCATCACAATGCGCATATAAGCAAATGTGGTCTTTGCAGGCCTAAGAAGCTCCAAATCACTGTATGGTCTGAAAATGGAAAGAAACTTTGGCCTCTTCGTGAACAGGGTGACCACTCTCTGACATGTGGAGAAAATCTCGTGTATCCAAGGGACCTTCCTACAAAGTCACGAGGGGACGGGGACGGGTCCCGGGAACGGTGGTGTCACTGGGACGGGGACGGAGCCTAGAGTGTCCCGGGGACGCGTCCCCGGGACAGCACTAGAAAAATGCTGTTTTTCTCAAAAATATACAATGAATGTAATGCACATTGTATGTATTACCATTTGAAATGACCACAATAATGACTATGGACAAATGAAGAACATAGTGAAGAGAGGGCTAAGAGGATTGCGATATGGAACAACGAAGGTAGATTAAGCCTTTATACACATGAGATCCTAAGAGTCTAGGTAAGGCTTAAGCTTGTGTGTTTTTGAGGGAGAAATGGCCACTATTTATGGTTGCTTATGGCCTTAATGAAGGTTCCATAGACACCTAAAGTTGGCTCTAAAAACTCTTGATAAAGGCCAAAAATTTTTGAAATTTTTTGGCCAAAAAAATCGTTCCAATAGCAGAACCGTCCCGGATTTCCGTCTCGGATTGCTGTCATCACATGAAACCGTCCCGGGGACGCGTCCCGGGGACGTTTTGTTGTTTCAGACAAGTTCATGGGGACGCCAACCGTCCCGATTAGGCGTCCCGAGTTTTTGGTTGGAGGGGACGGCGTCGCGGCGTCCCTATGACCCGGGGACGCGTCCCCATGTGACTTTGCCTTCCTAACATCCTCAATCAATAAGTCTATGCTATGAGCTGCACATGGAGTCCATACAATGGATGGGAACTCCTTCTCTAACATCTTCCCCATGGAAACACAATTACTTCCGTTGTCCGTTATGACTTGGACAACATTCTCCACTTCAATCTCCAAGACTGCCTGTCTGATATGTCCAAAAATGTACTCCCCTGTGATGGATAGGCCTGGAGTAGATGCATCAATGGCACGTAGGAACATGGTACCTTTGCAACAATGAACAAGTATATTATATACATTCCTTTTCCTAATATCTGTCTATCCATCACACATCAAAGTGCAGCCATATTTCTTCCAGGTCTCTGCCATAGGCTCCAATTGCTTTTGCACAATTTCTTTTGTTCTTCTCAGCTCACTTCCTCTTAGCTCTTCATAAGAAGGCCCTTCCCACTCAACCCCAAGCCTACTCACCATTTTCATGGCCTCTTTCCATGCGAGAGTGCGCACCGCATTAAAACTTAAACCACATTTAATGAAGAGCCTCATAATACCTTGGGTGGCCTCCTGCTTCCCTTGCTTTTGCAAACTAGCCCGTATAGATGATGCATGTAGACTGCCACGACCTGTAGGAATGCTCTTAGTCTCCCGTGGTCTCTTTTGCTGATGCTATGATGCATGTGCTACCTCCTCTGTCTCCAAGTCCTCAACAAGAATGTCCCCTTGAGATGCTTGGGATGAATGTCCTTGAGGAATAGAGCTCTGTGCACTACTATGTGTTTGTGTTGATGCTCTAACACCTCTTCTCATTTCCCGTGCTGCAACCCATTTTCCGAAAAGCTCTTCCTTCATCTTCTCTGGCATTGGTTTAGAGCAAGGACCAACACCTATACCTCCAAAACGTGCTAAATGTGCTTTTATTCTATGTGCCACTCCTGTCCCTTTGTACCCACACAAATTACAGGTCCATCTCTCACTACCTCCTGTTCCAAACTTTCCTTGGCTCGTGACATATTGCCAACAGTCTTGTTTAGCTCTAGGCATGATGGTTGATTTCTCTCTCTGTATAATCTCAAGGTGACAGGTGCCACAGGTCACAGGTGACAGGTCTCTCTCTCTCTCTCTGAGCGCTCTCTCTCTCTCTCTCTCTCTCTCTCTCTCTCTCTCTCTCCCCCCTGCAGCCTGTTGAGTGCTCCATAGTCCACTGCTCCGAGTGCTCAGTGCTCACTGCTCTGGGCTGGAATGAAATGAAAAAGGGCCCTCCAGCGGGCCGTTTTCGGCCCGCTAGGAGGGTCGTATTTTTTTAAAATTGTACGCAACGCGTTGCGAACGCGTACGCAACGCGACGTTGCGTTGCGTATGTTGCGAAGTTTTGCAACGCGTTGCGTATGCAACACTGATATACACACACATATATATATATATATATATATATATATATATATATATATATATATATATATATATATATATATATATATATATATATATATAATGTTGATATATTTAGGTAGTGATTTGTGTGAACACTCTAGGACCGCCGGGGCACTTTTTTCCCTTTTTAGGAGGTTTTCCTTCCCCCCCCCCCCTCGGGCTTGTATATATGTCTATTGCCCTAACGGGCTACTTATCTTTGTACATTCTAGTGGTAATACATTCAGTATTGTGTGTTGTGCTCCAAGCTTCTTCTTCCTTGTGTTGTTCCCGTGCTTCTGCAGACGTCTAACTCCAACAATTGGTATCAAAGCAGGTCGCCACTTCATCTAGGGTGTCGTCGACACCTCTCCGGTTGCAGTCTCAAAATTGCGATCTGCGCTCGTTTCGGCCTCCGAACGCACTATCGAAGCACTTGTGCATACTATTTCGTCTCTTTGTGCCAAAGATATATATCAGTTTCGGTTCGTAGGTATAAGCGTCTCGAAGTTTGCTACAAGTTTAGCAAAATTCGTCTTTGCAGTTCTATTCAACTTTTTGAGATGCAGTCAATTTTCTGCATCAAGGTATTTTAATCACCGGCCATGGCTGAAAGTAGTGATGTATTCGGTATGTTGGCTGTTGAGGATAAGTTGGATGGTACCAACTACCCGTTATAAGCTTATATGATGCGACATGTATTAGTTGCAAAAGGACTATGGAACATTGTGCAAGGTGTTGTAAAATGTCTTATCACACCTGCAACTGTTTCAACTTCAAGTATTGAAGCTGATGCAGAGGGTGTCGAAGATGGTGATATTCTGCAGACTCCTGTTCGTAATGCAGCTTCTATTGCACCCACTCCAAAGCAAATTCGTTGGGATGGTAGAGATGCCCGGGCGCATGCATTGATAGCTTTGTCTGTCAAACGTGCCATTATTCCTCACATTCGCTCTTGCAGAACAACTAAGGATGCTTGGGATACACTTACCACATTGTACTAGGCTAGGAATGAGGCTCGTGTTGCTTAACTCCGAAAACAGTTGGAGAGTGAGCACATAAATGAAGTTGATTCTATGGACAATTTTTTGACAAAGATCAAGGATTTGAAGGAACAATTGATTTCTGTTGATGAAGTCCATCATGATAGTTCACTTGTACTGACTGTTCTAAATGGTCTTCTTGACTCATATAAGAGTTTTGCTTCTACTCCTTGGTTGATGATGAAAGGCAATCCAAATGCCTTAACATTTGACGAGTTAATTTCTATAGTGTTGCAGGAAGATCAGTCTAGGCAAAATAGGTCTATTATGTTTGTTGTAGATCAAGCTTTCCTTGCTAGTCAGAAGGGTAAAGGAAAATGGATCTCTTCAACTAGTAAGCAAAAATGTGCTAATTTTGCACAATCGAAGGAGGAGGACAAAGATGAGAAGAAATCAGAAAAGTAGAAATTGTTTTGCAAATACTGTAAAGCAAACGATCATGTCATTAAGAAGAAATCAGACAAAGATGAGAAGAATATGCTAATTCTGCACAATTAAAGAAGGAAGACAAAGATGAGAAGAAATCAGAAAAGTAGAAATTGTTTTGCAAATACAGTAAAGCAAATGATCATGTCATTAAGAACTGTCCAAAACTGGCTGCGAAAGAGGCAAAGAAGAAAGAGGTTGGAATGGTTGTTGGAGAGGCCTCTACACGGAAAACAGAGTCTGTTAATCTTGTGCAATATGAAGAATGGGCGTTTACTACTGTTTGCAGTTTTGACCCATCTTCTCATGAGCCGTGCATATCTGCAATAGGCTCATATGTTTGGTACTTTGATAGTGGCATGACCAAACATATTACCTCGTAGCGCAATTTCTTCTCTTCATTGGAGCTTGCCCTTATAAGGAATACTGTCACATGTGCCAACAACTCCTCTTATCCTATCATGGGAGTTGGTAAGATCATTTTGACTACTGCTGACGGTAGTTTTTTCACTTTGTCATATGTTTTATTTGTGCGAGGGATCAAGAAGAATCTGTTATCAGTTTCGGCTTTAGCCAAGATTGGCTTGGTTGTGAAATTTGTTGATGACAGATGTACAGTTCATGATCTGTCAAATGGCGACGTGATTATGAAAAATCTGTGAATGATTTAGCATGTTTAGTACATGATTCTCAGGCTATGTCATATGCAAAGCTTTGGCATGCACACTTTGGTCATCTGAATTTTACTAGTTTGTTATGCCTGCAGAAATATGAAATAATGTCCTCTTTGCCCAAACTTGAGGCACCTGGTAAACATGTGTGTGAAGGCTGTATTTTGGGCAAAATGCAGCGTTCCTCATTTCCAAAAGATGGTTTAGTTCGAGCTACGTAGAAATTGCAGCTTGTTCACAGTGATGTCTTTGGTCCTATACAGACTCCCTCTATTTGGAAATTATCTTTACTTCGTGACTTTCATTGATGATTTTTCCAAGCATGCATGGGTATATCCATTGAAAACAAAGTCCAAAGTGTTTATGTGCTTTAAACAATTTCTGGTTTTGGCTGAAAATCTGTCGGCATGTAAAATGGGCACCCTCTGTTCTCATCGAGGGAGGGAATATATGTTTTCTGACTTTAATGCATTTTTGGTTGAACATGGGATAAAACATCAGTGTACAGTGCCATATACACCTCAATAGAATGGAGTTGCTAAACGGAAGAACATGTCACTCATGCAAATGGCGAGGTGCATGGTCAAGAGTCAGGCTTTACCGCATAGTTTCTGGCTTGAGGCTGTTATGTGTGCAGCATATGTATGTACGTAACAAGTGTCCCACTAAAACGTTGTAGTCTATCACTCCATATGAGGCTTGGCATGGTCGCAAGCCATCTGTTTCTCATCTGCATGTTTTTGGTTGTCTGGCATATGCATTAGTGCTTGAACAACATTGTAGAAAATTGGATGTTAAAGAAGTAAAATGTATTTTTGTTGGTTACAGTTCTTAAAGTAAAGGCTATCGTCTGTATCATCCACAGATTAAATGCATTCTGGTTGGTCGGGATGTTTTTGTGGAAGATGCTATTCAACCATTGCTTTCATGTACTAAGGAGACATCTGTTAGCTCCAAAGACATATATGATACTTTGCTGCCTCTGATAGTCTAGCGCTGGTCCTAATGAGGAAACTTCTCAGCCTTTGCAAGTTGCATGTGATGATGCAGATCATAGCTACTCCCTGACGTGAGTAGGGATGTCATAGCTATTTGTCCAAGCTATGCATGATAAAGTTTAATTCTGATACTTCTTGTTTAGGACAGACATAGAAGTTTACGATGCACATTTTATTTCGTTTTGTTTTTGTTTAATTTGCTTATATACATATATTTATATATATATATAATCATTATTTATTTATTTATTTATGGAATCATTATTTTTTATTTATTTTCTTTTAATTTAAATTCTATTTTTATATATTTTTATTTTTAACTTTAATTTGTTTCTTTTTTAATTTATTATTTTTAATTTTTTATTTTTTATTTTTTATTTTTTATTTTTTATTTTATTTTTATTAGTTATTTATTTTTTGTTTTGTGTGTGTGTGTGTATGTGTGTTCGTGTTCATGTGAGTGTGTGCATCTCTTTTTGTATTGGTTTTCTTTCTTGGTTTTTTCTTTCTTGGTTGTATTTTTCATGTCTTATATTGGTCTTAAGTCTCTTGCATTTGTTTGTTATTTTTTCCAATGTGTATGTGTTTGTGTTCTCTATCTTGAGTTCGTAAGTTTGGATAACTTTGAACTTATGAAGGTATAGATCATTCCATTTCTGATGTAGATTTACATGATGCACTTGTTGATGAGAGAGCTGAAATTAAGCAGGCAAAAACTATGCCAAAATGGCTTGTGCAGACTTTGTGTGACAACAAATTATATGCACCTCTGTCATATTGTACTAGGTCAGGCTCGCATAGTGCCTCTTTTGCATCAGATTGCTATGCGATGGCTGCCTCTAGTCTGTGTGACGAGACTGAACCTGTTTCGTTTGATGAAGCACAAAATTCTGAACACTGGATGGCTCCAATGCAATCTGAATATGATGCTATCATGAAAAATGATACCTGGTCTATATGTGACTTGCCTTATGGCAAGAAGGCCATTGGCACTAAGTGGGTATACATGTTGTAAGTGTAAACTTGATGGAACAGTTGATAGGTATAAGGCTAGGCTTGTTGCAAAGGGTTATGCACACGAAAGA
>CM035415.1:18666683-18676683 GCA_020310875.1 Ceratopteris richardii | reverse complement strand
AAATAAGATGGAATAGTACTAGCTATACAAAACTGTGTAGGCTGAAAAAGGATCGAAATAACCACAGGATAGTGTATCGAGTGATGGAGAGGTAGTGGGGATAATGTAGTGGTGTGTGGGGAGATGTGGCTCTGACTCTGCAGATAATGGCCACCTAATACATGGGGCCCCCATGATAGGAGTGAATATGTATATCCTAACTACAGATAATGGGTGTATGTGGGTGGAGTATGTGGTACATCGGTGATGGTGTGAGTGCCTCCTGAAGGAAGGCTACCCAGGTGGTGATGGTGCATCTTTGCTCCATCATGTGGTCGTGGGCTATCATGATGCATGAGACATCCTCCTGGTATAGTCGTGGTCGTCCGAATCCAGCCCTATGTGGTCGACGTCACACTCTCTGTGCCGCTGCATGCTGGAGCGTGAGCCCTATGCCTCTAGAAGGTGGGCCCCTCTGATGTAGCCGATCTCGCTGAAAGAACTGAGTAATGGTCTGTTGGGTACTCACCTGTGTCTGATGTGTAGGCTGTATCGACTGTTCTTGTCTCTCATACGCTTCCGTGAGGAAACGTCCCAACCTTCGCTTGTCTCCCATGGTCATGCACAACTGTAGTGACTCCTCTATGTGGAACTGTGCTCGTAGATCTGAGTATGCTGGGCATGTGGTAACAAAGTGCTCCTCACTCTCTATCTCTGTATGGCATACTGGGCACCACCTCTCCTCTCTAGGGACTCCCCTGTTCCGACCACTCTCGATCTTGAGCCCATGTGACGAAACTCGAAGCTGCCCAATGATGACTCGGAGGTGGTGTGGTAGGTATGTCTGCATGTATCGTGGAGTCTCAATGAAGCCCCTGTGTGAAATCTGTAGAAAATGGTCGCGGTAGTGGAGCATTTTCGGTGGCAATGTATCCGTGGGGCTAATCCATGTCCTCTCTATGTATGCCATATCTCAAATCGAATGATCCAATTCCTCTCCTGGTGGGAGAGCGAATAGGTGGGAGCCTGTAAGTCGTACTGCAGTGGTGGTAGGCTGTCTATGTCAAACCCATGATGGGCCAACCAATCTCATGTCTGTGCGTACCATGAGGAGGTGTCTCCTGCTAATGCCATGTCACGTGACGCCTTCAAAGCTCGATAAGTGATGCGCTCTTTGTCCATGCTCCGGATCCTGTGTAATCATACTGTCTGAAACAGTGCCTCTACTAGCATCGGTGGTGCTGCCAGCTTTGCTATGATAATATCATGTGGTACCGAAGGCTTGCTTCGGATGAGTCTGGCAATCATGAGAATCTGTGGCCTCTCCAATGCTGTCCATGCCATATGGCTGCCCCATACATGAGCGTTGGTGTAACCAAGTGTCGAAGAGCCACCCGTTTGTGTGGGGCTCCTGAAAGTGCGCCTGGTGGCACTGTCTCTCCATCAAGGCTAGTGCTGCATATCCACGTGTGATGTGGTCCCGAGCCGCTTGAGACATAGAGAAAACCCCACAAGCCGCTATGAATGTCACTCCAAGATAGACATATGATCCGACTACCTCAATCGGTTCGCCTGCTACTGTGAAGAACTCTGTCTCCTCACTTGAGCTGATGTATGAAAAATCATAACCCTGGTTTCGCCAAGGTTCACAGATAGCCCTCTATGTATGCAGAAGTTGTCTAGGCCTCGTAGGTGGTGCTGTAGACCTTTCGCTGACTCTGAAACCAGCACAATATCATGAGCATATAAAAGAATATGAACAGTGGTCAACGCCCTCCCCTCCCTGCTGTCGTATGAAATCCACTATCTCATCAATGTATAGACCAAAGAGGGTGGGTGAAAGAGGACACCCTTGCTTCACCCCGACGGTGCTAGCAAGTGAGTGGGATAAGCCACCTGGACATCTGACTCTACCAGATACTCTCTCATATAAAGCGTAGATCCCCCATATCATCTCATCCGGAGCTCCGATATCGAGTAGACGTCTGAAGAGTCGCTCGATATCGGGGGGGAGGGAGGGAGGGAGGCAGGGGGGGGGGAGAGAGAGAGAGAGAGAGAGAGAGAGAGAGAGAGAGAGAGAGAGAGAGAGAGAGAGAGAGAGAGAGAGAGAGAGAGAGAGAGAGAGAGAGAGAGAGATGAGAGAGAGAGAGAGAGAGAGAGAGAGAGAGAGAGAGAGAGAGAGAGAGAGAGAGAGAGAGAGAGAGTCAGTGCCACTATCTTCAAGCCCACTATGGTCTACCTTGAGGTTGGAACTTGGTATTAGGTAACTACTAACTTCGTGCCCATAGTATACATTATGTGTGTAGTAAGCATCTAATGTGTGTGTGTAATATGTATGCACATTATGTGTGTGTATGTAGTATATATGTATGGTGTGTGACATGTGCAATATGTACTATGTATTTACATTATGTGTGTGCAATAGTGTATGTATGTAATATGTATTGTGTGCAGTATGTAGTATGTACTATGTATGTACATTATGTGTGTAGTATGTATGTAATATGTGTGTGTACTATGTATGTACATTGTTTGTGTGTATGTATGTAGTATGTATGCATATTATGTGTAGTATCATGTATGTAATATGTGTGTGATGTGTGTATGAATGTTCAATGCATGTATGTACTATCCATGAGTGTGTGGACTTAGCACTCTCTCTCTCTCTCTATCTATCTATCTATCTATCTATCTATCTATATATATATATATATATATATATATATATATATATATATATATATATATATATATATATATATATATATATATATATATATATATATATATATATATATATATATATATATATATATACACACGTTTCCCCTTTTTCCCGTTTCCTACCGTTTCCAAATTTTTGGAAACTATGAAACTCTGTTTCCGGCCGGTCCGAACCGAATGTTTCCAACCGTGCTGGTCACTATGGTGTGTATGTGTATGTATATATATATATATATATATATATATATATATATATATATATATATATATATATATATATATATATATATATATATATATATATATATATATATATGTGTGTGTGTGTGTGTGTGTGTGTATGTACATCTCTCTCTCTACACATATATATATATATGTACACACACACACGTAGGTATACGTATACATATACATATACGTATACATCATCTACATCAACATATACATATACATGCATACATACATACACATACATGCATGCATACATACATACATAGTTTTTTTTGGACTCGTATGGTATATATTTCCCATTGTTGGACGTATGGTATTATCGTATGAAATCATTTTTTGTACTCCAACATTGAATTTGCTCTTTATACTCCAACATTGTATTCAATTATGTAAAATAATTTTTGAAATTGCTTTTTATAGTTTGGAATTGCGTTCCATTTCTCTATGTTAAAATGGATATTCATGGGTTACATATTGTATGCATTAAATATGTATTGTATATTGAGATTTTATACAATATAAATATCGCACACTTTAGGTCTCTAACTATAGTATCTAGTATACTATACTATATATATTATGTAATAAGGTAAAAGACGAAGGACATTGTATATAATGCACTGTGTTGACAGTCGTCTTGTATGTAATAATATACGTACGCATTGTATAAATAGATAATACATACACCATTACATAATACATACATTATAATGTCTTGTATTGTATTCTACACTATAGTAGAGCACATTATAATGTCCTTTAAAGTGGAATAAAATACAGTAAATTACATAATATATGCCTTTTGCATATTGCATCAAACCTACAATACTTATTTCTAATCATTTCACATCTAGTTCTTGGTCATGTAAGGTCACGCATGGTATTTTCAATCATACTTTTTCTGTACTTCTTTACTCGTATGCGTTTGCCGTATGGTTCTGAATGAAAAAACAATGCATGCAAAAACACACACACACACAAATATATATATATATATATATATATATATATATATATATATTTTTTTTTTAAATTTATTTATCTAGAGAGAGAGAGAGAGAGAGAGAGAGAGAGAGAGAGAGAGAGAGAGAGAGAGAGAGAGAGAGAGAGAGAGAGAGAGAGAGAGAGAGAGAGAGAGAGAGAGAGAGAGAGAGAGAGTGATATTAACGTCTTCCAAAGGCCAAACTTGGACTATGAGATAAAACCATGTACAACTATAGTAACCATTGTGTCGAAATAAAACGGAATAGTACTCGCTACGCAAAATTGTGTAGGTTGAAAAAGGCTGGAAACAACCATAGAATAGTGTACCGGGTGATGGAGAGGTAGTGTGTATAATGTAATAATGTAGTGGTGCATGGGGAGATGTGGCTCTGACTCATGTAATACATGGGGGCCCATGATGGGAGTGAATATATATATCCTACCTACAGATAATGGGTGTAGGTGGATGGAGTATGTGGTACATCGGAGGCGGTCTCAGTGTCTCCTGAAGGAAGGCTACCCAAGTGGTGGTGGTGCGCCTGTGCTCCATCATGTGGTCATGGGCTATCATGATGCGTGAAATATCCTCCTGGTATAGTCGTGGTTGTCCGTATCCAGCCCTATGTGGTCGACGTCGTACTCTCTGTGCCGCTGCCTGCTGGAGCGTGAGCCCTATGCCTCGGGAAGGAGGGCCCGTCTGATGTAGCCCATCTCGCCGACAGAGCTGAGTAATGGTCTGCTGGGTACTCACCCATGTCTGATGCGTGGGCTGTAGGGACTGATCTCGTCTCTCATATGCTGCCGTGAGGAAACGTCCCAACCTCCGCTGGTCTCTAGTGGTCATGCAGAACTGTAGTGACTCCTCTATGTGGAAGTGTGCGAGTAGATCTGGGTATGCTCGACATCTGATAACAAAGTGCTCCTCGCTCTCTATCTCTGTATGGCAAACTGGGCACCACCTCTCCTCTCTAGGGACTCCCCTTGGTCCGACCACTCTCGATCTCGAGCTGATGTGATGAAACTCGAAGCTTCCCAATGACGACTTAGAGGTGGTGTGGTAGGTATGTCTACATGTATCGTGGAGTCTCAATGATGCCTTGGTCTTAGATCTGTAGAAAATGCTCGCGGTAGTGAAGCATTTTCAGTGGCAATGTACCCATGGGGCTAATCCATGTCCTCTGTATGTATGTATGCCATATCTCATGTCGAATGACCCTATTCCTCTCCTGGTGGGAGAGCGAATAGGTGGGGGCTTGTAAGTCATACTGCAGTGGTGGTAGTCTGTCTATGTCAAACCCATGGTGGGCCAGCCAGTCTCGTGTCTGTGCGTACCATGAGGAGGTGTCTCCTTCTAATGCCATGTCACGTGATGCCTGGAAAGCTCGATAAATGATGCTCTCTGTATCCATGCTCCGGATCCTGTGTAATAGGCATACTGTGTGGAACAATGCCTCTACTACCATCGGTGGTACATCGAGCTCTGCTCTGATGATATCATGTGGTATCGAAGTCTTGCTACGGATGAGTCTGGCAATCATGAGAATATGTGGCCTCTCCAATGCTATCCATGCTGATGTAGCTAACCCCGACCCCCATATGGCTGCTCCATACATGAGCGCTGGTGTAACCAAAGTGTCGAAGAGCCACCCCTTTGTGCGGGGCTCCTTAAGGTGTGTCTGGTGTCACTGTCTCTCCATCAACGCTAGTGCTGCGTATCCATGTGTGATGCGATCCTGGGCTGCATGAGACAGAGAGAAAACTCCAGAGGCTGCTGTGAATGTCACTCTGAGATAGACATATGATCCGAGTACCTCAATCGGTCCGCCTGCTACTGTGAAAGAACTATGTCTCCTCACCTATGCTGATGTATGATACCTCAATCGGTCCGCCCGCTACTGTGAAAGAACTATGTCTCCTCACCTATGCTGATGTATGAAAAATCATAACCTTGGTTTTACCAAGGCTCACAGATAGCACTTGATGTATGCAAAAGTCGTCTAGGCCATGTAGGTGGTGCTGTAGACTTTCATCGGACTCTGAAACAAGCACAATATCGTAAGCATATAAAAGAATATGAACAGTGGTCCCTCGTACCTCAACGCCCTCCCCTCCCTGCTGTCTATGAAGTCCACTATCTCATCAATGTATAAACCAAAGAGGGTGGGTGAAAGAGGGCACCTTTGCTTCACTCCGATGGTGCTAGCAAGTGAATGAGATAAGCCTCCTGGACATCTGAATCTACCAGATACTCTCTCATACAAGGCATAGATCCCCCATATCATCTCATATGGAGCACTGATATCAAGTAGGCGTCTGAAGAGACTCTCCCTGGGAACCATGTCGAAGGCTTTGCAGAAGTCCACAAAGTTGCAGTATAGTCTCTTCCTCACTCTTGCCTGGTCGATCAGGCATCTCAGAGCGAAGATGTGGTCAATGGTAGAGTAATCTCGTCCGAAACCTGCTTGTCCTGGAGCCCTGATACCCTTCCTCTCGGCGAGGGTGCTCAACTCTGTCTCTAGCACTGCCCCATATAATTTGGCCAATATGGGGCCAATCATGATCATCCAATATGTAGCGGGATCCATAACATCACCTGACTTATGAATGGGCACAATGGTGTGCTTAGTCCATGAGTCAGGGAACCCTTCAACTAGTGCATGGTCGAAGAGGTGGGCAATGAGCGGTGCAAGAGTTGTGCATCCGTAGATGAGATGCTCTTCCTATAAACTGAACTGTTCATGGGTTGTGCCATGGTGTAAATGGGAAATAGCGCGGCTCACCATAGTGGGTGTGAAGAAGTGAAAGCTAGTGGGGCGTGAGCTCAGTGGCCTGGGAATGGGGGGCTGATCCGGGATTTAGTATAGGCTTTGTGCATAGCTATGTCAAATGCTCGGGTCTCGAATGGGTGCCTGTTCTCTCCTCTCCCTTAGATGTCCCCACTCCACTTCACTATCCCGACTCATGAGCAAATGGTAGATATCCGAGTATTGTCTCTCCTCCCATTCCCACTGCTTGCGGCGGTAAGGCTCTGCATGCAACGCTGTGCCTGTCTGTGTGTAATATCCCCTCTAAGCTCTAAAATCCATAGATGCTTCCTTAGTTCTCGACAATCTGCATCGTATCAATGGTTTTGGGGCATGGATCCTGTGCGCGGAGGATGTGTATGTGTGCGATGTGGAAAACTGTGGATAGCTGAGTCATGAAGGATGGTGGCGATCTCTGATGTAAGTGTGTCCAAAGATGGGAACGGATCGAGGGAGAGTAGCCTGGCGTGTAAGTGGTGTGCGTAAACATGTGAGAGTTCATGTGTGAAGTGTGTCGTGGTGTGTGGCTTAATGAGTGAGGGAGGATCTAATGGGATAGGAGATGAAAGTGTGACTGTGATATACGTATGGTCAGCACCAAGTGGGCATTGTCCAATACTAAGTGAGGGGATAAGTGAAGCTCCAGAGATGGTACTTAAAATGTAGTCGACTGTGCTCTCACCCCCTCCGTGAGGGAAGCAAGTAAGTCCACCCGAGCCTGGCCAACGATGCATCCCATTATATATAATGAGATGGTGTCGACTGCCTAACTCAAGGAGATGTCTTCCATACCCAGTGGTGTCTTGACCCATATCTGGTGATACTCTACCAGTGCTCGTCTCATTCGGATCTCTGCCCGTCATGAGCTGAGAATGGTCCATGTCATATGCCTCGCACTAACGTGACTGGGTGCGGCCATTGAAGTTCCCCATAAGAAAGATTTCACCTAGGGTACTGTAATGTAGTATCTCATCTGAAAGTGCTGTGTATGGTGAGGCTCTCTCTCGGGTCGGTCCCCCAAGGTCCTGTCCTGAGTATCGAGATCCGCCAAGTGGGAAGTAGCATATGGCAATGTAAACGCAAATCTCTGCTGCTATCTCCATGCAGACCCACATGTATCGTGCCTCCTTGTCTATGATATGGATCCGGCTCTGTATCTCCCGTCTAAATATGATGGCAACACCCCCCGACCCTCGTTTTGTACTCTGTCTCATCGTGGTCCTGAATGCAGATTCCCAATGAAAACCTGCAATGCGAGGTAGGCCTATCTCTGTGCTCTCGTGGTTCTGTGTGATGCAAGCAAAGTCGTGAGTGTCTAGGATCTCTTCAAATCGGCCTGGTTGTGTCCAGTGTTGCATCGCAACGCGTTGCGATGCGTTCGCAACGTTCGCAACGCAACGTCGCAACGTTGCGACGTTCGCAACGCGTTGCGAACAAACACAAAAAAATTTGCCTCAAATGAGGCCGTTTCGCCGAAACGGCCTCATTGAGGCATTTTCGACAGGCGACCCGAGAGCAAAACAGACCCTGTGGAAGAGCAAAACGCAAGCTTCAAGAAGGTGAAGGTACTTTATACACACACCCTCACACACGTGACCCCCCTAAGCTTGCTTCCTATCTTGAGGACTCCTCTCCAAGCTTCTAACCTCTTCCATCAACATGCCTAAAGCAAAACAAGCATGTTGGGAATATGTGACAAGCCAAGGAAAGATGGGCTCCGGGGGTAGTGAGAGATGGACTTGCAAGCTTTGTGGCTATAGTGGAGCCGGTGGAGCCGATAGGATCAAGGCGCATCTTGGAAGATTAAGTGGCATAGGAGTTGCACCTTGCAAAGAGCCAATGCCCGAAGCTATAAAAGGAGAGCTAATGGCATGGGTAGCTCAAAAAGCCCTTGGTAGAAGGAATAGTGGAGCCCAATCCCAAGCTAGATCGCAAGCAAGCGGTTCACATGGTTCTTGTGATCCCCAAACTCAAGCATCTCAAGCTTCCATAGACATTGACATAGAGCATGAGCCACCAAGAAAGAGTACAAGAGTAGAGCATGATCCACAAGAGCACCCACTTGGCTCTCTTGGAGGAGCATCTATACGTGCTAGCTTGCAACAACAACGTAAACAAGAAGCCACACAAGCCATCATGAAAGCTTTTATACAATGTGGTTTGTCTTTTAATGTTGCACGGACATCGGCATGGAGAAATGCCATTGAGAAGGTTTCACTATTAGGGTTTCGTTGGCAAGGGCCTACCTATGAAGACTTGAGGACAACGGAGCTGAAAAAAACAAAGGAAGCATTAGAGAGAGAGCTTGAGCCTATGAAAGAGACATGGGCAAAGTATGGATGCACAATCATGTGTGACGGATGGACGGACATACGAAAGAGAAATGTGTACAACATTTTGGTGCATTGTTGCAAAGGGACCATGTTCCTTCGAGCCATAGATGCATCAGCTGCTGGTACTACAATCACAGGTGAGTGAATTGATTTTTGAATTTTCAATTTATATTTGATTGTGCAATGATCAATCATGCTGCATGCATGTGGAATCTCACATGTGCATTTGCCTTGTGCATGTGCATGTGCATTGTGCATGTGCATTTGCCATTGTGCATGACACATGTGCATTGTGCATGTGCATGTTGCCATGTGCATGTGCATGTGCATGTGCATTGTGCATGTGCATGTGCATGTGCATGTGCATTGTGCATGTGCATGTGCATGTGCATGTGCATGACACATGTGCATGTGCATGTGGCATGTCACCATGTGGCATGTGGCATGTCACCATGTGGCATGTGCATGTGCATGTGGCATGTGCATGTGCATGTGCATGTGCAATGTGCATGTGCATGTGCATGTGCATTGTGCAGTGTGCATGACACATGTGCATTGTGCATGTGCCATGTGCATTGTGCATTGTGCATGTGCCATGTGCATGACACATGTCAAGATAAATTATAATTTATCAATTGATTAATGATTCATTGTGTTATATGTAAACAGGTGGATTCATTTATGATCATATCCGTCAAGCTATCATGGACATTGGTGTAGAAAAGGTAGTCCAAGTGGTTACAGATAATGGAAGCAATTGTGTGGCTATGGGCAAGCTTCTAGAAGAAGAATT
The DNA here is from genome assembly GCA_020310875.1 of Ceratopteris richardii. Lineage (NCBI taxonomy): Eukaryota > Viridiplantae > Streptophyta > Polypodiopsida > Polypodiales > Pteridaceae > Ceratopteris > Ceratopteris richardii. Next base: position 18,666,835 of record CM035415.1, on the reverse strand, counting down.
CCCTTCTATTGTGTGGACACCGTGTGCTGCCCATTGCATTGATTTGCTGATAGAGGATGTGGGGAAGATACCATGGATTTACACCATTTTTACCACTTGCATAAAAGTGGTCTCTTTGTTCACAAAGAGACCAAAATTGCTTGCTATATTTC
>CM035415.1:18654183-18659183 GCA_020310875.1 Ceratopteris richardii | reverse complement strand
AACTTTCCTCAACTCTCCAATCTTCTCAACATACAAAAATTTGGGTTCCACATCGTAATATTAATGTTTCTATTTCCTCTCCCAATAGGTCCCTTAGTTCTTGCTATAGATTAGACTCTTCTCATGAGGATTTCCCATCATCATCTTCTAATGAACATTTGTTTAGCTCTTTGGCTGATCAATCTCTTAAGTTTAGTGATTTTAAAAGAAGATTAATTTTCTTGGATAGAATTATGCAAGAGGGGTCTTTTTCTTTCAAAATCTTTGAAAAGTATAACAAAAGAGTCCTCTTTAAACTTCTATATATCTTGGAAAATTTCTCTCACGAGGATTTGAGTCTTAGAAAATCCCATAGTTTTCAACTTCGAATTCTCATATCCAAATTTCTCAAATCCTCTTGTGTTTCTCATAATCCTTTGATTTCAAGAAGAGTTTTACTAATTACTATCTTTACTTCTCCAGAAATGGATAAAGTTGGTTTGAACTCTATTTTGAAATCAAAAGAAGTGATAGAATCTCTTCCTTCTTATGTTAGAAAGCTTTGGGTCCATCCTTTGGTTACATACAAATATTTGAAAACTTTGGGTCAAAAAGCTTTCAATTACAATGATATTGGAAGAAATATGAGAGAGCAAGATAGATTGTGGATTTCTAGAAGATCTTGTTGTTGCAATAATGGTTCCTTTTCCTCTTTCGTAAACAAGGATCTGGGTCATATAGTTTCTGCCGATTGTTCTATTCTTCCTACTAGTAGCTTGAAAGAACTTTTTTCTAGAGGAACAAAATATAGACTTCATACCTCTAAGGATGCTTGCATCCTTAAAGATATAGAAAAGGGCATTGATAATTTCATTCTAAAATTTGAAGAATCTTTAGGTATTCGTGGAATTTTTACACATTGGAAATCAATAGTAATGAAGAAAGTTTCTATGAAGGTTGATATAGCTTTAGGGAGGAATTCCCCTTCATTAGATAGCTTATCTGTAAGTGATTTGACCTCACTAAAATATTTTCATAGAAACTTTGTGATTTCTTATGTGGATAAATGTCCAAATAATTTTGTTTTTACTTGTAAAAAGTTTTATGTAGAGTGTCTTATGAAAGAAACTCAGTCCTCTACATATCAATTTTGCAATGTTTCTTCTGGAGAAGTTATTTCAAGCCATCAAGATTTTTGTAAATCTTATGGTTTCAAATTGTATCAAAATTTACCTTTTTTATATACAGTTTGGAAATTCCATAAGAACCCCATCAAACCGAGATTTATAGCTGCATCTTGTAATACTTCTCTCACGGATGTTTCCAAATGGTTAAGCAATTGTTTTAAAGCCATTTTACCTACTATTCATGATATTTGGAAGGAATTACTCAAAGATGCAGATGTGCCAACTTCCTCTAGTTGGATATTAGATAATTCTCTAGGTGTTGTTCCTGTAATAAACTCTCTCAACTCTTCAAGAACTATAGAAGAAAAATCTGTTCCTTTGGGGCTTCAAACTTTTGACTTCACCACTTTGTATACAAAGTTAGATTTGAATGATTTAAAACATAGAATTTCTTCTTTAGTTAGGAAAGTTTTCTCTTTTAAATTCACCAAAGATAGATGTAAGGCTCTTTTGGTAGAAAAATCTGCATTACATTTTGATTATTTATGGTTGAAATCCAAGTCTGTAGATATAGATAGTAAAAAGAAACGTTACACTAGAATAGTAGATGAAACCGACATTCTTCTTTGGTTAGAGTTTCTTTTAGAAAACTTGTATATTTCAGTTGGTGATACTTTATTCAAACAATGTATTGGAATTCCTATGGGTACAAACTGTGCTGTCTTTCTTGCGAATTTTTATCTTTTTACTTATGAATTTGAATTTATGGAAAGGCTTGTTTTAGCTAATACCTGTCCTATCATTATACACAAACTTTCTAATATTAGACGCTTTGTAGATGATCTGTTTGTTCCTGATTTTAGTTCTTTTCAAGATTTTATGTATTTAGACAATGATGCTTTTGGTGGTGGTATTTATCCCAAAAATTTTTGTGAGCTGAATTGTACTTCACATGGTGATTCTTGTGCTTTTCTAGATCTAAAAATATTTCAGTCTCCTTTTGGTTTGGAAGTAGACATTTATGATAAAAGATTAGAACCGGAATTTGCTAGCATTAACATGATACGTATGCCTCATATTGATTCAAATATTTCTCATTTAGCAAAGTACGGCGTTGTTTGCTCTCAATTGTTTAGATTTTCTCGTCTATGTTCAAGCTTGTCTTCATTTGTAATTCAATGTTGTCAACTAATTTCTTTGCTTGTCCAAAAAGGGTATTTATTCAAGAAAGTTTCAAAGAAGGTAAGGACTTTCTTACTTCGTAACAAGTTCATTTATGGTTCTTCTTCTTTTCATGTGTTCAAATTAATCATTAGTAAATTCAATAGAAAAGGGGAACACTATTTGGGTTAATGATAAGGTATTTTGTGGTTCCTTCCCCCCCTCCTCCCCCTCCTTCTTTTTCACTCTCTATTTATAGCTTCTTTCTAGTCTTTTGTTCTTTTATGTTTTTTTTTTATTATTATTATTATTATTATTACTTTTATTTTTATTTTAGCTATTTCTTTATATTCATTATTATTATTTTTAATATATATATATTTTTAAAATTATTTTATAATTTTTATAATTTTTATTTATTTATTATTCATATATTTATTTATTTATTTTTCTATATATTTATTAATTTTAATTTTAATTTTTATAATTCTAATTCCTTTCTTCTTATCATTTGTTTGTTCTTTGTGCAAGACTTTATCATGGCTGAGTTTGCCCTTCACTTCCGGAAGTGATAGAAACTCAGTTCGTTGACTTTGCTAGAGATCTTGATTTAGAAAGACTCTTTATTAAAGTCTGCACCTACTCTAGGGCACTGATGACGTGAGTAGAGATGTCATAGCTATTTGTCCAAGCTATGCATGATAAAGTTTAATTCTGATACTTCTTGTTTAGGACAGACATAGAAGTTGACGATGCACATTTTATTTCGTTTTGTTTTTGTTTAATTTGCTTATATACATATATTTATATATATATAATCATTATTTATTTATTTATTTATGGAATTATTTTTTAATTTATTTTCTTTTATTTTAAATTCTATTTTTATATATTTTATATTTTATAGTTTTTATTTTAATTTGTTTCTTTTTTAATTTATTATTATTTTTTATTATTTGATTATTTATTATTTTTTTATTTTTATTTTTTATTTTATTTTTATTATTTATTTATTATTTTTTGTTTTGTGTGTGTGTTAATGTGTATGTGTATGTGTTCGTGTTCATGTGAGTGTGTGTGCATCTCTTTTTGTATTGGTTTTCTTTCTTGGTTTTTTCTTTCTTGGTTGTAACTTTCATGTCTTATATTGGTCTTAAGTCTCTTGCTTTTGTTTGTTATTTTTTCCAATGTGTATGTATTTGTGTTCTCTATCTTGAGTTCGTAAGTTTGGATAACTCTGAACTTATGAAGGTATATATATATATATATATATATATATATATATATATATATATATATATATATATATATATATATATATATATATAGAGAGAGAGAGAGAGAGAGAGAGAGAGAGAGAGAGAGAGAGAGAGAGAGAGAGAGAGAGAGAGAGAGAGAGAGAGAGAGAGAGAGAGAGAGAGAGAGAGAGAGAGAGAGAGAGAGAGAGAGAGAGAGAGAGAGAGAGAGAGAGAGAGAGAGAGAGAGAGAGAGAGAGAGAGAGAGAGAGAGAGAGAGAGAGAGAGAGAGAGAGAGAGAGAGAGAGAGAGAGAGAGAGAGAGAGAGAGAGAGAGAGAGAGAGAGAAAGAAAGAGAGTCATATTAACGTCTTTTGGAGGCCAAACTTGGCCTATGAGACAGAAACCATGTACAAGTGTAGTAACCCTGTGTAGAGGATGAAATGAAATAAAAGGTATATCGGAACACAAAGATATATATAAAGCTGGAAAAGGATGGGGAGATGTGGCTCTGACTCCGCAGATAGTGGCCACCTAATACATGGGGGACATGTGAGTAAAAGTGTGAGTAAAACACCCTAGCTACCGGTGAATGGGTGGAGGTGGGTGTAGTATGTGGTACATCGGGGGTGGTCTGAGTGCCTCCTGAAGGAAGACAACCCATGGGGTGGTGGTGCGCCTATGCTCCATCATGTGGTGGTAGATTGTCCTGATGCATGAGATATCCTCCTGATATAGTCGTGGTCGATGATATCTGCCCATGTGTGGTCGGCGTCGTGCTCTCTGTGCTGCTGCCTGGTGGAGCGTGAGCCCTATAGATGGACCTCTCTGATGTAGCTCAGCTCGCTGAAAAAACTGGGTAATGGTCTGCTGCGTACTCACCCGTGGCTGATGTGTGGGCTGGAGTGACCGATCTCGCCTCTCGTATGTTGCTGCGAGGAAGCGTCGTAAGCGTCACTGGTCTCCCATAGTCATGCATAACTGGAGTGACTCCTCTATCTGGAAATGTGCTCGTAGGTCTACATATGCTGGGCATCTGATAACAAAATGCTCCTCACTCTCCACCTCTGTCTCGCATACTGGGCACCACCTCTCCTCACGGGGGACTCCCTTGGATCGACCCCTCTCAATCTCGAGCTGATGTGATGAAACCCGGAGCTGCCCAATGACGACTCGAAGCTGGTGGGGTAGATATGTCTGCATGTATCTCGGAATCTCGATGAAGCCCTCGTCCGATATATGTAGAAAATGCTCACGGTAATAGAGCATTTTCGATGGCAATGTACCCCTAGGGCTGAGCCATGTCCTCTGTATGTACGTATGCCATATCTCCTGATGAATGATCCTATTCCTCTCCTCATGAGAGAGCGAGTAGGTGGGTGCATGTGAGTCGTACTGTAGTGGTGGTAGCCTGTCTATGTCAAAGCCGTGGTGGGCCAGCCAGTCTCGTGTCTGTGCATACCATGAGGAGGTGTCGCCTGCTAATGCCATGTCCCGTG
>CM035415.1:18379183-18644183 GCA_020310875.1 Ceratopteris richardii | reverse complement strand
TGAAATTATATGCAAACCTTGTGTCTGAGTACTTGAGCAAAGCAAGAGTTGATCTCTTGCTAAACTCATTCTTAACACGAGTATGGTTGTTGATGAAGCTAACCAATGAATTTGCCTCATTGATTGAAGGCAAGATCCAATCCAAATTCCCAATGTCTTTGAGAATATTATTCAAACAATGAGCCATGCAAAAACAAACAATGATGTGAGGATACATATTTTCAATAATTGCACCTGTAGCTCTATTTGCAGGCTCCCCATCCTCTACAATGCAAACCACATTTGATTGTCCCACAATCTCTATGGCACTGGCCCACTCTAAAGCAAGTACATCGGCTGATTTTCCTGTCTCGGATGCATCATGTGATGAGATAAAATACATCTCCCCACGAAAATAAGCCACCACTCCATGGATAGAGCGTCATTGGACATCGCTCCATCCATCCACAAGCAATGATACTCCATTCCTTTCCCATGATTTTTTAATGGTCTCGCACGCGGCTTCAATAAGCTTCTTCTCTTTCTCCAATAAAGTGGTGTGCAAGCTCTCGGAAGATGGAGGCACATAGTGTGCACCATATTCACCAATCTTCTTTACCATATCTTTGAAATATGGTGATCTATGGAAAAAGTTAAACAAATAAGTGAAATTTTGAAGTTTGAACAATAAATCACAAAATGGCAAATATTGAAATGGAATGAATATTCAATTCTTACCGAGCTGCATTGAAAGCTATGTGGTCATGATAAAAGAACCGTGCCACTGCAGTGTCCACCTCCTCCTTCAATATGGGATTCCAATTCTCATGGAGTGTTTGTTGTCGTGATTGACGTACATAGGGCATTCCCGATGGTGTGGACGAACTAGGAGTAGCATGAGGAGTGGAAGTAGATGTAGGAGTAGGAGTAGGAGCACGAACCGGAGCCCGATGATGATGATGCTCTTGAAGAGGATGGCATAGAAGACCTCACAAATGATGCCGGGTCGATAGGATCTTGTGAAGCACGACGAGCATGAGCTTGAGCATCACTAATAGCAAGTTTGTTGAGTAATTCTTGCTTCTTCTACGAAGTGATTGCGGAACAAAATCTTACTTCATGTCCACACTCATGAAGTAAGTGTGCACGCACCTTGTTCGCTCCACCGGTTCTCTTGTAGCCACATAGCTTGCAACTCCATGGTCTTGCACCACCACCTTCTCCGGCTGATACAGGAGATTCCACCTCTTCCCACCATGTCCATTTGCTTGTAGCATGCCTCCTCTTGGTGTTTGACCCACTTGTTCGCGATGAAGAAGCCATAGGAGAAGAGAATGCTATAAGGAGAGGAGCAAGAAAGAGAAGGCTGAAGAGAGGGTTGAGAATATAGAGCTCAGCCCTTGAATATGCAAGGGTGAAGATAGCTCAGCTGCTCAAGCCTTCACACACACAAGATGATTGCAATGAAGGCATACATTTACATACATACATACATACATTTACATACATACATACATACATTTACATACATACCATACCATACCATACCATACATGCATACATGCATACATGCATACATACATACATGCATACATACATGCATACATACATACATACATGCATACATACATACATACCATACATGCATACATACATACATGCATACCATGCATGCATACATACATACATACCATACATGCATGCATGCATGCATACATGCATACATCCATCCATACATCCATGCATACATACATACATCCATCCATACATCCATCCATACATCCATACATACATGCATACATCCATCCATACATCCATCCATACATACATACATACATACATACATACACATGCATGTGCATGCATGCATGTATGTATGTATGCATATACATACATACATGCATACATGCATGCATTCGAACGCACGCACGCACGCATGTATGCATGTATTTATGCATATACATACATACATACATACATACATTCGAACGCCTGCGAATCATTTTTCCGGACTTTTTGGACTTCTTCATGGACTTCCGCGTCCGAAACGTGTTCGAACTTGACCATTGCAGAAATTTTTTTTGGGGGCAAAAAATCCTGATTTTGGGTCATTTTGACTATCATATATACCATGATATCTATCATATCTACCATAAATTTATATGTATATGTATTTATATCTACATATACATATACATAAACATATACATGTACATATCTACCATAGATACATATAGGTCATTTCGGTGATTTCTAGTATTGCAAGAGAGAATTCTACACATGATGATGATGATGATGATGATGAGGAGGAGGAGTAGTACATGGAGGATGATGTTGGCTGATCATACCTAATTATGTGCATATTTTTTGACATAACTTTAGATTTATATTTATAGACTTTTGGTCTTTCGCGATATCATATATGAGTTTACTATCTAATTTCAGCATCATACTCTGTGTGTTTATTGAAATTATGCTTAAATCTCATTGATTTATGTTTCTAATATCATTTAGGAATATCTCCAATAAATTTTGTAAATTTTTCTTAAAGAAAAAAAGTCACGTCCGATAACGTCCAAAACGTTTTTCCGGTCTCGATTTGGGCTTTCCAACCCATCCGAGTCCGAAGTCGGATTCCCGTCCGAATCAACTATGCATACATACATACATACATACATACATACATACATACATACATACATACATACATACATACATACGTACTACGTACAGACATACATACATAGATACACATACATACATATACACACACACATACATACATGCATACATACATAGATAGAAGAAGACTCTAGTTCTTCCATAACTTGCGGGATTAATGGTCAAAAGGGTCAACCCTAATTGTGTTGGATTTTCTTGTCGATTTGTTTGCAACTCAAATATTTGTTGGTGAGAGCTACGGCAAAACTGGTAAAAAATGGGTGAAATTTGCTGCTGAAGATCTTTTCATATTTATGTAGTGCTAAGTGAGTGCTTTCTAACATATATAACATTTTGCTATGTTGAAGCGTTTTTACCTCCAAAAGTCAAAACCTAGTTTTTGGTCAATGAATGTTTAAATGTCGAAATTGACTTGAACACATGTAAGGTTGTCATAAAAAGTTTAAAGAACAAAAGACCCTATGGCTAGAAAAGAAGGCACCTAATCATCAAATTCTTCCATGTCATCATAGATAAAAACACTTACAAAAAATTTAGTTTTTCATGTAGTGTTTTTTTGGATGCTCCTCAAAGCCTATATAAAGAGTTAAGATAGGTGTGATGGCTTATAATCTTTCACTTTCTTATCTTGGAGAGCTTGATTCCTTTGGAGATGGTTCATCAAGTTGGAGGTGATGGTGTCTTTGTTCTTCATCAACCTCAAATTGTGCTACACATAGTTCTCTTGTGAGTATTTCTTTTGCATATTTACTTGGAGGAGGCTTACAAACTTGAAGGAAAATTGACTCAAGTCTCAACCATTGGAGGGTATACTGAAGTTCATGGATAGGACAATTGCTTGAAGGTTTGTGGAGCTCTTCTACTAAGCTAATCTTGTAGCTATCGTTTTGTAACTTCATGAATTCAAATATATTTCAAGATATGGACTATTGCTCCTCTTTCCTCTCATATGCGCTTATTCTTCTTTTCTTCTCTCTATTCTATTACTATTTTTATACCAATTATGGCTTAAAAGCTATCTATTTTTGGTATCAAAGAAGGAAAAGATAGAACACCTTGAGAACGAAGCCATGCATAGAAGGTGAAATCCTCTTGGCAGGTGTAGGCAAGGAGGGGCTAGTCTTGTATATGAACATCAATTTGTGATGGAAAATATGTTTAGTCTATGTATACGTTTTTTGTGATGCAAATGTAGGTGTGTAGGTAGGAGTAGATAAGAGTATAATGTCTTGATTTGAAAGGTTTGGCCACCCTTGAAAATCTTGATGATGTACTTTAGTCTATCCTTTGTTGTTTCTATCTTTGTAAGAAGATACTTAGTTGAGAAGAGTTTGTGATATGTAAATAGAGTTCGTGTATGCTTATGTTGAAGAGTGCTCTTCATGTTAAGGTCCTTGTGTGTTGCGTGTGGACACTTTGCATGATATGTGACATTTATATGTGTTTATGGGTACCATAATATGTTTCTATAAATCATGTGTTAGTGACTTGTATGTGTGTGACACCCCTAGTGGCATGTTAAGAGGCGATTGGAATAATGATGAAAAGGGTCAACCATCCACTAGGTGAAGCCCTAATGCGTTGGAATTTCTTGTAAACTTGTTGGTCAACTTAGAAATACCGGATATGATTGTTCAAGCTGAAATTTAAGTCATATTCTTCTGAAGGTTTCAAAAAAAAAATAAAGACATATTCCAATAGTCCCTCCTTAACTTGGATAAGGATGTTGAGAAAGAAACATAAACATAAAATCAATGATTCTTCCTCTTATCACATGGATACTAACCATGAGGATAGAAGCAATAGGATCTGAAAGAAAACTGAGAATAAGTCTATAAGCATAGATGATTAAGCTTAGAACTATAAGCCTAATTTTGCAGTGTCCAATTCTCTAAAGATGTATACATACTTAGAAAACATAGTCTTCAACAATCACAACATTGTCTGAATTTACTTGAAGTATGTGTTTTTCTCATATTTTTCAAATCATTCTTATAACATATCTTTTCCTTATGGTTGGCTATTCTACATATCTTACAAGGATTGAGCTTGAAGTAATCTAGCTCATCATGATTGGTTTTACCACAACATTTGCAAAGGATTTTTCTTCTTTTTATTGGTCTTGTTGACTTTGGTAGCAAAATCACCTTTTAGATGTAGATTCCTAGAATCCTCCTCTCTTCTTATTGAAGTGCATATATAACATTTTTCACATTCAAGCTTGGAAGATTTTATAGCATACTAGCTAGAAATCAAGAAGATTTTGTAGCATGCTAGCTAGAAATCATAGGATGGACTCTCGAGGAAGACTCATTAGAAGTACGACCATAGATTTCTCATGTGGGATATGTGAACCCATTGACATTAGTTGTGTTCTACGACTTTAGAAAGTGTTTAGATGTCTTGTTTCATGTTGATCTTCTTTCATTTCAAGCTGATGTAGCAAAATAAGCAAAGACATGCGTGATTGCCTCATGTAACTATCGGAATTTCTAGTATGATCCAAGCTTCTACTACAGAGTTGAAACAAGAAATATGATGATTATATTTATTTATGCATCAAACAAGAAATATGATGATTATATTTATCACTTCAATTGAGGCCAATCATAGATAATGCCTTTTTATTTTGTTTATTTGAAGATATTTGTCCTTTTAGAGTAGGAGGCTCACCAACTCTTTAATAAGAGCCTTCTCTTGAATCAATAGGGTTGCATGTCAATGAGAAGCAAATGTAAAATTGCAGAGGAATTTGAGTTCTGCACAGTTACTGGTAGACTTGAGTGATATGGGAGTTGTGCATGTAATATGTATGCAAGTGCATTCTCATCATTCCTCCTCCAATTATGATTTGTACTGCAGCCCTTTTTTTTTTTTGCTTTGGATAACGATGTCTTGCTGACAAATGAGTGGAATGATGTGTTTCTAAGATGTTTGAGACTTATACTCAATGGAGATAGGTGCATTTCTTAGAGGATGTGAGGCATTAGAATTCATAACACCTTCACATGTTATAGAGGCTCTTTATTTACATGATTTGATGGTCCTCTAGTATAAGGCTGCACTTATGGGTGGTCCTTGGATCATTGACCTGAGAAGCATTCTGTTCACTGTATCTTTGCAATATTTCGCTTCAAGTTGAGGCCTGTAAAGAATTGAGCAGAGCACATGGCTAACATTGGAGGTTTAGCGAAGTCTTCTTTTGGATGCACAGTGACTCTTCGTATTCCTAAAAGAGGAGGAATTAAGGCTGTCCCATTTTATTACAGCTGGAACAATCTAGCTTATGTGCCCTCTTCAGAGTCCTATCTACATCAGTAAAGTAGTGCTTCTTCTCTTATTTCCCTCGTGATTGTTTCCTTGTGCTTTCCATTTCTGTTATTTCCAGCTGTTTGTTCCTTTGCTTTTCCTATATGCTTTTCACGGAACTCGACATACAATAAATGGAAATTTATGTGCCTGTCTAGTCAGCCACACACAATCATTCATATGACTGCAGTGCCAATATCTTGTAACAATGTATTATGTGACAGAAAGGGAACTGAATCTCAACGAAACATGCTTAACTCCTCCCTCTTATTTTGAAAGTTGCTTATTGTAAGATAGAATTTTTGACAGGTTTATCAGTGGATGGTTCCTTGCATCTGTCCCTTGGTATGCTGGAGCGATCATGCTTATGTGTACAAGACCTGATCCAAGAGAGAAGGTTGGCCTCATTTGCTGCACAATAGCAGTAAGTCTTTAGTCACATTTCTCTCTGTGGTACATTAAATCCATTGTCTAGATTGGTTGTATAAGGTTATCATTAATGCTAAGGTGTCATTATGTCACAAATGCTTCTCCCTTTCTCAACATGAAAGGTTTCTCTAGTATCTACTGTTACATCATACAATACATTTTGAGGAGAAAATCCAGAACAAGATTTTCAACATGTGCTATGTGCTCATAGCACGTGCATGTATGCATTCAATGTGCATGTACATGGTAATGTTTGCATGTCTTCTTGTGATACCAAGCTTTCAGCAGGCTTATAAAATCCTTTGCTTTTGAGTGTGGCTGTGCATAGAATATTATCTTATGAAAAGGTCAATGTGGTCCTTGAACGTCATGTACCATCAAAGAAAAGTTTTGAAGGTATAAGGAAAAAAATGAAAGTTTCTTGAAAGGATAAGTCAAGTTTGGCATCAAAGGCTAGTTTTGAAGATAAATGGAAAAATATTGAAGTTTCTTGAAAAGGTAAGTTTTAAGTAGGGAAAAGAAAACCCGTTTTTGGAGTGGTGGGTAAGAAAAACAATGTATTAGAAAACCCACTTGAAAGACCAAGCTGTGATGGTTTGATTGGTAGAGTGCGTACAGTTATTGGCTATGTTGCAGGAAGCTTCATCTTAGCGGTGAAGATCTCGATTCCAGAATTTCTTGATGCGAGTTGATGGCAAGTTGATTCCTCAATTTCGGAATGTTCTTGAAACTGCCATGATTCTGTTTATTTTCTTTAGTGCGCTGTGAGGACATATCAAAATTTATATTGAATTCAAGCATTGAAATGGCTCGTGAACTACTGCTCTTTCTCTCATCATATATTCCTACTCAAGTCTCACATTCATCTTTTCATTCTTCTTCTGATTGTGTTTTTATCTCCTGTCTAGGAGTCAATAAGTTGGAATGAGTTGACATCGAATTTTAATTTTGCCTAGTAGTAGAAGTAAAGTCAAGTGTGATTGAAAAACAAAGGACAATCAAAATCTTTCCACCATTCCTAGCTTGCTAGTTTGATTAATCTTGAGGCATTTTCATTTGGTCTCTTACTGTGTATATTAAAGAGTCTACCCCCCATGATTCTTTGTTTGAACCATTGCTGATTCCTTCAGTAAAGCATGTCATTTCTCTGATTTTATAGGTCATATTGGTTTTTGCAAGTTTTGTATAGTCTTTGGGCTTAATTTAGGCTTAATTTCTCAGCTATGGTCTCGTAAGGTGATTGCACACATGACAAAAGGTGAATTTTACCTTTTTTGGTGAAATTTTGAAGCTCTCAGTGTGCAAACATGGTAGAGTGGTGAAATTTTGAAGCTCTCAGTGTGCAAACATGGCTTCTACCTTCTCTGATGTCAAAAACTCGTTTGAGATCAAGAGGGCAGCGGTTTTCATTTGTGGAAAGAGAGAATGCTTTGCATCCTTTTTCTTAAAGATTGCAAAGGGATGCGAGGAAGTCAAACTTGAAGACATGACAGATGCAGCATGGATGAACCTAAACAAGAAGGCCATCACTTATATCAAGATGGTTGTATCATATGAAATCTTAGTGGATTTGAAGGGCCTCACTAGTGCTTTTGAAGTATGGGAGAAGCTGAACCACCTATAAAAACACCACGTGCAAATCAAGTGCATCTTATGCATAAGCTTGTGTGTATGCAATTTGATGAGTCAAAAAGTGCAACAACACTTATCTGCTTTTATAGGTACACTCGCATAATTGCAGAACTTCGGTTACCTACATTTGATGATAAACTCTTACCTTTGATGGTGTAAGGGGTTCTATTTTGAACAAGGAAATCAAGAGCAAAGCGAATGGAGAGGGCACTGGTTTAGCCAATGTGGCTAGAAGAATAGAAAAGAAAAATGGAAATGCAGAGAGGAAAAAGAGCAAAAGCAAAGGCATGTCTGAAGTGACTTGTTACCAGTGTGGTAGGAAAGGTCACAAGAAGCTTGATTGCAAATACTACAAAGCTTAGAAAGAAAGAAGAACACATATGGCAAGAAAAAAAGGACACTAAGAATGAAGCACATTATAACTCAAAGGGCAAGGACAAAGAGAAGGCCAATGTGGTCTCTAGTGTCATCATTGAGGAGCTATGAGATGCAGAAGATATTCTTTGTGCTACTATGGCAACAGATCATGCCAAAGTTAATGATACTTCTATTAATATTCATGCACAAGATATGAAGATCACAAAGAGGGATTTGATTGATGCTTTGCTTACTGTGAATGATGCTTTGTCACAAACATGGACTGCCGATTCAGGTGCATTGTTCCATGTTACTCCTATTAAGGAGTGTTTTACTACCTTTCATGCAGGCAACCATGGACATGTATATCTTGGAAATAACCTGCTTCTTCTATTGAAGGTGTTGGCACAATGCATCTCACAGTAGATGGCACTAATGAGCTGGTTTTTCATGATGTAAGGTATGTGCCAAGCATCAAGAAAAGCCTATTGTCTATTGGGCAAATGGATATGCATGGATATAGTACCCTCTTTGAGAAGGGGTCATGGAAGCTTATCAAAGGCTCTAGGCTGAATGTTAAAGGTACAAAGAAAAGGACTTTTTATTGCTTGCATGGTAAAGTTGTAGGGCAAGTTTATTACTTTGGCTGAAATCCATTCACATATGGAATTATGGCATAAAAGGCTCAACCACATGAGCCAAAAAGGTCTTGATAAACTATGTAATTGGACAAGTTTGATGCTAACGGCTCAAAACTTGATTTTTGTACTGAATGCCAATATGGTAAGCAAGTTTCTTTTGTTGATGACTACTCCAAGAAGATTTAAATATATTTGTGAAATCTAAAGATGAAGCCTTTGTTGTATTTAAGAAATTTCATGCATTTGTGACTACCCAAATAGATAGAAAGCTGAAATGCTTACGTATAGATAATGGGGGTGAATTTACAAGTGCTGAATTCAATAGATTTTCTGAAATATTCAGAGGGAGCTAACAGTCCCATACAGCCCCTCTTCCAATGTTGTGGCTGTAAGATATCACAAGACTTTATGTGAGAGGTTGAGATGCATGCTGTCCACAGCTAATCTTCCTCATGGATTTTGGGGAGAGTCTTTGAAAATTGCAGTTCTTGTTTGCAATCGACCCCTCTCATGTCCATAAAAGGTAGCATTTCGGAAGAAGTTTTGTCTTGCAAACAAGCTTCATATGACCACCTACACATCTTTGGTTGTGATGCTTTTGTGCATATAAGGCCTGAGTTGAGAAGCAAGTTAGATGCAAAGTTCATGAAAGGAATCTTCATGGGTTATGTAGATGAAGGTGAAAGGCTACAGGATTTGGCTACCTCAACTCAAGAAGGTAATAGGCAGCCGGGATGTTGTATTTAATGAGCCAAGGCTGCTAAAAAATGATTGTGCCTCTAAAAGTGACCATAAAAAGGTCAAATTTCAGCATGTACAACCACGTGTTAAATTTGATTTGAACCCTAGGGATGCACCACATATGGCTGGAAATGACAATGAGTCGATGGTTATTGAGGCAGATGATGTTGGACAACAAAATGAGGCTCCTGATGGGCATATGCAGCCACCTATTCATGCTGAAAACAGGGCTGGAAATAATGTACAGAAGCCCCTGATGCTAAGCCTCTTGGAGTGCCATCGCACCACATGTTAAGCTTTCCAAAAATGATTGTTCCAAAGATGATGATGCAGCCAATTACCTAAAGAGTGTTCCATATGCATCAGCTTGTGGTTCACTTATGCATGTTATGGTTGCCACTCGGCCAGACATTGCTTATTCAGTAGTTGGTAGCAAGTTTATGGCTAATCTTGGCGAAGCTCATTGGGAGGCAATCAAATCTATCTTAATATATTTGAAAGAGACCAAAGGTAAATGCCTACGTTATGGAAATGATCCATTGGAGTTAAAAGGATTATGCGATTCAAACATGGCAGGTGATGTGGATACTTGCAAGTCCACAAGAGGCTATGTATACACCCTTGCAGATGGAGCTATTTCATGGTGCTATAGACTTCAAGGTATAGTTGCATTATCTACTATAGAGGCTGAATATATTTCAGCCACATAGGCTTTCAAAGAAGCCATTTGGTTTGCCCGCTTGTGCAGTGAGTTTGGGATTCCTGAAAAGGAACGTGTTTTTGGATGCGATAGCTAGAGTGCCATATGTTGGCAAAGAATGCCATGTCCCATGCTCTTACAAACAATATCAATGAGAGATACCACTTCATCAGAGAGGGGTTAGAGGATGGCATGATCACTTTGATCAAGGTCAATACTTCACGATAGCTAGAGTGCCATATGTTTGGCAAAGAATGTCATGTTCCATGCTCGCACAAAGCATATTGATGAGAGATACCACTTGATCAGAGAGGTGTTAGAGGATGGCATGATCACTTTGATCAAGGTCATTACTTCATAGAATCTTGTTTATCCAATTCACAACAACAGCTATATTTTAGCCTCCTTCCTTTAAGTGGGAGGTTGTTGGGGTTAAAGGCCCCAAAGACTCTCCTTTTGTATTTTTCCACCCTTCAATCTGAAAATTCTCTCCGAGATCTTTCCATACATATTTTTGTTATATTTTTGGGACCTCAAATGAGAGAGTTATAGGCATTTACATTATTTTTATGACTTTTGGTCATTGGTCATGTGTGAACGTGTCCAAATGACCTACAAGTCACTTAGCAAAAAGACTTGGTTCCAAATCTCTCGTAAGTTGATTGGGACTTCTTCAACTTGAGCTTCTTTATCTTCTTCTCTAAATTCCTACGCAAGTTTTTATGCATGTTGTTGTCTCTATTTTCTCTCTCTTGACGCAACAGCCCACTCCCTTAGTGTTTGGAGCAATCAAGCACAATATCATGTAGCTCTCTGCGGCCTCTTTCAGATACTTGGCCAAGCTTAGTCATTGGTCATGTGTGAACGTGTCCAAATGACCTACAAGTCACTTAGCAAAAAGACTTGGTTCCAAATCTCTCGTAAGTTGATTGGGACTTCTTCAACTTGAGCTTCTTTATCTTCTTCTCTAAATTCCTACGCAAGTTTTTATGCATGTTTTTGTCTCTATTTTCTCTCTCTTGATGCAACAGCCCACTCCCTTAGTGTTTGGAGCAATCAAGCACAATATCATGTAGCTCTCTGCGGCCTCTTTCAGATACTTGGCCAAGCTTAGTCAAACTTGCACATATCCGATCAACCTGAGACAAAGCTTTTCTATTTCTGGCTATGGCATCCGCATTTGGTCCTTGTATTGTAACCCCTCCTGGAGTTGTAGGAGATGCAACCCCTCTTGCATGTGTATTCCCTACTCCACCACTGGAGGATGATGATGAGACAACACTTTAAGCTTGTTGGGCATGTGTGAGCACTTGCTGTAAACCAGCCAATTTCTTCTCCTTTTAGCTGCCTCACCTTGGCTTCAACTTCATCCCATAGATTCGTATTCATGGCATAGTACTGAAGACGTGTTTGCCAAGTGTGGAAATGTTCTCCATTGAAATGGGCAATCACTACCATATTGGATGCCATTTCTCTTCTATATGTTAACTCAAGCAAATATGCTTAAGTTACTTTCTTATACACTCTTACAAACTTGCACTGATACCAATTGTTGGAATTTGAAATCTCAGAATCAATATAGAGACAAGTAAGAGGGGGGGTGTTGGAGCAAGAGAGAGTATTTAGCATACGGAGAAGCTCAAATGGAGCATCTCTTGACTGAGAAGCAGGGAAGGTGAGTGTCAAGCAGCACACGTAGGTGAGAGAGAGAGAGGGAGATCGAAAAAGAAGAAGGGAGGTGCAGCTCTTTGGTGGGTTCTCCAAAAGAAGAAGAGACCCTAACTTTAGTTTAGGTTATTATTTATAGGACCTGGCCAAGTTCACACTGAACTTGGCCAAAAGAATAAAAATGCCTATAATCAGCCTTTTAAAGGCCTATACACAAGTGTACAACTATGAGGGGTCATTTAGGGCTTTTACCCCAACAACCTCCCACTTAAAGGCATAATTGACGCCTTTAAGCTATGTGACTCCCACCATCTGTATACATAGCTGATGTTGTGCTTTGGACAAGCACTTAGTAAGAACATCTACAGGATTCTGTGACGTATGGACCTTAACCAATGTGATAAGGCCATCCTCAAGCACTTCTCGAATGAAGTGATACCGCACATCAATGTGCTTTGTACGTGCATGGAACATGGCATTCTTTGCTAAACATATAGCACTTTGGCCGTCACATCCAAACATAGGTGCCTTGCTGGGCAAACCAAACTCACAGCATAAACGTGCCAGCCAAATGGCTTCCTTGGAAGCTTCAGTGGCTGAAATATATTCAGCCTCCGTAGTTGACAGAGCAACAATCTTTTGCAACCTAGAACACCATGAAATAGCACCTCCTGCAAGAGTAAATATATATCCACTTGTGGATTTACGAGTATGCACATCACCAGCCATGTCAGAGTCACAAAAGCCTTTCAGCTCCAATGGATCTTTGCCATAGCAAATACATTTATTCTTGGTCCCTTTCAAGTACCTCAAGATAGATTTGACTGCCTCCCAATGAGCTTTGCCAGGATTAGCCAAAACCTGCTAACAACTCCCACTGCATGAGCAATGTCTGGCCGAGTGGCAACCATAGCATACATAAGTGAACCACAGGCTGATGCATATGGAACACTCTTCATGTAGTTGGCTGCATCATCATCCTTGGGACAGTCATCTTTGGAAAGCTTGACATGTGGCTGCAATGGCACTCCAAGAGGCTTATAATCAGCCACATTAAATCTGTCTAGTACTTTATCAATGTACTTTTCTTGGGGTAGGTGCAAAGTATGCTGCTTCCTATCCTTTTTATTCGCATACCAACAATATGCTCAGCTTCCCCAAGGTCTTTCATTGAGAACTCAGAGTTCAGCTGCTGTTTGAGAGCATTTAGAGTGCCCTTTTTCTTCCCAGCCAGCAGCATATCATCTACATACAGCACAAGAATGATTGGGCTTCCATCTTCATCCTTTTTAGTGTACAAACAGTGATCTGCATGACTTCTTTTGAACCCATGTTTGAGCATAAATGCATCAAACTTCTTATACCATTGCCTAGGGGCTTGTTTCAGCCCATAAAAGCTCCTTTTCAGCTTGCATACTAGATGCTCTTTTCCAGGAATGGCATATCTTTCTGGCTGTTTCATGTACAACTCTTCATCTAAGTCCATTCAAAAAGGCTGTTTTAACATCCATTTGGAATAGCTCCAAATCCAAAGCAGCTGGAGTAGCAAATAGCACACGTAGAGTGGTCATTTTAACTACCGGAGAGAACACCTCTTGGAAATCAATGCCCTCCTTTTGGGCATATCCCTTAGCAACCAGCCTTGCCTTATACTTGGGTTTGCCATCAGCAGTTTTGATTTTGTATACCCACTTGTTAGAAATGGCTTTCCTTCCTTTGGGCAACTCAACAAGATCCCAAGTATCATTTGCATGCAAAGCCTTTATTTCTTCCTGCATGGCTAACTCCCACTTCTTCTTGTGCTCACATAGCTTTGCCTCTTTATAAGTGAGAGGCCCCCCTCATCTGATAACATAATGTAATGTATAGAGGGATCATATCTGTTCATTGGCGTCCTAGCACGTGTAGATCTTCTTACCCAATGCTCCACATTATCTGGCAATGGATCTACATCAAGAGGTATATCAACATGTCCATTGTTAATGGGCTGCTGCATATCATTTCCAGCCCTGTTTTCAGCATGAATAGGTGGCTGCATATGCCCATCAGGAGCATCATTTTGCTGTCCAGCATCATCTGGCTCAAAAACCACTGGATCATCAATATTTTCAGTCCTGTGTGGTGCATCCTGAGGATCATAATCAGGCCTAATAGGTGGCTGGTCATGCTGAAATCTGACCCTTTTATGGTCATCCTTTGAGGCACAATTATTTTGAAGCAGCCTTGCCTCATTAAAAACAACATCCGGCTGCGTACAACTTTCTTGAGCTGAGGTATCCAAATTCTGTAGCCCATTTCACCTTCTTCACCATATCCCATGAAGAGACCTTTTATGGACTTAGCATCAAGTTTGTTTCTCAGCTCCGGCCTTATGTGCACAAAAGCCTCGCAGCCAAAGACACGTAAGTGATCATATGAAGCAGGTTTGCCTTCAGGGATGTCACCTTTCAAGGACATGTGAGGGGATCTATTGCAAATATGTACTGTAGTTTTGAGTGCCTCTCCCCCAAACCCATGAGGGAGATTAGCTATGGACAGCATGCATCTCACCCTCTCACAAAGTGTCCTATTATAGCGTTCAGCCACACCATTAGAAGAGGGGCTGTATGGAACAGTAAGCTCCCTCTTAATGCCCAATTTTTCTCAAAATTTCTGAAATTAAGCACTTGTATACTCACCACCATAAAAATCATCAACAAAAGAGATGAAATGCAAAGCACCCCCATAGATTTGGTGGGCATGCTACATACATCAGAATGAACAAGATCAAGTACACAAGACTTACGAGTCACACCTGAATAAAAGGAGCGTTTCATTTGCTTTCCATATTGACATTCATTACAAAGATCAAGCTTTGTGCCTTTAGCATCAAGCTTCTTTAAGTTACAAAGCCTAGTGAGACCCTTTTGGCTCATATGGCCAAGTCTCTTATGCCACAACTCCATATGGGAGTGAACTTCAGCCAAAGCAATGAACTTGCCTGATAAGGCTTTCCCATGCAAGCAATAGAGAGTTCCCTTCTTTATGCCTTTCACAATCAGCCTTGATCCCTTTGTCATTTTCCATGATCCTCTCTCAAAGAGAATGCTATAACCATGCATATCCATTTGACCCACAGAGAGTAAGCTTTTCTTGATCCGTGGTACATAACACACATCATGCAAAACCAGCTCATTAGTGCCATTTGTAGAGAAATGCATTGTGCCTATACCCTCAATGGAACAAGCATGATTGTTTCCAAGGTATACATGGCCATGGCTTCCTGCAGTAAAAGTAGAAAAGCACTCCTTGATAGGAGTCACATGAAAAGAAGCACCAGAGTCAACTATCCATGTCTGGGCCAATGCATCATTAACAGTCAGCAAAGCATCGATAAGATCACTTTTGGTGATCGACATGTCCTGTGTATGAACATTCAGAGAGAAATCATATGCATAAGTATCATGAACTGATAAAGTAGTGCACATAATATCCTCAACATCTGACAGCTCCTCTATGACTACGTTAGAGGCCACATTGGCCTTCTCTTTGTCCTTTTGGATGTCCTGTGCATCAATCTTGTCTTCTTTCTTGCCCTTCTTTTTATCTCCAGCATTCCTATTTCTTTCAAGCCTATTTCTTTCAAGCCTATTTCTTTCAAGCTGGGCCTTGTAATAGAGGCAATCAGGTTTCTTGTGGGATTTCCTGCCACACTGATAGCAAGTCACATCATTGCTTTTACCTTTGTTGCCATTACCTCTTTCCCTGCTCTTACTCTTGTTCCTTTGTGCATTATTACTCTTCTTATCTGTCCTGCCTCTAAGAAGATGGCTTCAAGTTTGTCATCAAAAACAGCCATACCTGAGTCCTGCAATTGTGACAAAGTACCTGTAAAGAGGGATAAGTGTTCAGCTTCAGTCTTGGACTCATCAAGTTGCATACCAACAAGCTTCCGCATCAAATGCTCTTGGTTCACAGGCGTAGTGTTCTCATAAGTTGCTTTGCCCATATTTCTGAAGCAGAGGTAAGCCTGTTGAGATCTACCAAGATCTCATAAGAGACGGCCATCTTGATATACGTAACAGCTTTCTTGTTCAAGTTCAGCCAAGCTTCCTGTGACATATCTTCTGGTTTTTCAGCTTTCAATGCCCTATCACAATCCTTCAAGAAGAGAATACCTTGCATTCTCTCCTTCCACAAATCGAAACCTGTTCCCTCAAAATGTCGAATCTCAAATAGATTCTTCACATTTGAGGAGGATGACGCCATGATTGCACGATGAAGAACTTAATATGCTGAAATTTGGGCAAAAATGCACCAAATCAGAGTATCACTTCTAAAAATGATGCACAATGGCTTCAAACTGTTGTGGGAGCAAAATGGAGCAAAAACAGACCAGTTGGACCACAAGATTAAAATCTGTAATTTTCTGAAATTACCTGCAGAAAATTCCAGCAAGTCAATTTATGCTTCAAATCAGCAAATTTGACTTTTCTTGACATCAAAGTGTATACATAAGGCTATAAGGAAGCCTTTAGGAGCAAAAGGGAGCAAAAGCCCTAAATTTTCTCTTCAGAATTTTGAAAAATTTAGAGAGAATCCAACAATTTGCTGTACATAAGCAAATTTCTCATGCCACACTTCAATACATGAAATGTTAAACCTGTATATTGTTGATTTGGACTGTGGAACACTTGTGTACACCTGTAAAACACCCGGAAATAGCCTGTTTTGAACAATAAGACAAAGAGGAACAATTTCTTCGGGATGAAATCGAAGAATATCACGTGAAAAGAAGTTTATGCTGCTCCAAAGGTGTGGTGCTTCACTTTTAACCCTTTTCGTCGTGACAAAACTCAGAAAAACCTGCAAAAACTGAAGTAGAACACTCCAGAAATGCTGATGTCGCTGTTTTGGGCACCTTCTTCGCGATGAAACGCGAAGATCTTGCAAAATCTGAAGAAAAACCCTGCTGAAAACTGAAACGCAGCTGCTCTAATGCCTCAACAGAGCTCTGATACCAGTTGTTGGAGCAAGAGAGAGTATTCAGCAGATGGAGAAGTTCAAATGGAGCATCTCTTGACTGAGCAGCAAGGCAGGTGAGTGTCCAGCAGCACACACAGATGAGAGAGAGAGAGAGGGAGATCGAAAAAGAAGAAGGGAGGCGCAGCTCTTTGGTGGGTTCTCCAAAAGAAGAAGAGACCCTAACTTTAGTTTAGGTTATTATTTATAGGACCTGGCCAAGTTCAGAACTTGGCCAAAAGAATAAAAATGACTATAATCAGCCTTTAAAGGCCTATACACAAGTGTACAACTATGAGGGGTCATTTAGGGCCTTTACCCCAACAGGGGGTAGTGTTGGAAGTGGGGTGGGCCTCAATAACAATATTCACAGGTTTAGAGGATCTTCCAACAAATGAACCTTAGCATGCACACCTTAAGACTCAAAATAAGATGAGTGAGAGATAGAGATAATAGACAAGATTTTCCAAGTGTAATGGTAAGCTAGAATGCTTATCTACACTATCTTAATATTAATGTCAAAATCACAATGTGTGTAGATGATACAAAACTGAATGTATGTTGAATATAGATACAAAATTTGAATCTAGGCAGAAATTTGGGAACTAGATACAAGAGTTTGTCTTAAGTGCCTAAGAGGTATCCAGAAAGTGTGTGTGTGAGAATGGAGTGAATATGGACAGTTTAGAACTGTTTTACAGAAAACCCTAATTCCGAAATTAGGGTTTTAGAAACCCTAAATCAGAAAGTAATGAACTAGCAAGTGTAAAGCTGAAGATAAACTTGCTACTCACAGTATCAGCAAGATGCTGATGGTTGGTTGCCAAAATCTCCTCCAAATCTACAAGAGCACACCTCCTCCTAGAAGTAGAAACCTCCTGCAAGTCTTGAGTAAGCCTTGAGCACTTGTGATGTGATCTAAACAATGAACCTACGCCAACCTTATATAGGAATCTAGCTTTGCCCAAGCAATAGATTTTGCGAATATTCCAAAAAGCAGCTAAAAAAGCTATTTTCGTAAAAATTTGCGAAGGGCTTTTCTTCAAGCAAATTTTGCTCTTTTGAGGTAATAAGGCTGCGATCTCCAAAAATAGCCTTCAGATAACTAATTTGATCAGCTTTCCTTGATCCCCATGTTTAGAGGTATCCAAATATGTAAAAATTCCTTTTTGAGCAGAAATTAGGGTTAGGGTTTTCTCATAATCTGGACCTCCGATGACTGAATGTTATATACCAAATGAAAGCTCTCTTCAAGCTCTCTTTAATTAGCTAACAAAATTTTTGGAGCTTCTGTGACCAAAATTTGAGTAAGTCCTAAATATTAGGGCTGTTTGAAATTAGGGTTTTGTGCTATTCTGACATTGTTTCCAACTGGTAGAGACAACAATGCGAGAGAGACAATGTATACAATATATGGCAAAGTCCTGAATAGCCCAACAATATTGGACTAGATTACAATGAAAAAATACTTATAAGTGTGCTCCAAGATCTCCAAGATTGTAAAACACTAGGAGTTGTGTTCAATGATGCTTTGTGAGCTAAGGGCTGGTATACTTACGCTAGGCATGAAGAGTGAGGTCCAAAAAGCCAAAAAAAAAAAACAGCTCTCCATTGCTAGCAGAAGTATACCATCCCTTAGCTCACAAAGTATCATGTAACATAGCTCCTTGAGTGTTTTATCATCTTGGAGATCTTGGAGCACAGTCGTAATCTAGTTCAATTTTGTTGGGCAATTCAGTCCTTTGCCATATCTTGTATACATTCTCTCTCGCACCATTGTCTCTACACCCTCTTTTACTTGTCTCTATATTGATTGTGGGGTGTCAAACTCCATCAATCACAGAGCCTCTTTCATTCGTGCATTTAACCATGTAAAAAAGAGACCAATTTACTTGAGATGATAAGTTAGAGGAAGCTCTAGTTACCTTCTATGGGACTATATGTTGAGAAACTTGTTGGAAACTAAAGAGTTGGACAACATTTTATTATCAATAACCCTAGCTCCAGTGGCGATGTCTTCGACAATCAAAGAAGGAGAGATTTCATAGAACTTTCATCTTCCTCCCCTTCTTCCTCCTCATATGCACTAGCTATATCATGAGCTCAACCTATACAATAAGGGTCAACCCATTGCAAAACAAAGGAGATGGGACTCCAATGGTGCATAAAGAACTATCCTTATCTCTTCATTAATGAAGAGGTAAGCTATAACTTATGCACTTTTGTAGAACTTCCAAAAACTTTGGACATTCTTGATATAACCTATTCCAATCACGTAATGTGTCAAGGATGATGAGGTTTTGGATGATTGAGATCTTGTCAATATCACCTTGAACTCTCTTTGTGGCTCATACTTCCCATTTCTTACATGAGTGAATTTTTGAGTAGGAGGAAATGCATAGCCACACACGTTTGCAGAGCTTCAAGGTTTCTTACTTCAAGAATAACAAATAAGGAAGAAATTCCCTCTTAGATACAATCTTGAAGTTGCCATGTTTACAAAAGACAAAGGCAACAGTAAATATAAAAGTTAACAAGGTAACATAACTGAGTTTAAAATTTGGTCAAGTTTTTTAGAATTGATTCAAATAATAGGCACAAGCCGCAAAGAGAGAAAAAGAATAATCTCATGTGATTTTAATTTGAGTTGTGTTTAGATCAAAATTCTTTCTCCACCTTCAAACCCTTTGTTAGTGTGTTCAATGATCTATTTAGCATAGTACGTAATAATATCTATAACCAAAAACCTTTGAGGAAGGTTTGATTAACGCAAAATGGAATCCACTTACTTGTGAATGGGTTAAGGTGTGCTTTCCATCATCTACACTGAACCTATATAAGTAGTTCTAAACTCTACTACAAATTCTCTAACCTAATATAGATGATTGACTACATGTGATGTTTACATATCACAAATTTTTGATCATCAATTCTCTAAATTATTAAAATAGATTTGATGTTTGCCATTTCTAGTCAAATATCATGAGCTTAAAGTATCAAATCATTTGAACTAAAAGGGATATGTGTTTCTTTTGAGGCGTTATTAATGAATGAGACTTGCAAAGTATAATGCCCTGTCTAGTGATCGTGTATACATCAAGGCACACATAATGCCTTGGGATATGAATTTCAAATTTGGCACATGCCATTGACAATAAGAAGTCGACTACTCGAGTCTTGATCGCTGGTGATCTACATGTAATATGCATAATTTTTACTATATTCTTTTTCCTATGTTTTTTGAGGATATTCAAGCATGTTTAGAGGATATATACACCTAGGATACCTAGAATCCAAAATTAATTAAAAAAGGATTCTAAAAAATATTGTTCCATATGCAATTTTCTCCTCAATTTGAGGTTTGCAAACCCCAACCCATTGCTAACATGTTAGCAACACGTTACCTACCTCGTTGCTAATCACATTAAAGATAGGTTTGCTTTCAAACATGATTTTACCTTCTTCAAATATAATTGTTACATGTGTAAATAATTAGGCACACAAGGTATTGAAAAAACAAAAGTGTCTCTTGAGACAAAGGGTCCTTTATGTGGTTTCATGAAAGATATCTTTTGGTAGGCAAACTTGAGTAGTAACCATTCTTGTAAAGGATCAAAGGCACTTGATTGAACATATTGTCAATGATCTTTTGAGTGTAACAAGAATCCTTATTGAAGGATCCCATTTCTTGGCAATAGCCTTTCTACGCAATGCTGGATGTGGTGGACACTTATTTTATCCCGTGAACTTTAGCCTTTATGTTGGATCCCTCGGCGATCTGCCTTGCAACACAAGAAATGACACAAGCCATATCCACAAACATAGAAAGGGGGACATCTAACTCATCTCCCAACCATACAGTCCACATCGACCCTATAGGGTCCACAAGCCATATCCACAAACAGAGAAATGTGGACATCTGGTTCATCTCTCAGTCATAGGGTCCATATTGACCCACCTCGAGCTTGGGAGCCTACAACCAAGTATGTGGCCACCCTGACAAGGGCATGGTGTCCCATGCCACCATACCCACGTGCCACACCCTAAAGGTGTGTGGAAGACTCCACCAAGGATCAAGAGTCCAAGAGCCTTCTAAGATAGATGATTGACAAATGAGCCCATGGGTCCTATTTAGTCTCTTTTAAGGAGGTGCCCAGTTCACACTTGGGCATACACTCCACACTTGGACGGACAATTTGTCTATAGGAGCCCATCATTGAGAGTATGCTGTTGTAAGCACTTTAGTACTGAACTCCAGATTCAAATGCTTGTTACTGCATATATGTGATCCTTCATATCAAATGTACATGATTTATGTATTTGAGGCCATGTTGTTGAAAGCATTGAAGTGCTCGGCTTTAAATGTAGACTCATATAACTACTTATTTATGAGCGTGCAAATCATATTAATGTTGAAATCTCATAGTTGGTTTCCAATTTTTGCTATATAACTACAAGTATTTGCAAGACCTTTCAAGTCTATGAAAATGGCATCTGAGATGACTATTTATATGCCGTGCATCATTGAGTTTTCCTTGTACATTGGAGCTGTGGATTCACCATCACAATCTTTAAGAGGATCCTATGCATCCTATCCTTTTATAAGCTGAGGATTGGTCCTTTGAACCTTTCGATTTCTAATTGGCTTTTGGGTTGCATAGTACAAAAGGTTAGAAGCAATAATGAAATTCTGACATGTAGGGGTTTTGTACATATTTGGAACCTGAATATTTTGAGAGAATTGCTAAATTTCTCTGCTATGTACCAGGAAATTCTAGCAAACAGTTAATTTTAGATCCTAGCCTGAAAATTGGGGCTTTTGTTACGACTGGGCTGTGTTAGATATGGAACATATGTTTGGATCACAATGCCAAATCATAACAATCAAACTTTAAAGATTTGTTAAAAAGACTGCGCTGTGATTGATGTGGAAAATATGTTTGGATCACAATGTTCAAATCATAACAAGCAAACTTTAGAAATTTGTTAAAAATTTATGCCTCACATTTGTTGATCACAAATTTCCAGATTCTTTTTCAGTGCTAATACTTTGTATAATGAGCTGGCACTCAGAACTGAGGGCATGTAAATGTTATCTTGTGAAACTAGTGGTGTACTTGTTAAGAACGGCTCCTTTTGGAAGGACAATACATAGATTTAATCAAATTTTGCAAACTTGTAGCGAAACAAGATGCGCTAGGTTAATATAACACTCCTCAGAGATCTCTCTTGAATTTCAAGAAAATCTCAGAAATATTAAGAAATGTATATATTTCTTTGTTTTTCATTTCTGAGGACAACTCCGATGCTTTATGCTTTTGATTTGAAGTGCCCAAAAATTCAGGATTCTTCAAGATTTCAGGTTGCAAACCCCAAGCTCATATTGCTGCATTCATCGTAATGCTAAATATCCATTGGCTTGAAATAGACAAAGAAAATCTGATTTTTGTATAAAATCAGATTGGTAAACATGATCCCATTTGAGAAAGGGTAATGAATCATAGTGGAAAGCAACGTTTTAGCAATGGCAACGGCAATGGGTTAGCAACGAGGGCAACGGCTTGACCTGGGCATTCCGATAAAGTTATTTATTTTTTAAAATTTATATATGTATTTTTCAGGTATTTTGGGTCCTATGATATGTTATAAGATGGGATATGACTATATATACCATAAAATACATATTACAATATAAGATATATCATATATAATAGAGATTATCAATCTAACTTGGTCGTGACTCGTGAGTCATGAGTCATGACTCACGACTTCGGATTGATGACTGGTTAGGGATCACTCATTACATCAGTCATGTCACATGATCATAATATTAAAGTTTTAACATGTTACAACTTACATCCATCAATTATCATTCAATGATTTGATTATATAACATCTAACATGTCACATGAATCATGATACATTATAAATTATAAGATTTAACATCAATAATCATAACATCATCACCTAGTTTCTAACTAGTAACAACATAATATCAGATCATAACATTTAACACCTAACTTCCTAGTTTCTAAGTTCTAACTTTTAACAAATTACGATAAACATCATGATTCATAACATAAATGATAACACCTGGCACCATACATGTCACATGATCATATCATCATTAAAACTTGATACATCAAAATAAAAACATAATCACTATGACAAATGATAAATCATATGAGTCATTACGCATGGCATAAATCATAAGTGGCAAATGATAAATATAAGGTCATAACGTGATAAGTGTCCAGACTTCAGACTCCAGTGTCATTAGAATAGTAAATACATATCATGAAATATCGAATGTCAAATGTGAAATACCAGAGTCTCAAATGTCAATAATCAAACTTTGTCACTCTGACATGGTGTTAGATGACAAATCATTACTCTCATCATCATCATTATCCTCCTCCTTCTCCTCCCTAGTAAGTAGTGGTATGTGGTGTGCTGCTAGTGGATGCACCACCACTACCGCTAGGTCCTCTGCGTTTGTGAGATGATATGGTATCATGATGAGGTAAGGTCAACTCATGGTACACAATAGTATATACGTCCAAATCCTTTGGAGGAATATTTGGAATCTCTCTCACTTTCTCTATATCTACTGTATCCACGTCAACCTCCCTCACATCTCCTGTATGGTTTCCGCTCTCCAAGAGACGCAAGTTGCAATGGCAATAAACTAACTGCTCCAATTGCGTTATAGATAGTCTCTTCCTCTTCTTTGTATGGAATAGGGCCCATGTGCTCCAATTCCTTTCACAAGGACTTACACTGCAGTCCTGTGAAAGGGATACGAAATAGTAACTCTCTTTGCATTACAACATAATTCAAAATATAATTAGTGCATAAATCATAATACATATTTAGAAATTAGCACATGTCACACAACACACTAAAGACTTTTGACTTAGTACTTGCCAATTGAGGAGCACTAGGACCGTACATCTCCCACCATGATACTAGCCGCAACTGAGCATATCTCATACAAGCCGTATCCTTTCCAAAATGGCCACCACCATTTTGGAATACCAAGAGGTGGCTCTCCAACTGAAGTCGCAACTCTACATCAGCTGAATAAAGTCTATATACATATGTGTTCCATGCACTCAAGAGCTCCTTATCCATGATGGCGTGCTGAGATCTCCATAAGGGATGCAATAAGTGTACCATCCCATGGATCGGGCGATGAAACTTATCCCATGGATCCCTCCACATAGCCTTAAGCTGCCCAATCCTATAAACAAGGAAATTATAAAATTTTAGAGACTATTTTTAAAGATAATAATAGTTTTAAGTTTCAAAAATTCAAACTCCAAAGTAACAAGTAATAACTTAATAAATAACTGTTCAATGTCAAATATGGGCAACATGAAAGGACACACCAACTCGATCCATGAACTCATAGACGAGTCCCAGTGTACTCCTCTCCATATCAACTATGCGAAGAACAGAATATAATGGATGTATTGCACGCGCAAGTGCCTCTACATCCCTTCAAAATGAATCTGACAAGCATGTAGTCCGTACAAAATCTGCTCTTGGGGTAGTGTGTCCATCCTAGGTCTGTTGATGCAACTGTCTGCATCAAAGCATGCCCCACCCGAAGTAGTCTTTCCATCACTATGCATATCTAAGCAAATCTGGTCTTCAGAGGCTTTACTATATCCATCTCACTGTATGATCTGAAAATAGCCAATAGTTTTCAAAGAGACCACTTTATGGCAGATGGAAAAATAGAATGAATCCAAGGGATCTTTCCAATATCCTCTATCAAAAGATCAATGCTATCAAAAGATCAATGCTATCTTAGAGACTATTTTTAAAGATAATAAGAGCTTTAAGCGTCAAAAATTCAAACTCCAAAGTAACAAGTAATAACTTAATAAATACCTGTCGAATGTCAAATATGGGCAACGTAACGTGAAAGGACTCCCCAACTCGATTCATGAATTCATAGACGAGTCCCAATGTACTCCCCTCCATATCAACAATGCAAAGAACAGAATATAATGGATGTATGGCACGCACAAGTGCTTCTACATCCCTTCAAAATGAATATGCTAAGCATGTAATCCGTACAAAATCTGCTCTTGGGGTAGTGTGTCCACCCCAGGTAGTCCACTCTGTAGATATAACTGTCGGCATCAAAGCGTGCCGCACTTGAAGTAGTCTCTCCATCACTATGCACATGTAAGCAATTTTGATCTTCGCAGGCTTTAGCATATCCAACTCAGTGTATGATCTGAAAATAGCTAATAGTTTTGGTCTCTTTGTGAACAAAGAGACAACTTTACGGCAGGTGGAAAAATAGAATGAATCCAAGGGATCTTTCCAAGATCCTCTATCAAAAGATCAATGCTATGAGCGGCACATGGTGTCCACACAATGGAGGGAAACTCTACCTCTAACAATCTACCCAAGGCCACACATTTTTCACAAAGAGACCACTTTATGTAGGTGGGAAAAATAGAATGAATCCAAGGGATCTTTCCAAGATCCTCTATCAAAAGATCAATGCTATGAGGGGCACATGGGGTCCACACAATGGAGGGAAACTCTGCCTCTAAGAATCTACCCATGGCCACTTAGTTACTTCCATTGTCGGTAATGACTTGCACAACATTCTTTTGACCGACATCGAAAATAGCCTGACGGATATGACCATATATAAACTCACTTGTGAGACAAAAATTACACCAAATCAGCCATATGCCATACATGAAAAGATTTGTCGCTTTACAATGTACATATATGATATTACACACATTACAATAGATGCACATGCATCATGCAACATGCATGGCCCATGCAGCAGCATGCAGCTTCCCGCATGCTCCATGGATGATCTCACAATGCACATGCGTGATGCACATTGCATACTAAATAGTATATACAAGTAACAATATAATATACATGCAGTGTGCATGTGCCATGTACATACATAATACATATATATAGCATATGCAAAATTCAAATGCATATCTTAAAATTAAAACTTGAAATTTCAGCTATAGATACTTGTCACTGTAAGTTGAGCTTGTGATGCATCAATGGCGCGAAGGAACATAGTGCCTTTGCAACAATGCACTAGTATGTTATATAAATTCTTTTTCCTGATGTCTGTCCATCCATCGCACATAATAGTGCATCCATACTTCTCCCATGTGCCCATCATGGGCTCTAACTTCTTCTCCACTATATCCTTTGTTTTGCGTAGCTCACTAGTCCTCAACTCTTGAGATGAAAGACCGCTCCATCGATATCCCAATGTGCTCACTAACTCCATGGCTTCCTTCCATGTGGGTGTGCGTGCAACATTAAAAGAGAGGCCACACTGTATGAATAGTTTCATTATACCTTGTTTGGCCTCAAGCTCCCGCTGCCCCTGAAAGCCCGCATGTACGGATGCCGAAGAAAATGATCCTCAGGATGCCTTCTTCGGTGGCTGAGTGTCATCCTCAAGATGGATGGTATCATGTCCATGCTCATCATTCCCTCCACTAGAGGATCCCCTGTGACCTTGATGTGCTCGAGCATCATGTGGATGAGGATCACAAGAGTTGATAAAGGTGGAGGTGGGCTGAGAGCTCTGTGGATACTTTTTGGCTTCCCTTTGAGCTACCCACCCAAGGAGCTCATCCTTGATGTGAGCTTACATAGGGCGTTTGCATGCTGCAATGCCGAAGCCACTAAATTTGGCAAGATGAGCTTTGATACGATCTGGCCACCAGCCCCTTTTTAACCACATAGGTTACATGTCCATTTCTCACTCCCATCCGATCCAAATTTCCCTTGGTCTAGACACGTACTTCATCAATTTTGCTTTGGTTCAGGCATGGTGAGTCTCTCTCTCTCTCTCTCTCTTGTCTCTCTCTCTCTCTCTCTGTCTCAACTGAGGGCACGGATGCAAGCAGAGGGGACTCGAGAGGGCTCCCTGCAAGTTCGTTTCGGGCTCAAGGGAGAGGGCAAAAAAATTTGTTTGCAACGCAACGCGTTGCGTACGTCGCAACGCAGCGCCGTTGCGTTGCGAATGTTGCAAACACTATGCAACGCGTTGCATTGCAACTATGTAATGAATAAGCACGATCTTCTGTTCATTTTCAGGTATACTGCGAATTTTCAACTTATGGGTTACCCCTCAAGACATTATACTTAGAGAGAGTCCAAAATAAAGAACTAAAATAAGTATTGACGTTGAATTTGTGGTTCACTCCCACTTAACCAAATGTTTTGTGAGGAAGTCTATGTGAAGAATCACCATTGACCCTCTGACCAGCTGAGGAAGCACATTATGGTGTACTTTTTCAACTAAGCTTGTATTTACAAAGAGGAATGGGGCACACAACTAATAGGATGCAAGAAAGAAGTCGTACTGCTTTGGAAGCCAAGCTATGTGTTTGAAACTTGAGTTAATGCCAATGGGAACTTCAGCTCCTGCAGCCATGTCTAAAAGCGCTGAAGGAAACTCTAAGCTAACACCATCCCTAGCGTTAGATTGCTTCAACTTGGGTAGCATCTCTTTTGGCTATCTTGGTCTTGTTTTAGCTGAGATGAGTAGGCTGTTGCAGAGGTAGAATATGCCTGATCTCTTCATCATTACAGTGATTTTGGAGGGCATCTAAATCTTCTTCCTCTGTGGCTCACTGAGGGTAGTTGAAACTAGTCAGAAGCAGGTCGGATGCTGAAAAGAAATATGTATCTGTATGTATCATGAACCTTCAGCTCTGATACTTGCAAGGTGCTGTTGCTGTTTGGAGGGCATGCTTGTAATCCATCTTGATCTTTCATTTGAGTTTGAATAAGTTTCAAAA
This sequence comes from Ceratopteris richardii, assembly GCA_020310875.1. Taxonomy (NCBI): domain Eukaryota; kingdom Viridiplantae; phylum Streptophyta; class Polypodiopsida; order Polypodiales; family Pteridaceae; genus Ceratopteris; species Ceratopteris richardii. The sequence continues at coordinate 18,616,224 of CM035415.1, read as the reverse complement.
GAAGGTGATATGGTAGTACTCCAAAGAGGAGAATCTCTCTCAACAATCTACTTTCATAGGTATCAGCTTATATATATGCTGAGCACGGATGCTGAAGAACGAGGAGTGTAAAGTTATTCATGTGGGGAAGCAACATCCTTTCCCTCTTCACATTCTTTTTCCCATTCTCACTTCTAAACGATGCATAGAGTACATATTCGAAGGGCACTTCTTTAATTGTCCAACATACAGGCCTGGAGCACAATGCAAGCATGAGCATGAATTGATGAAATATTTTGTTGCACCCGTAACCATGGTTACCTTTAGAAATGACCGTTAGAAATGGCCAATTCGAAATCAGTAGAACCACGTTTCATGAAGCCTCTTTTTTAAGGGGGGGAAAAGTGGACCGATTCCAACTCATTTGATGTTTGGCATTGATTGATTTGTTTGTAGAATTAAGACTCGTAAGATCATTGATGATATCTTATAGATGTTGATTTATCATTTGAGATGATGCCACATCATACATGATGAGCATGTTGCATGATGATGCCACATCATACATGGTATTTTAAGTTTCTAATGCCTAGATACTAGTGTCATTGTAGTTAATAAACTGCAAGCATATGCATATGTATTGTATATGTATGTATGTGTGAGTGTGTTTATATACATACATACATACATACATTCATACATACGTACGTACGTACGTACGTACATACGTACATACATACATACACATATACATACGTGTGTGTGTGTGTGTATATATATATATATATATATATATCTATATCTATATATATATATATATATATATATATATATATATATATATATATATAGATATATAGATATATATATATATAGATACATACACACACACACATACATACATACATACATATACATGCGTGCGCACGCGTGCACACGCGCGAGCACACACACACACACACACACACTATATATATATATATATATATATATATATATATATATATATATATATATATATATATATATATATATATATATATATATATATATATATATATATATATATATACATACACACCCACACATACATACATACATACATACATATACATGCGTGCGCACGCGTGCACACGCACGAGCACACACACACATGTTGGAGTTATACGTCTGCGGAAGCACGCGAACAACACAAGGAAGAAGAAGAAGCTTGGAGCACAACACACAATACTGAATGTATTACTAGAGAATGTACAAAGATAAGTAGCCCATTAGGGCAATAGGTGTATATACAAGCCGCGGGAAAAAACCTTCTAAAGAGGGAAAAAAGTGCCCCGGCGGTCCTAGACTGTTCACATATGTCACTACCTAAATATATCAACAAATCCCCCTTGGGAGTGATGCCGTGAACAAGTAGTTGGCACTCATGTATAAGGAAGTGCCAAGCTATGTGGAGATCACTCCACAAAAGGAAGTAAGCCCAAAGCTTTGCGGAAAGCTTCAAACTTCTCCCTGGGAAGAGCCTTCGTGAAAAGGTCTGCAATGTTCTCTTGCATGGGCACATATGCGAGGCCAATCTCCCCAGAGAACTTCTCCTTGACATAATGATAATGCACCTCAATGTGCTTTGTGCGAGCATGGAACACAGGGTTCCTCGCAACTTCCAATGCGCTTTGATTGTCAGTGAAGATGGTGATGGAAGAAGATTGACCAACACCCAAATCAACCATACGGAGTCTGAGCCACACGCACTCAACAGTAGCTGTGAAAGCTCCCTATACTCAGCCTCAGAACTGGAAGTGGCCAAAGTCGGTTGCTTCTTGCTCAACCAAGATATACATGAGCTACCAAGCATGAAGCAACAGCCACTAGTGGACACACGAGTGTCATAGCAACTAGCCCAGTCTGAATCAGATAAAGCATGCAAATCTGGCGGTAGTCCCCCCTTTGGATAAAACAACCCAAGTAGCCGAGTACCACTCAAGTAGTGAAAGATGCGCTTAACTGCCTGCCAATGCTTGACAACTGGGCAATGCATAAACTTGCTCATATGTGAGACAGCAAACTGAATATCTTGCCTAGTAATGCATAAGTTAATCGGGCATCCAACAGCTTGCTGATAAAGGACAACATCAAATGCATCTCCAGCATCATGAAAACTCAATCGTAAACCTGTCTCCATAGGAGTGGCAATAGGCTTACAATCTTCAAGGCAAAAACGCTGCAATAATGTGTCAATATATTTCATTTGACACAAAGCCATTTCACCATCAACTTGCATAAACTGAATGCCGAAATAGTGATGCAAATGCCCCAAATCAGACATCTCAAATGAGGCATGCAAATCAGCCTTAAAATCAGAAATATGCTTCTCAATAGGACGAGTGAGAAGCATGTCGTCAACATAGACAACAATGATCAGAAGCACATCATTAACACGCTTAACATATAAGGTGCTTTCAGTTGGATTGTTCTCAAAACCATGTGCAATCAGATACGCATGTATCTTCTCATACCAAGCATGAGGTGCTTGCTTTAAACCATAGAATGCCTTCTTTAACCTGCACACCTGGTTTTCATGCCCTTTTTGCACAGAGCCACGAGGCTGAAAAACATACACTACTTCATGCAGGTCACCATGCAGAAATGCAATTTTAATGTCCAACTGATGTACATTCCAACCATGATGGGCTTCAAGTGCACAAATGCTCCGAACAGTAGTCATACGGCATGTAGGTGCAAAGGTCTCATAAAAATCAATGCCTCTTTCCTGGACATAACCCTTTGCAACAAGCGTGGCCTTATACTTGTCAACTGTACCATTAGGTTTACGCTTCAGCTTGTATACCCACTTAGTGCCAATGGCCTTCTTGCCAGGAGGCTAGTCACATAAAGACCAAGTACCATTCTTCATTATTGCATCATATTCAGATTACATAGCAGCCATCCAAGTTTCTGAATTTTTGGCTTCATCAAACGAAATAGGCTTAGATGCAGCCATAGCATAGCAATCTGATGCAAAAGAGGCACTATGAGAGCCTGATCGAGTACGATATCTCAGAGGTGCATCTAATTTGCTGTCACATAAGGTTTGCACCAGCCATTTCGGCATAGTTCTTGCCTGCTCAATATAAGCTTTCTCATCAATAAGTGCATCATGTACGTCTGCATCATAAATGGAATTATCTGCATCATTACATGAAACCTGCAAAGGCTGAGAAGCTTCCTCATTAGGACGAGCACTGTCCACCTGTAAAAAGGGGCAGCAAAGTATCATACATGTCTTTGGAGCTAACAGATGTCTCCTTAGTACATGAAAGCAATGGCTGAATAGCATCTTCGAGGAAAACAACATCACGGCTAACCAGAATGCGTTTAGTCTGTGGATGATATAGACCATAGCCTTTCCTTTCAGAACTGTAGCTAACAAAAATACATTTTACTGCTTTATTCTCCAATTTTCTGCGATGTTGTTAAGGCACTAATGCATATGTCAAACAACCAAAAACACGCAGATGAGCAACACATGGCTTGCGGTCATGCCAAGCCTCATATGGAGTGCCAGACTGCAACCCTTTAGTGGGACATGTGTTCTGTACATATGCTGCACACATGACAGCCTCAACCTAGAAACTATGTGGTAAAGCCTGACTCTTGACCATACACCTCGCCATCTCCATGAGTGACATGTTCTTTCGTTCAGCAACTCCATTCTTTTGAGGTGTATACGGCACTGTACACTGGTGTGTTATCCAACGTTCAGCTAGAAATGTATTAAAATCCGAAGACATATACTCCCAAGTCGATTAGAATGGAGGATGCCCATTTTACATGCTGACAGATTTTCAGCCAAAACCAAAAACTGCTTGAAGCACATGAACACTTCGGACTTTGCCTTCAATGGATATACCCATGCATGCCTTGAAAAATCATCGATGAAAGTCACAAAGTAAAGATAATTCCCAAAAGAAGGTGTCTGCATAGGACCACAGACATCACTATGTACAAGCTGCAATTTCTGAGTAGCCCGAACTGAACCATCTTTTGGAAAGGACGAACGCTGCATTTTGCCCAAAATACAGCTTTCACAAACATGTTTTCCAGGTGCCTTTAGTTTGGGCAAAGATGACACCATTTCAGATTTCTGCAGGCGTAGCAAACTAGCAAAATTGAGATGACCAAAGCGTGCATGTCAAAGCTTTGCATCTGACATAGCTTGAGAATCATTTACTGCACATGCCAAATCATTTACAGATCTTTCATAGTTAGTCTATGAGTTTATACAGCCCACGACATAAAATGCCATAAGCAATAATCACATCTTCATTTGACAGATCATGAACTGTACACGTGTCATCAACAAATTTCACAACCAAGCCAATCTTGGCTAATGCAGAAACTGATAACACGTTCTTCTTGATCCGTGGCACAAATAAAGCATCTGACAAAGTGAAAGAACTACCATCAGCAGTAGTCAAATGATCTTACCAACTCCCATAACAAGATAAGAGGAGTTGTTGGCGCATGTAACAGTATTCCTTGTAGGGGAAGGCTCGAGTGAGGAGAAGAAACTGCGTTGCGAGGTAATATGTTTGGTCGCCCCACTGTCAAAGTACCTAACATCTGAGTCTACTGCAAACATGCACTGTCCATGAGAAGATGGGTCAAAATTGCAAACAGTAGTAAACGCCCATTCTTCTTCCTACACAAGATTAGCCGACTCCGTTTTTGGTGTAGAGGCTTCTGCAACAATCATTCTAGCCTCTTTTTTCTTTGACTCTTTAGCAGCCAGTTTTGGACAGTTCTTTATGATATGATCATGCCCTTTACAGTACTCGCAAAACAATTTCTGCTTTTCTGATTTCTTCTCATCTTTATCTTCCTTCGTCGAATATGCAGAATTAGCAGATTTCTGCTTACTAGATGAGGAGCTCCATTTTCCTTTGCCCTTCTGACTAGCCAGGAAAGCTTGATCAACAACTCGCATAATGGATCCGTTTTGCCTGGACTGATCTTCTTGCAACAGAACAGAGACTAACTCCTCAAATGATAAGGCATTTGGATTGCCTTTCATCATCAACCGAAGAGGAGAAGCAAAACTCTGATATGAATCAGGAAGACCATTTAGAACGGTCTGCACAAGTGAGCTATCTGGTATAACCTCATCAACAGAAATCAATTGTTCCTTCACGTCTTTCATCTTCATTAGGAAAGTGTCCATAGAATCACCTTCATTCATGTGCTCACTCTCCAACTATTTTCGGAGGTAAGCAACACGAGCCTCATTCCTAGCTTGGTATAATGTGGTAAGTGTATCCGAAGCATCCTTAGCTGTTTGCAAGAGCGAATGTGAGGAATAATGGCACGTTTGACAGACGAAGCTATCAATGCATGTGCCTGGGCATCTCTGCCATCCCAACGAATCTGCTCTGCAGTAGGTGCAGCAGGAACGGAAGCACGAACGGGAATATGCAGAATATCATCATCTTCGACACCTTCTGCATCGGCTTCAGTACCTGCAGTTGTAACAGTTGCAAGTGTGATAGGACGTTTTGGGACACCTTGTACCATGTTCCACAATACTTTTGCAACCAACACGTGGTGCATCATATAAGCCCATAACGGATAGTTGGTACCATCCAACTTATCCTCAACAACCAACGTACGGAATACATGACTGCTTTCAGCTATGGCCCGTGACTAAAATACGTTGATGCAGAAAATTGATTGTATCTCAAAAAGTTGAACATAATTGCCCGGACGAATTCTGCTAGACCTGTAGCAGACTTCGAGATTCTTATAGTGGCGAACAGAAACTGGTATATACCTTTGGCACAAAAAGACGAAATAGCTTGCACAAGCGCTGCGATAGTGCGTTCAAAGGCGGAAACGAGCTCAGATCGCGATTTCGGCACCACATACCGAAGCTGTTTTAATTTCGGAAACACGCTGAGTATGGTCACCAGAATTCGTGCGATTCTGAGACTGAAACCGGAGGAGTGTCGACGGCGCCCTAGATGAAGCGGCGACCTGCCCTGATACCAATTGTTGTAGTTAGACGTCTTTGGAAGCACGCGAACAGCACAAGGAAGAAGAAGCAGCTTGGAGCACAACACACAATACTGAATGTATTACTAGAGAATGTACAAAGATAAGCAGCCCATTAGGGAAATAGGCGTATATACAAAGGTGGGGGGGGGGGGGGGGGGGGGGGAAACCTCCCAAAGAGGGAAAAAAGTGCCCCGGCGGTCCTAGAGTGTTCACACACATCACTACCTAAATATATCAACAACAACAACACACACACACACACACACACACACACACACACACATATATATATATATATATATATATATATATATATATATATATATATATATATATATATATATATATATATATATATATATATATATATATATATATATACCTATACATATATATATATATATATATATATATATATATATATATATATATATATATATATATGTATATATTTATTTATTTATTTATGTGTATATGTGTATGTGTGTGTGTATGTGTGTGTGTGTGTGCTTGTGCTGCTTCCCGTTTTCTCGTTCCTCTGAGAGGCCAAAACTCTGTTTTGGCTGTTTCCGTAGCGCTTCCATTTCTTCGTTTCCGAAACTCTTGACAACTATGTTTAGCATACATGGGGTTCATTTGAAAATTGCACGATGTGGAATGAATTCCCAAAGGATATGAGGTAATAAACGAGAATATCCTTATCAGACATCTTAAGTGAGTCTAAGACTGACTTTACTGAACTGATGGAAATGTTCCAGCAGAAAACTAGGGAAAATCATAAGAGCCTCACCCAAGTACCACACAAGGTGAAGTAAATGAAATTGAAGTGTAGACAAATCTGGTTGTATGTGTAATACCAAGAAAAGGTTCATGCTGGCATTCAAATGAGGCACAAAAGTAAAAGAAAATCTATCAGAGAAAAAGGGGAAATAACATCAGGTCAAGGAGCCCTAGATGACATTGTGGAAGTCCCAAGGACATGCAACGAAAGTGTGCATGAAGAAGATAGTATGCTGTTTTCCGGTTTTTCTTTTCAGTTTTCAAATGTATATACATTGCTGTCCTTTTGATTAAGGCTATTGTGAGAAAATCTGAGCCGTCCATCATGTGAAAGAATGAATGCTATGTTGTAATTTTTCCTTTGATGGATGACTATAGACATGATTTTTTGATCAGAAATTCCAAATACCATCCAAACGCACAAGCAACGAACAAAACGGTAGAAGGAAATTCCACATATGACAGTAATTGTACCTGGCGTGCAAGTAAACTAGTTCCCATTCGAAATATAAATACTGTAGAAACTTTTCTCATTTTGTATTTGTTTCAGGTTCTTCCATGGTGCTTAAATATGGCTTTAAGAGCTCGAATTGAATCTGGTTACTATAGTCTGCACCTTCTTCTTTGCTAGCTTAAAGGCATATTGTCGTTACATTGAGTAAAAGTGGCATGAACTTAGATAATAGTTGGTGTGTTACCCAATGTGCAAATAGTCACTTTTCTCATTCAGAATTTTTCCTGAAGCAGTTTTCGTCATTTTATTATATTGCTCTATACTTTTTAATGGTGCTCAGGTATAAATTTGGAGACTCATGTTTTAACTAATCATTATACCTTGCAGGCAGTTCTTTCACTTATTGCTGCTATTGTTGGTGGAACATCAGCAACAAGATGAAAGGCCTAGTTCATGAGAATGTATGATTTATCAATTGCAATCCTAGTGCATATCAAGAGAATGTATGATTCCATCAATTACAAGCCTAGTACATATTCTTGTGAATATCATATTCCCTATTAGAATCCAGATAGGAAAGTGTAAAAATGCATACATGACACCACTTCATGAAGGGTTAAGTTTTTTGTTATGACTATTCCATTCCCTAAGGTTTCTAGTTTCATTGTTTTTGAGTTTTGTCAGAATGGTACAATGAGAGAATCAGAAATACAGCAGTTGGCAGAAGTGCTTTGTGTGTTTCTGTATTTCATACTCCCTACAGGAATGAGCTTTGAACTTAAGAGGAACCATAGAATTAAAATCAAATGAATATGGAGGATCTTGTACAAAGTGTTCAATGTTTTCTTTCATCTTTCATATGTTCAACTTCAGATGTCATAAGAGGTACTCTGGCTGTCTTGGGAAATCGTATGTGACCTCCAGTAGTTGTGATTTGGATGATTTTCTTTTTGCCATCAATGCTGTATCAGTATTCTTGTTTCATCTTTCACTTGTTGATGATTTTCTTTTCGCCATCAATGCTTTATCAGTATTCTTGTTTCATCTTTCACTTGTTTAACGTCTGAGGGCGCAGTAAATGAATTTTCTTGGTAATGGGGCAATTCGCCAAGTCAAATTTGAGTGTTAACACGATAAATGAGTAAAGTAAGGATAAATAAGTAAAGTACGGCTACTGTACGTATAGGTGCATATTTTGTTTCTTCATCAGATGGAAGTTTAGTTTCTCGTGTTGACTGTCCTCCCTTACTAGATGTCGTGATTTCCTTTGTCACATTTTGACTTTTTGCAAGAAGAATATAAAAATGCTTTGTCTACTATAAGTTTTCAAGAAGATTATTGCAGGTTAGAGCTATTTGAAGCTTTTTTGCTCCCTCCTCCTCCCTTCTTTGTGTGCATTCCCTTTTTTTTCCCCCTCTCTCTCTCTGTGTAAATAAAAGATAGGGCTCTACAGAGAGCAACTTTTTACTTTCACTCCTGTTTTTCGAAGTGCTGCCCTCATTGAAATCTCTATTTTTGACATAATAAAAACCCAATAAATACACACACTTTTTGTAGAGTCGTCCAATAGAGTGCATGGGGGGACATTGCACCCAATATTATATACTATCCAATATTGTATACTTTGTCATCTATTTGCATCTTTGTTTTTGTGTGTTTCAGATTTCGTGCTCTTTGTGCGTGCATGTATGTAAGATCTTGCAATGAAGTCAATCCTTGTTAATTGCATGCTAGTCCATTAGCACATTACATGATATATCAACAAAGGTGAACAATAAGCAACATTCATCTTGATCTTGCTAAAATATGTATCATTAGATAGTAGAACTATGGAGCTAGAAGAAAACAAGAGGCTTTGCACATGATAAAAAATCTTTCTCCAAATAAAACCTATCAACAATATATGCATGGATATATCATGAGAGAAACATTGTAGTGCATATATATTACAATCAAGAAGCAAAATTGATAGGATGGTCATGATGGAAAAAATGGTGGGTTTGATAAAAATGGTGGGTTGCACATACACAAAAATCTGTGCTATTAAAATCTCTATAATATGCATCACAATCAACAATTAGAATTTATAGGGTGGTCTTGATGGGAAAAAAATGCAAGAATCTTGTAAGGAGATTTTTAGGGCTTCATAAAAATGATGAGTTGCACATACACAAAAATTTGTGCTATTAAAATTTCTATAATCTAAAAAATTTCTCTAATCTTAAAATTTTGGAATAGGAATGTTTGTGTCAATGCATGTTATATCCATTTTATAAACAAGACGTTATAAAAGTTGTATAAAATAGTATTAGTCTTATATGCATGTTATATCCATTTTATACACAATTCATGTTATAAAAGTTGTATAAAATAGTATTAATCTCATGTCAAGTGCAATAAAAGCTGTATAAGATAGTGTTAGTTTGATGTCAAGCATACACAATTAAATTCTAGTTAATATAGTGCCAATGTGATGGATAGAAGGTAAACATCTTGCATCAAAAAGCTTGAACAATTACATTATTATGACAACCTCGTGAAGATACATCTTTTGTATGATGAGTGAAAGTCTTGAGCGCCTATCTTTTGGTTCTACAAAATGAAATCTTGAAATCATTCTTGGAAAAAGGAGCCTCCCGCATGCATGTTATCAAGTTAGATTTTCAATTGAATCACAGGAATCTTCACATTATACTTTTCTATTGTTCTCTAACTTTGAATAATGAACAGCATATGTTGTACCTACAAACAAAGGGATGTGGGAATATTGGGGCTTGAAAATTGATGGGCTACTATAGGGATCAAAGTAAATGAGCCTTGTTAATGTCTCTTATTAGAGGTCTCTAGGTAAATGAGAATTGAGATGTTTTCTAGTTTCATTGGACATTGATTATGTGAACGTGTCTCTTTTGCATATGTCTTCATAAAGCTTATTGTTGTGGTAAGAAATGATGTTGGAGTACCCCTTACATGAGACTTCTAATAGCATGGTGTTGACTTCCTACATACAATTTGGTCTTTTTGTAATGGCAAGTTGAATATCAAAATAATCACTCAAAAAATTTCAAATTCCTTTTGTGGTTAATCTATGCCTTTATTGTTATTATTATTATTTTGTTTGATGGTATTTTATGGAAGAAATCATAGAGATGAATAGATGTATTTTTTAGAAGGAAAAAGAAGACTACATCCCAACTTGAGTTCTCAAATTCTATGATACGAATTCCATGAACATACTTGTAGTTCTAAATACTTTGACAAAAACTTTCTCACCAATTCATGTAAGCACACAATTGAATATTTTAGTAGGAAAGGTTTGAATTTATTCAGCTCATGAGGATTTTTTGTTGAACTATGGAGTGCATTAGCTAATTTAAAATAAACAATGCATGCATTTGTGAATATGTAAATTTGCATCCCAACCATATCATATAAAACTATATATTAGTCTTACATCTTGTGAATATGTACATTTGCATCCTAACTATCATATAAAACTTTATATTACACTTACATCCTACATACTATTCTGGAGAGTTGTCTCATCTTGCATGGATCATGACAATATCTTAACTTTTTATGGATTCATCATAAGTGTATTTTTGGTAGATGCGTGACTAACATTAGGATAGAAATGCTATTCTTTTAGTATTTTGGAGAGTTGTGTAATTTTTTTTCTATTATATTCTATTTCCTAAAATGAGATTCACTATTGTAAGTTTGGCAAAACATTTTTCTTGCCTCTCTTTGTTGTCACCAAGCCTCACTTAGTCCTTGATGTTGTTGAAATGATGGTAGAAACATTTGAATTTGTCACATATATAATGAATGAATTATTGTAAGTGCATCAATTTCACTCTACTCTTCTCCTAGACCTCCCTAACTCTAGGAAAAAATGTGCTTAGTTGCTATGGTTCAATGAAACAATGGACGGATTGTTTGGGAAAAACTTAATTGATCTTCATTATAGCTATCTCGATAAGGAAATTTTAGTAGTTTTATCCAATGCATGGTACTTTTTTCCTTTTTTCCAATATTATTAGGGGCCTGCAAATTTGATAACATACATTTTCCCTCTTACAATGTGAAATAGTGTGTTTTGGCCTTCTTTCCTACTTCTCCCATACTTCAAGCTTCAAAGTTGAGAATACTTTTATGGCTTAACTCTTGAGATGCTTCCCATGCCAAGCCCTATCTACTACAACTTATATATGTACAAGATTCATGTATTTAAACATGCAATAAGATAAATTAGGCCCCAATAATGATGAAGCCACATGTCACATGACATTAGTGGCTACACCCTTTATTGGTAGTGTGCCACATGAGAGAGAGAGAGGGGGGGGGGGGAGAGAGAGAGAGAGAGAGAGAGAGAGAGAGAGAGAGAGAGAGAGAGAGAGAGAGAGAGAGAGAGAGAGAGAGAGAGAGAGAGAGAGAGAGAGAGAGAGAGAGAGAGAGAGAGAGAGAGAGAGAGAGAGAGAGAGAGAGAGAGAGAGGGAGGGAGGGAGGGAGGGAGGGAGGGAGGGAGGGAGGGAGAGAGAGAGAGAGAGGCTCTATTCATGAGGTTCGTTCACCACTTACTCGGACATGATTGGTTTGAGAGAAGTTATCTCCGTGTCTCTCTCTTTCATGGTGTAGTCATGTGGTGGTTTCTATAATGGACAAAAAAACTTTTTCATGTATGTGATAGTGGTATCAAAGTAGCTGGGACGAGGCACCTAAGATTAACCATCACTAAGTCAAGCCACTGCACACAATATGGGTACATATGATTGCTCTTGGCAAGAGATAATTCAACAAATTTGCAAAAGGAAGTGAGCTTTAGGCTCTCTTCAAGAATGATATATGATATACTCGTGCCAATGCCTTATTTGCTAAAGATAAGCACAAAATATGGTATACGGTATATATGAAGCAACTTGTGGCACCTTCTAGCTTCTCTTCATGGGAGAAAGGGAGGCAAGCCATCATGCCTTTCCATAAACCACAAGAACTCTCTGCAAACCTCCATTTTGAAGAAGATGAAAAAAAAGTTTTTATGGGATTGTTTGGGGGAAAATCTCATTTCATGGCATATGGAGTTCATGCGTCCATGAGAAATCATAAGAGCTTTAAAATTGAAGAAGGAGAGAAGATTATATTCTGCAATAGATTTCCAGGTGTAAATCTTGGCTAATGTTGAGGGTCTATTTAAGGATATTTTGAGAGGGATTTTAGGATGCAGATAGAAATGTGGAAAGTATGAATTATAGCTTGCCATAGTCCATCAAAAGATGCAAAAATGTATTTTGTGTTGAGAGTCCAACCTTTTTAATTGAAACCCTTTGGCATGAAGAAGAGACATCTCTACAATAGCCACCCAAGGTGACATACCTATCTTCAAGGGGGTATAACTTAAGGCTTAACATATTGAAGGAATTTTTGTTTCATTGCAAAGCTATCATCAAGATCACTTGTCAAATTTTAGAAGCTTATAACCTTAGAAAATTACCCTCAGGTCATCTCTACAATGATTGGCGAGGAAGTGGTCAACTTGTATTAGGATCCATCTCGGGTAGTATACTCCAAATGGTACATTATAACTTTGTATGGTATGGTGAAAGGAATATACTGATTTTTTGAAGCCTCTAGACCATTAGTGAGGAGTCCTCGCGAGGTTGGGAATTTTAAAATTTGGTTGGATGGTTGCCAATCTAGCCTCATTTATCTTCAAATGGGCATATCTTCCACCAAGTTTATCCCTTTTGGATGATTTGCGAAGCTTGTCAAGAGATATTTCAAATGACTATAAGATCTTTCAATTTGGCTTAATTAACATTTCGTAAACCCTACTAAAGATCGTAGCATTTGTGAAGATCAGATGTCTTTAAGAGAAATAAATGCTTTATTTTTTAGTTAGTAAAGACAAGGAACCTTCAATGAGAGCCCCTTGGTAGTTGAGATTGGGAGTATCCAAAAGATTGCTGACATGTGGTCGTAGTTTGAGAATTAGAGAATTGAATGGCAAGGTGTAGCTAGCTATTCTAGATGGCACAACCTAGATGGAAACCACTTAGAAGGATTTGGCATCACTTATGGGTTTCACAAGGAGGATTGATATATGCTCACATGATTCATTTAAGGTTTTATATTGAACTTAGCTGGGCTGAGAGCATTTGATCCGTAGAAAGATAGATAGATAGGATGGCATTTAGTATATGGATCTAGAAAGTATCTACATTGGTACTCATAGACTAGTTATAGTTAGACTTGGTCTTACAACATTATACCAGGCAAGAAATGAGATTTGTATTACTTACCTATGAAAATAGTTGGAGAGTGAGAATATGAATGAATGAGATTCAATGGATAGTTTTTTGACAAAGATCAAATATTTAAAAAAGCAACTGATTTCTACTTATGAAATCTTGCCTAATATTTGAGGAGTTACTCTTTATGTTGGTACGTGAAGATCAATCTAGGCAGAATAGGTCAATTATGCCTAGTACAGATCAAACTTTCTTAGCTAGTCAAAATGGCAAAGTTAAATGGAGCTCATGTACTAGTAAGAAAGACTTCGCTAATGTTCCATCATAGAAAGAAGACAAAGATGAAGAAAAAGCAGAAAAGCAAAAAGAAATTGTAAGTACTATAAGGCAAATGATCATGTCATAAAGAGTTGTCCTAAGTTGGCTGCAAAGGAGGCAAAGAAGAAAGAGGTTGTAATGGTTGTTGTAGAGGCCTCTACATCTTAAATAGAGTATGGTAATCTTGTTCATAATAAAGAATGGGCATTCACGGCTCATTATAGTTATGATCCATCTTCTCATGAGAAGTGTATGTTTGTAGTAGATTTAGATGTTTTGTACTTTGATATTGTGAAACCAAACATAATACCTTGCAATATAGTTTCTTCACTTCACTTAATCCTACTATTACAGGTAATATTGTCACATATGCTAAGAACTCCTCTTATGCTATCATGGGAATTAGAAGGACTATTTTGACTATTGATGATAGTTCTTTCATATTTTTAGATGCTTTATATGTGCTAAGGATCAAGAAAATCTATTGTTAGTTCAACACTAACTGAGATTGGCTTAGCTGTCAAATTTATTGATGATAAATGTTTAGTTCATGATATCTAAAATTGTGATGTCAACATTGCTTGCATTTATGACATAGGTTGTACAAGTTCATAGATGATGCAAAATCTAGGAATGATTTAGCATGTGCAATTCATGATTCTTAGACTATCTCAAATGCAAAGATGTGGCATGCACACTTGGGTATTTTAAAGGTTGTTAGTTTGCTTCATCTACAGAAATATGAAATGATGTTTTGTTTGCCTAAAGTTAAGGCACCTTTTAAGCACTCTTGTGAAGGCTGTATTTTTGGCAAACTGTAGCATTTTTCCTTCCTAAAAGATGGTTCTCTTAGAGCTACACATAAATTGTAGCATGTTCAAAGTGATGTCTATGGTCATATACAAACACCTATAGTTTGTGACTTTCATTGAAGAATTTTCTAGGCATGCATGGGTTTATCAACTGAAAGCAAAGTTCGAGGTGTTTATATGCTTTAAACAGTTCTTGATTATGATTGAAAATTTGTCAACATGTAAAATGGGTATAATCCATTTTTATTGGGAGGGTATATATCTTTTGAATTTAGTGCAGTTTTGGCTTAACGTGGAATAAAACATCAATGTATAGTTCCATATACACCTCAACAAAATGGATTTTTTGAAAGGAAGGGCATTTCTATTATGGAAATGGCGGAGTGTTTGGTCAAAAGTAAAGTTTTATCATATAGCTTGTAGCTTGAGGATGTTATATGTGTAGCACGTGTACTTAACAAGTATCCTACCAAAGCATTGCAATCTATCACTCCATATGAGGCTTGGGATGGTCACAAGCCATCTATTACTCGCATGTTTTTGGTGGTCTAGCATATCCATTAGTGCCTCAACAATAATACAAAAAATTGGATGATATAGTAGTGAAATGTATTCTTGTTGGGCACAATTTTGAAAGCAAAGACTATCGTTTGTATCATCCATAAACTAAACAATTTTGATTAGTTATGATGTTTTCGTGGAAGATACAATTTAGCCCTTACTTTCATGTACCAAGGTGTTGATATATTTAGGTAGTGATGTGTCTGAACACTCTAGGACCGCCGGGGCACTTTTTTCCCTCTTTAGGAGGTTTTTTTCACCCAGCTTGTATATACGCCTATTTCCCTAATGGGCTACTAATCTTTGTACATTCTCTAGTAATACATTCAATATTGTGTGTTGTGCTCCAAGCTTCTTCTTCTTCCTTGTGTTGTTCGCGTGCTTCCGCAGACGTCTAACTCCAACAATTGGTATTAGAGCAGGTCATCGCTTCATCTAGGGCGCCGTCGACACTCCTCCGTTTGCAGTCTCAGAATCGCATGAATTTTGGTGAGCATACTCAGCATGTTTTCGAGCTCAAAACAGCTTTGCTGTGGTACAAAAATCGCGATCTGAGCTTGTTTCGGCCTTCGAACACACTATTGCAGTGCTTATGCAGGCTATTTTGTCTTTTTGTGCCAAAGGTATATACCAGTTTTTGTTCGCCAGTATAAGCGTCTCGAAGTCTGCTGCAGGTCTAATAGAATTCGTTTGGGCAGTTTTGTTCAACTTTTTGAGATACAGTCAATTTTCTGCATAAAGGTATTTTAGTCACCAGCCATGGCTGAAAGCTGTGATGTATTCCGTATGTTGGCTATTGAGGATAAGTTGGATGGTACCAACTACCCGTTATGGGCTTATATGATGCGACATGTGTTGATTGCAAAAGGACTGCGGAACATTGTGCAGGGTGTTGAAAAACGTCCTATCACACCTGCAACTCTTACAACTGCAGGTACTGAAGCTCATGCAGAAGGTGTTAAAGATGATGATATTTTGCATATTCCTGTTCCTGCTACGTTTCTGCTGCACCTATTGCAGAGCAGATTTGCTGGGATGGTAGAGATACCCAGACACATGTATTGATAGCTTTATCTATCAAACGTGCCATTATTCCTCACATTCGCTCTTGCAGAACAACTAAGGATGCTTGGGATACACTTACCACATTGTACTAAGCTACGAATGAGGCTCGTGTTGCTTACCTCCGAAAACAGTTGGAGAGAGTGAGCACATGAATGAAGATGATTCTATGGATAGTTTCCTAATGAAGATCAAAGACTTGAAGGAACAGTTGATTTTTGCTGATGAGGTTATAACAGATAGCTCACTTGTGCAGACCGTTCTGAATGGTCTTCCTAATTCATATCAGAATTTTGCTTCTACTCTTCGGTTGATGATGAAAGGCAATCCAAATGCCTTATCATTTGAGGAGTTAGTCTCTATTCTATTGAAGGAAGATCAGTCCAGGCAGAACAGGTCCATTATGCGAGTTGCAGATCAAGCTTTCCTGGCTAGTCAGTAGGGCAAAGGAAAATGGAGCTCTTCAACTAGTAAGCAGAAATCTGCTAATTTTGCATATTTGAAGAAGGAAGATAAAGATGAGAAGAAATCAGAAAAGCAGAAATTGTTTTGTAAGTACTGTAAAGGGAATGATCATATCATAAAGAACTATCCAAAATTGGCTGCTAAAGAGGCAAAGAAGAAAGAGGCTAGAATGGTTGCAGAGGCCTCTACACCAAAAACAGAGTCTCCTAATCTTGTGCAGGAAGAAGAATGGGCGTTTACTACTGTTTGCAGTTTTGACCCATCTTCTCATGAGCAGTGCATGTCTGTAGTAGACTCAGATGTTTGGTATTCTGACAGTGGGGCAACCAAACATATTACCTTGCAGTGCAGTTTCTTCTCTTCACTTGAGCCTGCCCCGTCAGGGAATACTGTTACATGCGCCAACAACTCCTCTTATCCTGTTATGGGAGTTGGTAAGATCATTTTGACTATTGCTGATGGTAGTTCTTTCACTTTGTCAGATGATTTATTTGTGCCAGGGATAAAGAAGAACCTGTTAGCAGTTTTTGCATTAGCCAATATTGGCTTGGTTGTGAAATTTGTTGATGACAGGTGTACAGTTCATGATATGTCAAATGGTGATGTGATTATTGCTTCTGACATTTTTTGTCGTGGGCTGTATAAACTTATAGACTATGAAAGATTTGTAAATGATTGGCATATGCAGTAAATGATTCTCAGGCTATGTCAGATGTAAAGCTTTGGCATGCACGCTTTGGTCATCTGAATTTTGCTACTTTGCTACGCTTGCAGAAATTTGAAATGGTGTCCTCTTTGCCCAAACTAGAGGCACCTGGAAAACATGTTTGTGAAGGCTATATTTTGGGCAAAATGCAGCATTTGTCCTTTCCAAAAGATGGTTCAGTTCGGGCTACTCAGAAATTGCAGCTTGTACATAGTGATGTCTGTGGTTCTATGTAGACACCTTCTTTTAGGAATTATCTTTACTTCGTGACTTTCATCGATGATTCTTCCAGGCATCCATGGGTATATCCATTGAAGGCAAAGTCCGAAGTGTTCATGTGCTTCAAACCATTTTTGGTTTTGGCTGAAAATCTGTTAGCATGTAAAATGGGCACCCTCCGTTCTGATCGAGGGGGGGAGTATATGCCTTCTGATTTTAATACAATTCTGGCTGAACGTGGGATAAAACACCAGTGTACAATGCCGTATTCACCTCAACAGAATGGAGTTGCTGAATGAAAGAATAGGTCACTCATGAAGATGGCGACGTGTATGGTCAAGAGTCAGGCTTTACCACATAGTTTCTGGTTTGAGGCTGTCATGTCTGCAGCATATGTACTGAACAAGTGTCCCACTAAAGGGATGCAGTCTATCACTCCATATGAGGCTTGGCATGACCGCAAGCCATCTGTTGCTCATCTGCGTGTTTTTGGTTGTTTGACATATGCATTAGTGCCTGAACAACATCGTAGGAAATTGGATGATAAAGAAGTAAAATGTATTTTTGTTGGGTACAATTCTGAAAGTAAAGGCTATCGTCTATATCATCCACATACTAAACACATTCTGGTTAGCGGTGATGTTGTTTTTGTGGAAGATGCTATTCAGCCATTGCTTTCATGTACTAAGGAGACATTTGTTAGCTCCAAAGACATGTATGATACTTTGCTGCCTCTTTTTACAGGTGGCCCGTCTAGTGCTGGTCCTAATGAGGCTGCAGGTTTCATGTGATGATGCAGATAATTCCATTTCTGATGCAGATGTACATGTGCACTTATTGATGAGAGAGCTGATATTGAGCAGGCAAGAACTATGCCAAAATGGTTGGTGAAGACCTTGCGTGATAGCAAATTAGATGCACCTCTGTCATATCATACTCGATTAGGCTCCCATAGTGCCTCTTTTGCATCAGATTGCTATGCTATGGCTGCATCTAGTCTCTGTGATGAGAATGAGCCTATTTTGTTTGATGAAGCACAAAACTCAGAAAATTGGATGGCTGCTATGCAATCTGAATATGATGCAATAATGAAGAATGGTACTTGGTCTTTATGTGACTTGCCAGCTGGCAAGAAGGCCATTGGCACTAAGTGGATTTACAAGCTAAAACATAAACCTGATGGTACAGTTGACAAGTATAAGGCTAGGCTTGTTGCAAAGGGTTATGTGTAGAAAAGAGGTATTGATTTTGATGAGATCTTTGCACCTACATGCCGTATGACTACTGTTCGGAGCATTTGTGCACTTGCAGCCGCCCATCGTGGTTGGAATGTACATCAGTTGGACATTAAAACTGCATTTCTGAATGGTGACTTGCATGAAGAAGTGTATGTTTTTCAGCCCCGTGGCTTTGTGCAGAAAGGGCATGAAAACCAGGTGTACATGTTAAAGAAGGCATTATATGGTTTAAAGGAAGCACCACGTGCTTGGTATGAGAAGATACATGCCTATCTGATTGCACATGGTTTTGAGAAGAGTGAAAGCACCTTATATGTTAAGCGTGCTAATGATGTGCTTCTGATCATTGTTGTTTATGTTGACGACATGCTGCTCACTGGTCCTATTGAGAAGCTTATTGCTGATTTTAAGGCTGATTTGCATGCCTCATTTGAGATGTCTGATTTGGGGCATTTGCATCACTATTTGGGCATGCAATTTATGCAAGTTGATGGTGGAATGGCTTTGTGTCAAACAAAATATATTGACACATTATTGCAGCATTTTGGCCTTGAAGACTATAAGCCTATTGCCACTCCTATGGAGACAGGTTTACGATTGATTCTTCATGATGCGGAGATGCATTTGATACTGTCCTCTATCAGCAGGCTGTTGGATGCCTGATTTACATATGCATAACTAGGCCCGATATTCAGTTTGCTGTCTCATAGATGAGAAAATTTATGCATTGCCTAGGTGTCAAACATTGGCAGGCGGTTAAGCGCATCTTTCGCTACTTGAGTGGTACTTGGTTACTTGGGTTGTTTTATCCCAAGGGGGGATCACTACTGCTAGATTTGCATGCTTTTTTTGACTCAGACTGGGCTGGTTGCTATGACACTCGTATGTCCACTAGTGGCTTTTGCTTCATGCTTGGTAGCTCATGTATATCTTGGTTGAGCAAGAAGCAACCTACTGTGGCCACTTCGAGTTGTGAGGCTGAGTATAGGGAAGCTTTCACAACTACTATTGAGTGTGTGTGGCTCAGACACCTTATGGCTGATTTGGGTGTTGGTCAGTCTTCTGCCACCACCATCTTCACTGACAGTCAGAGCGCACTTGCAGTTGCGAGGAACCCTGTGTTCCATGATCGCACTAAGCACATTGAGGTGCATTATCATTATGTCAGGGAGAGGTTCTCTGCTGGGGAGATGAGCTTGGCATATGTGACCACGCAGGAGAACATTGCAGACCTTTTCACGAAGGCTCTACCTAGGGAGAAGTTTGAAGCTTTCCGCAAAGCTTTGGGCTTACTTCCTTTTGTGGAGTGATTTCCACATAGCTTGGCACTTCCTTATACATGAGTGCCAGCTACTTGTTCACCGCATCACTCGCAGGGGGGATTTGTTAACATATTTAGGTAGTGATGTGTGTGAACACTCTAGGACCGCCGGGGCACTAAAATTATATGCATCTTTGTCATATTGTACTTGTTTAGGCTCTCATAATGCTTCTTTTGCATCAGATTTTTATACAATATCATGTCTAGTCTTCTGATGGGAATGAGCTTGTTTCTTTTGATGAAGCAGATAATTCAAAAAATTGGATGGCTGCTATGCAATCAAAATATGATGCTAATATGAAGAATGATACTTGGTCTCAAGCAACAAGTCCATTGGCACTTAATGGGTATACAAGTTGAAATGTAAGCGTGATAGAATAATTGATAGTTATAAGGCTAGGCTTGTTGCCAAATGTTATGCTCAAGAGAAGGGAATTGATTTTGATGAGATATTTTCTCCCATATGCCAAATGAACACCGTTCATAGGATTTGTGCGCTTGCAGCTCATCATGGTTGGAATGTAGATCAATTGCACATTAAAATTGCATTCCGAATGGTGATTTACATAAAGTGTATGTATTTTAGCCCCGTGGCTTTGTGCAGAAAGGACATGAAGACAAAGTGTGTAGGTTGAAAAAGGCATTGTATGGATTGAAGCAAGCACCACATGCTTGGTATGAAAAGATATTTACCTACGTTCTAGTACATGGTTTTAAGAACATTCCAACTAAGAGCACCTTATATGTTAAGTGTGCAAATGATGTGCTTCTTATCATTGTTATATATGTAGATATGTTGCTCATTGGTCCTAATGAGAAGCATATTGCTGAATTTTTCGAGGCTGATTTACATGCCTCCTTTGAGGTGTAAGATTTGAGGCATTTGCATCATTATTTGAGTATTGACTTTATGCAAGTTAATGGTGGAATGATTTTGTTTCGAACAAAATATATTGGCACATTATTGTAGTGTTTTGCCCTTGAAGATTGCAAACCTATTACTAGTCCCATAGAAACATGTTTATGATTGAGTATTCATGATGTTGGTGATGCATTTGATGTTGCTTCCTATCAATAGATTGTTGGATGCTTGATTTACTTATGCATAACTTGGTCTGATATTCAATTTATCTCTCTTAGATGAGCAAGTTTATGCATTGCTTAGTTATCGAGAATTGACACACAATTAAGCACATCTTTCACTACTTAAGTGGTACCTAACGACTTGGATTGTTTTATCCCAAGGAGGACCATTACCACCAAATTTACGTACTGTGACTTAGATTAGAATAATTTCTATTGATACTTGTGTGTCCATTAGTGGTTTTTGCACCATGCTTGGTAGCTCGTGCATATCTTAGTTGAGCAAGAAGAAGCCTACTGTGGCCACTTTTAGATGTGAGACTGAGTTTAGGGCAGCTCAAGTGTATGTATCTCAGACACCTTTTGGGTGATTTGGGTGTTGATTAGTCTTGTGCCACCATCATCTTTATTGATAGTCAGAGTGCATTTATAGTTGTGAGGAACTTTGTGTTCCATGCTTACACAAAGCACACTGAGGTGCACTTTCATTATTTCAGGGAGAGATAATTTATTGGAGAGACCAGTTTAGCTTATATGCACATATAGGATAATGTTGTAGACCTTTTCACAAAAGATCTATCTAGGGAGAAGTTTGAAGATTTTTACAAAGATTTGGGCTTAATTCCTTTTATGGATTGAATTCATTCCACATAGCTTGGCACTTCCTTAAAGATGAGTACCAACTCCTTGTCCACTGTATCATTCATAAGGGGGATTTGTTGATATATTTTGGTAGTGATGTGTGAACACACTTAGGAATAGTGGAATTTTTTTTTCCTCTTTAGGAGGTTTTTTCCCCTATCTTATATATTTTCTTATAACCCTAATGGGTCATGTCTCTTTGTATATTAACTTGCTAATACCTTCTCTATTGTGTTCTTTTCCAAGTTTCTTCTTCTTCCTTGAATTGTTCGTGTGCTTCCATAGACCTCAAACTCCAACACCATCATTCCTACTTATGCTATTCATGTGTTTCCATAGACCTCAAATTTCGACACCATTGTCCTTATGGATTTCATATATCTTATTTATTGAGAGTGTGTATTCATGGATTGGAGATGAGAACCATTGGTATGACATTCTCCCTTTTCAAAATCTTCTGCTGTGCACAAGGAGAAAATCGCTCATCATTCATGAGAATCACTTCTCATGAGGTAAGAAGGATCGTAGGATATGATCACTGAATGATTACAAGATAGAATTATTTGAGAGGGTTTCCATCTAATTGGAAACAAGTGTTTGGAAGATATTTCCATACCATGATCATACATTTATTGGAGATTCGATTCTACTTAAGAACTAATTTACTCTACTTTTCATTGTAATTTTCCTTCATACGAGAGTTTGATACTTTAGTGTTTAAGAGGGAAAGATAGAGAGACTATGTATGTACTCTATGTTCTGGAAGAGTAGAATAGATTGATTCATCAAAATCCCTCTTAAGGAAAAGGGAAAGTGGAAAAGTTTCCATTGTTAGATGCCTCTTCCTTAGATGATACATGAGAGAATTCACAGACCTACTACACCTACAAATACAGTTATTGAAGGTGATGCAAATGGCATTGGAGATAATTATCTTCAAGTTCTTGTTTGTGCTACAATTCCTGCTGCACCTACTATAGAGCAACTTTTATGGGATGGAAGAGATGCTCAAGCACATGCATTGATAGCTTTTTCTGTCAAATGTGCCATTATTATGCACCTTCGCTCTTGGAAAACAACAAGGGATGCTTGTGATAAACTTACCACTTTATATCAAGCAAGAAATGAGGCTTGTATTGCTTATCTCTGAAAAGAGCTGTGGAGTGATCATATGAATGAAGGAGATTCTATGCATAGTTTTTTGGCAAAGATCAAAGATTTGAAAGAGCAGTTGTAGATAGTTCACTTGTGCAAACCATTCTTAATGGTCTTCTAGATTCATATAAGATTTTTGCTTCTACTCTTTGGCTGATGATGAAAGGCAATCCAAATGCCTTACCATTTGAGGATTTAGTCTTTGTTTTGTTGTAGGAACATCAGGCAGGACATGTCCATTATGCATGTTGCATATCAAACTTTCTTAGCTAGTCAAAAGGGCAAAGATAAATGGAGCTCATCTACTAATAAGCAAAAATCTACTAGTGCTGCATAGTCGAAGAAGGAAGACAAAGATGAGAGGGAAACCAAAAAAGCAAAAACAATTCTGCAAGTACTGTAAAGGAAATGATCATGTCATAAAGAGTTGTCCAAAACTGTCTACAAAAGAGGCAAAGAAAAGGGAGGCTAGAATGGTTGTTGCAGACACCTCTACGCCTAAAATAGATTCTGCTAATCTTGTGTAGAATGAAGAATGGGCATTTACTATTGTTTGTAGCTATGAAACTTCTTCTCATGAACAATATATGTGTGCAGTAGCCTCAGATGTTTGGTACTTTGATAGTGGCAACTAGACATTACCATGCAATGTAGTTTGTTCAGTCCACTTGCGCCTACTCCGAAAGGAAATATTGCCACATGCACCAACAACTCCTCTTATCTTGTAATGGGAGTTGGTAAGATCATTCTCACTGCTATTGATGGTAGTTCTTTCACATTGTTAGCTGCTTTGTTTGTGCTAGGGATCAAGAAAAATTTATTATTAGTTTCAACATTATCCAAGATTGTCTTGGTTGTCAAGTTTACTGATTAGAAATATACAATTCATGATTTTTCAAATAGCAATGTTATTATTTCTTTTGGAATTTTATGACGGGGCTGTATAAGCTCATAGAATATGCAAAATCTGTTATCTATTCAACATGTGCAATACAAGATTCTCAGTCTATCTAAGATGCAAGGCTTTGACATGCATGCTTTGGTCATTTGAATTTTGCTAGTATGCTATGCTTGCAAAAATATGAAATGGTTTCCTCTCTACCCAAACTTGAGGCACCTGGTAAACATGTCTATGAAGGCTATATTTTGCGCAAAAATTCAACATTACTCCTTCCCAAGAGATGGTTTAGTGAGAGCTACTAAAAAATTGCAGCTTGTTCACATTGATGTATGTGGTCCTTTGCAGACACCTTCTTTTGGGAACTACCTCTACTCTTGACTTTTATTGATGATTTTTCTAGGCATGCATGGTTGTATCCATTGAAAGCAAACTCCTAAGTGTTATGTGTTTCAAACAGTTTCTAGTTTTGGCTAAAAATCTGTTAGCGTGTAGAATGGGCACCTTCCATTCTGATCAAGGGGAGGAATACATTTCTTTTGATTTTAATGAATTTTTGATTGATCTTGGGACAAAATATTTGTGTAGAATGCAATATACACCTCAAAAAAATGGAGTTGTTGAAAGAAAGAACATGTCTCTCAGGGCAATGGCGGGGTGTATGATCAAAATTTAGCCTCTACCACATATTTTCTAGCTTGAGCTGTTAATTTTGCAGCATATGTACTTAAGTGTCCCCCAAAAGCATTGCAATCCATCACTCCATATGAGGTTTGTCATGGTCGCAAGCCATTTGTTGCTCGTCTGTGTATTTTTGATTGTCTAGCATATGCATTAGTGCCTAAACAACAACACAAAAAATTGGATGATAAAGCAATAAAATATATTTTTGTTAGGTACAATTGTGAAAGCAAAGGCTATTGTGTGTATCATCCACTGATTAAATGTATCTTGGTTAGCCGCGATGTTGTTTTTGTGGAAGATGCAATTCAGCCATTACTTTAATGTGCTAAGGAGACATTAGTTAGCTCCAAGGATGTATGTGACACTTTGCTGCCTCTGTTTATAGGTGGATAGTTAAGTGTTGGCCAAATGAGGTAATTTCTTAGCCTTCACATGTTTCACATGATGATGTAGATCATTCCATTTTTGGTGTAGATTTACATGATCACTTGTTGATGAGAGGGCTGATATAGAGGAGGTAAAAACTATGCCTAGATGGCTAGTACAAACTTTGCAAGATAACAAATTAGATGCACAATATTACATCATAACTGTTCAGGATTTCATGGTGCTTCTTTTGCATCAAATTTCTATTCAATGACTACCTTTGGTCTTTGTGATGAGAGTGAGCCTGTTTTTTTTAATGAAACACAAAATTCAAAAAATTGGATGGCTCTATGCAATCAAAATATGATGCTATTATGAAGAATGGTACTTGGTCGTTATGTGATTTGCCTCGAGGCAAAAAAGCCATTGGCACTAAATGGGTATGCACGCTGAAGCATAAGCGTATTGGAATAGTTGACATGCATAAGGTTAGGCTTGTTGCAAAACGTTATGCCGAAGAGAGAGGCAATGATTTTGATGAGACCTTTTCACCCACATACTCAATGACCACCATTTTTAGCATCTGTGCACTTGAAGCTCATCAAGGTTGGAATGTACATCATTTGGACATTAAAATTGCATTTCTGAATGGTGAATTATACGAAGAAGTGTATGTATTTCAACCTTGTGGTTTTGTGTAGAAAGGACATGAGAACAAAGTGTGCAGGTTGAAAAAGTCATTACATGGTTTGAAAAAAGCACCACATGCTTGGTATGAAAAGATACATGCCTACTTGTTGCACATGGTTTTGAGAATAATCCGATGGAGAGCGCCTTATATGTTAAGCATGCAAATAATGTGCTTCTGATCAATGTTGTCTATGTTGATAATATGCTGATCACTGGTCCTAATGTGAAGCATATTGCTGATTTTAAGGCTGATTTGCATGCCTCTTTTGAGATGTCAGATTTGGGGCATTTGCATCATTATTTGGGCACTTAGTTTATGTAAGTTGATGGGGGAATAAATTTGTGTTTAAACAAAATATATTGACACATTATTGCAATGTTTTGGGCTTCAATGCTGCAAAACTATTGCCATTTCTATGGAAACAGGTTTATGGTTGAGTCTTCATGATGCTGGAGATGCATTTGATTGTGTTCTCCATGAGAAGGCTTTTGGATGCTTGATTTTCTTATGCATAACTCAACGTGATATTCACTTTGTTGTCTCTAACACGAGCAAGTTTATGCATTACCCAAGGATCAAGCATTGGTAGGCGGTTAAGTGCATCTTTTGCTACTTGAGTGGTACAGGGCTCTTTGGATTGTTTTATCCCAAGGGGGCATCACTACTACTAGATTTACATGCTTTTTCTAAATCTGACTGGGCTGCTTGCTATGAAACTCGTGTGTCCACTAGTGGTTTTTGCTTCATGCTTGGTAGCTCATGCATATCTTGGTTGAGAAAGAATCAGCATACTCTGGCCACTTCTAGTTGTGAGACTAAGTATAGGGTAGCTTTCACAGTGACTATTCAGTGTGTGTGGCTCAAACACCTTATGGCTAATTTGGGTGTTGGTTAGTCTTCTGCCACCACCATCTTCATTGACAATTAGAGCACATTGATGGTTGTGAGGAACCTTGTGTTCCATGCTCACACAAAGCACATTGAGGTGCATTATTATTATGTCAGAGAGAGGTAATGTGCTGGGGAGATTAGTTTGGCATATGTGCCCACACAGGATAACATTGTAGATCTTTTCACAAAGGCTGTGCCTTGGGAGAAGTTTTAAGCTTTTTGCAAAGCTTTGGGCTTACTTTGTTTTGTGGATTTATCTCTTTCCACATAGCTTGGATTTGCCTTATACATGAGTGCTAGATCCTTGTCCACCACATTACTCATAGAGTGGATTTGTTGATATATTTTGGTAGTGATATGTGTGAACATACTTAGGACTATCGGGGTAGTTTTTTCCCTCTTTAGGAGGTCTTTTCCCCTAGCTTGTATATATGCCTATAACCCTAATGGGTCACTCATCTTTGTACATTTACTTGGTAATAGATTCAATATCGTGTGTTGTGCTCCAAGCTTCTTCTTCTTCCTTGTGCTATTCGTGTGCTTCCACAAACCTCAAACACCAACATCTTTGATATGTATCCAATTTTTGGGAACACACTATTATACTGGTGTTAAGTCTTGGCATTATCGCATTTTTGATTCATACTCTATGAGTTCAAACTACTCTTTGCAAGATCTATATTGAGTCCTTTGAAGACTTAAAAATTGGAACATCGGGTTTTGGAAAACCTTACAATCTACTTTAGACACAAAGTGAAAAATCTTTGAATATAATTTTTTTTCAATATATTGTGTCTATCATGGCTTTATAAATCAAACGTTATGTGATTCTTATATTTGTTTCATATAAAGCTAGAACTAGCTTTGAGAAATAAACACATGATGTTTTCATTTAGATAATATAGTGGAGACCAATTCATAGAATTGAATAGAAGCTTCATTGCATGAATGAATTTTAGAATAAGAGAGAAAGTGAAACGACCAAGTGGTTGACTAGATTGCACTTAGATGACAATGTATTCTTCATATGTTGGATTATGAGATAGTATGGTAGGGAGTAAATGTTTCAATATGTATTAACATGATAAAAGATGTAGTAAGGGAATGCTCCACAAGTCATGACAAAGGATCTATATAGTATGTGTACCCATCTCAATGAGTTCAATCGTCTATTTCATATCATGAGGTAGGAGTCTTGCCATTAATGATGAGATGAAGAAAATTGTGCTTTTGTTTACATTACCAATATCATGCAATATAGTTTATATAGAACTTAGCAATACTGCAATTATTTCCTATGTGAGGAGGTTCATTGGAGGCCCATGAAATTGAGTTAAAGTAATGAGAATTTCAATGGGAAAATTTTGGACAAAATTCAACAATTTAGAATGAGAAATCTAGAATAATTATGCCCAAAGATATAGAAACAAAAGTAAGGTTATGAATGGAAATGTGGAGTGTTGTTTTTTCCATAAGAAGGATCAGATGAAAAATAACTAATTAATGTTGAACAATATGAAAGGAAAGATCCATATTAGAATAGATTATAAGACTTTTTCATAGTCATTTGATACTCCTTCAATGAAGATGCAAACTATTGATAAGGAAAAAGTGAATTCAGTCATATAATTCAAACAAGATCTAGATGTAATGAACTTGGATATTCTAGTCCCAATTGAGGAATTTACAATGGATTCTTACTCACAAGCATGGTTACTGGATTTTGGAGCTTTATTTCATGTGGTAGCTCATTATGATTCATTCATCACATACATAACAAAGTTACATGGCATGGTTTGCTTTGGTGGTGCACACCATAAATGGTATCAAAATCTTTGATAGAATAACATATTGAATGAAAATTTTTTGATACATTTCCCAGCTCAACAAAATATTAATGTACATTATCCAATTGGATAATCTTGGTTACTAGGTTAACATTCTACAACAAATCTTTCTAGGTCACAACAAGTAGTATGGTGATTTCAAAAGAGAATAATGATAGTTAAATTTACCCCATCTATGTGCAACAAGAAGATCATCTATCAGTACTTCGTAAATACCCAACATTGGAGCCATGCCATGCTAGATTTGGAAACATGTTGAAAATAGTTCTAGTTGAGTTATTTAGGCCATATGATCCTTTAGATGCTTCATTTGTTTCTACATTTTTGAATTAACAATAGGAAGTGATATACATTCTTAGAGTTTGGACCTCCAAGAGATTGTGACTCTTTTGAAGTGAAACATGTAACTAGATAGATGTAGACTTCTTATTTTTCTTACATCGAAGATGACTAGATTTTGTATAGGTAGAAATATTTTCATCATTGTTACTTATACATAAACACCTCTCTCGTGGTATATGAGTGTTTTAACATAATTGATATTTACATGGGAAGTGTGAACTCCCATACCGAAATTGACATCCATAAGTCTTCCAAGTGACGATTCAAATGGAATCTTTGTCATTGATTCTAGGTCCTCATTTGATTAGGATAATTTTCCTTGATGGTGTGTTCAATGCATTGAGTCCATACATAACGAAAAATTGAAGAACTTTTGGAAATATATTCTTCTTGAGACAAGAAAATACAGTGATTATTCTTTACTTGAGTGATATGCACAAAATTATAAATGGTTTCTCCTAAGTTTTCATTCAAATGTCTAACTAGGCTAATTCTTAAGAAAATTCAAATAAAAAAAAATAAGGATAAGAAAATTAAGTTGTCACGTGCATCTCTTCAAATAGAGAAAATGGTCTTGGTTCATCATTTAAAATCCTTAAAGTCAAAATGAATGCATAAAATTTTTAATACCATTAATATCAATGATTCTTGTGATCTATGAAGTTTTTTCTTGAGCTTTTAAACAAGTTTTTCCTTGCTTAGATTTACAAACCCATTAGGTTTCCCCATGTAGATCTCTTTTGTAGGATATCCCTATAGTTCTGTTCATATCCATCTTAACCAATTCAAGATTTTAAGTGTAAGTGAGCTCCAATGTGGAAAGAGTATTTTATTTAAAAAAATTTACAAAGGTGTGGTTTTTTGTTCTCAACGTTTTGGGATCAAAAGTTTGAACATTATGATCCCATAAGTTTTAAATCCTGAAAGGAACCAAGTGTGGTGTATGATTTGGAA
Source organism: Ceratopteris richardii (assembly GCA_020310875.1). NCBI lineage: Eukaryota > Viridiplantae > Streptophyta > Polypodiopsida > Polypodiales > Pteridaceae > Ceratopteris > Ceratopteris richardii. The sequence goes on along the minus strand of CM035415.1, from coordinate 18,586,457 downwards.
ACTCTGGGACAATTTGATCTTGAACATGTTGAGTCAAACATATAAACCTTTGATCTTTGATCCCTTGATTTGATCATATACCATTTTGAAATTGGCCATTCTTTGATTTATGATTCCATCTTTTGTTGACATATTTTGGAAGTGATGTGTTTGAACAGACTTAGGACCGCTAGGGCACGTTTTTCTCTCTTTAGGAGGTTCTTTTCCCCTAGTTTGTATATACGCCTATAACCCTAATGGGTCACTCATCTTTGTATATTTACTTGGTAATACATTCAATATTGTGTGTTGTGCTCCAAGTGTCTTCCTCTTCCTTTTGCCATTTATGTACTTTTGAAGACCTCAAACTCCAACAATTGGTACCAGAGGAGGTTGTGGCTTCATCTAGGGCATGGTTGACATAGCTCGGATCATAGTCTCATAATTGTACAAAAATTGGTGAGCATACTCAGGGTGATTAGGAGCTTAAAACTACTTCACTTTGTGGTGTCGAATTTTTTATTTGAGATCGTTTCCTTTTCAATGGAAATTATAGGATTTCTTCTTCTACAGTCACTTTAGAATCCTCGAAAGCCATCTACACTTGCAATGCCATTGATAATTAGTCTCACATATGAAGAATTTCTTATGTTTTAATCATGTGCATTGATTCTTCATCTCTCATGAATTGACTTCCCTCTTGCCAATTTGAGTAGAGCATGATACCTGACCACATATATATTTTTTGTTTTCTTATTTTTATGTCTAAAAGAAAACATAATGGTTAGTTTATAACATAAACAATTTATCGATGTACATCAGTTTATTTGAACTATTATGGTGTAAGCTAAGTCCTATTCCTTGAGAGGAAATGTGTACCACTATGCAGTTTGACAAAGCTATGTGCCAAATGCATGGCCTTGTAAGGTGGCCCTATTGCACATACTCTTGATGCATTTAACTCAATATGAGTATAAGAATGATTCTTCTTGTTGTTCTGACATGCTTCTTGTAGCTCCCTCCATTTCCACTTAAATATCGTAATCTGCCTCATTTGTGTCTTGTCTTGTGGCTCCTTCAACTAGATGTCTGCATATTTACTCCTCCATATGTACGCACTCTTGTGTTGGGGCTTCTTTTATGTGATTTGTTTAGATGGTCGTTTGCTTGATGATAATGCATTGATATCTATGACAATCCTACATGTCACTTTGGCTAAGGTCCTTATTTCCTTCTTTGCTTGGTTCTTGGTGCTCTTAGGAATCCAGATTTGTTGTCGTGATCATTGAGCCTCCATCACTTTCATAGGAACCCATACTTGTAGAATCTTGGATTCACTCTTCTATACTTTTTGACCTTTATTCTCCTCTTTCGTCTTGTGCTTTTGGTTTGTTGTCGGTTTCCTTTTGCATTCGTATTGCTGTAGTTTATCATTGAAAATGCATTGCCTTATGCTCGGGCATTGCTGTGTCCTCATTGTTGGTAAGATAGTAGGTGGCCTGATCTTCTTACCCATTTCCTTAGGTGGGTTGGCCTCACTCGATCTATCAGGCTCACTTGCTTGGGAAGAATCGATAGGTGGATCTTGTAGCTTAGGACAAGGTGTAGGTAAATCAAAAGTAGAACAATCATTGCACAATGGTTTTTTGGAATTTCATTCGCTGAATCACCGAGACTTGTGGTCCCATGGATTTCTATCCCTGCTGTCTTTAAGGGTCTCTCATCTAGAAGACTTAATACTTCCCTATGGTCTATTTTCAATGTTCTGTATTCTTGGGCAAGGTGGATACTAACTTCAAACTCAAAGTTCATTCGTAAGGAAAGTATTCTCTTTCATGTACACATAATCGTAATTGATTATCCTTTCCTCCGTTGAATAATTGTCTCCCTATTATGAGACAATCCTTGCTCTATTCTTCTAAAGCTCTCTTTCTAGCTAGGCTTGCTCCTTCCAGGTAAGTACGCGGCTTAAAAAAATGAACTAACACTTTACTCCATTCTAGGCAATGGCGGAGTAATATAATGAAGAATATTCATCAAATGGAGTTTCCTTACATACTTCGCAATTAATGATATGTTCATGCACGTCCTTTTGCATATCTTGTCAATACACACCTAATCTTTTCAAGTATCTTGTTGTTCCACTAATGCCCTTGTGTGTTCTCCACTTGTTCACATGGACTTGTTCGAGTAAGCTCTTATGCTCCTCATCTTCTATGCAGCTTAACAACACTCCATTAGAGTCTTTAAAATACAGATTGCCCACCACAATATGCAAGTTTTGTGATTGCATGAATTCCTTCTTGTTGTCCTTATTGATCCTATGGTGTGGTCCATGCATGAGTATTGCGATCAATTTGTCTGCCCATTTTGGACACACTTCCAAGTTGAACAGGTATGTGTCAGGTAGATCATCCGCTACTCCTGTGGGTGGTTCTCCATGCATCATTCATGACAAGTGATCAACTCTTACATGAGTGTTCCCCTTTTTCATTACTACTTCAAAATCGAATTCCATCAGTAGTAGAAACCATCTCACTAGCCTTCCTGTATTACAGGGTTTATTGACCAAGTAGAATAACACCTGATGATCAATAAAGGACTTAAATCTGTTTGCTAGGAGGTAATGTTCTTTCTACTTGGTTCAGTTGTCTACTAGTGTATGCTATTGGGTGGTCTAATTTTCCTTCATCCACAGGTTGTGCTAAGATACATCCAATTGCATAATTGGATGCATCCACATGAATATGAAATGGTTTATTCTACTTGGGGTCTTTAAAAATTAGTGTTAAACTCAATCTTTTCTTCAACTCATTGAAGGCCTTTTTGCAATCTTTTCTCCACACAAATTGAGTTAATAGCCCATACAAAAATTTAGCAATTTTAGCATACATGTGTATGAAACGTCTGTAGCAGCCACAATGTCCCATAAAGGCTTGTACTTCTTTTGCATTCTTAGGTCTGGGTAATTCTAAGATTACTTTGATTTTGTCTTCATCTGTTGAGATGCCATTCTTTGACACTATACGTTCCAAAATTTGGCCTTGTCTGAGCATAAAGACACACTTCTCTTGATTCAGATAGCCTCTATATTGTCTACATTTATCAAAGCTTTTCCTCAATTATGGTATGTGGTCTATGCATTGAGAAGAGTAGGTACACACGTAATCCACATAGACTTCCATACTTTTCCTTAAGAACTCCTTAAACACATGAATTCTCCCGCTTCTACTTCTTGGAGGACTACCATGTACAAGCTTACATCATACCCTTCTTCATCTATGCATTCATTCATTGTCAGGACTTCCTCATTTACACAAACATCTAATGTGGCTAATATCTCCATCCAATCGTGAGGTTCAAACACTTCATTTGGAAATATTTGTGGTATATATGCTGGGTCTTCTATAGGTCTATAGTTTTCATGTCCTATTGGCCATAATTATGTCTTTTATTTGTTCTTCTAGTTTGGCTTCCTTGCACATCCATAATTGGACATCTTCATTCATCCAAGATTGATCACTTGATCCTACACTATGGATGGACATATCTTCTTCTTCTTCTTCTTCTCTATGGATAGGGTTCCACTGCAAAGGAGGTACATCTCTATATGTGAAGGTGTGCATATCTATTTTCGTGGCAGCACCTTGATGTTGGAGGTACAACACATCTCTTTCCCAATCTTGCACTACTCTCAATTGTCTCATGAAAGGTCTTCCTAAAATCATTTCATAATTACTTGCTTTTCCATAATGACATGTTGCTAGGGTATGCTCAAATTCCACTCTGCATGTGGTCAGAATGATCTTTTCTAAGATCCCTAATGGTCTCTCAACATGGTTGTCTGCTAATTGGAGTTTCACTTGAGTGGGTCGTAGTGCTAGATTTCCCCATTTTTCCCATATTTCTTTGGTTGCAATTCCCACTCTTGGTCCTGTGTCTAAGATTGCTTTGGTTATGTATATGTTAAATGTGATGGGAAGACACATGTTTCCTTCATCTCCTTCACTGAACTCTCCCACTTTGTCTAGTGGGATTTGAATCGTGGATGGGGCCTCCACCTCTTTCTTCTCCTTCAATTGTCCTCCCTCTTTTATCTTTAATTATTTGGTCAAGTGTCTCCACAGCTAGCTGAGGTTTAATTCATAGTAAATCTTCTATCATTAAAGAACATCAAACTTTTGTTTTCTTGAGTTTTGATAATGTGTGAGAGGTTTCATCTTGTGATTTTCCTTCTTTTCCTCTAATGGTAGGTGCATGTAATAATTCTAAATTCCTTTCATACTTTCCCATGTAGTTGGGAAGTGTGGATATACTATTTACTTCCTCTCTATTTTGATCCAAGATTGTTATTTCCTCATATAACTCCTCCGTTTCCAATGCAGGTTGATTCCTGTAGCTCAGTGATGAGTAGCACCTCCTTTAATGTCAATCCGGGAAGACATGAGGATGGTATGAAGACCTCGAACAAGTGATGGCACAAGTGTGTGAGTGAGAAGCACTCTAACATGCACACACATACACACACACGTGCACACAAGGCAAGAACAAAGAGAGAGACAATGGAGTTATTTAGATTACTCAAATGTGCTCTTACAAGTTCAATTCTACAACAAGCTAACCTCAAAAATGATCTCTCTAGCTCTTTTTATAGTTTTTGACTAGCTTTGGCCCTGTCCAGACCTCGTGTCTGGCCTAGTTAGAAATCAGGTTCCTAGGCTAATTTGGAGGCTCAAACAAGCTCGGGAAATTATGAAAATTGATAGGTAGGTACTTCTAATGCTCCTCAAGCTCAAGGACTCCTTCGCTTGCACAAAATGGAGTTATAAAAAGGTGGAATGGTATTTACAATGGTGTGGAGTGACTAAAGTTACTATCTGGAAAATATTAATTCAGGAAAAAATGATGGCCTATTTGCCAGATCTTCTTTGACTGCTTTGTCTGCTTGGCCCTTCTCGTTGGCTCCCTTGTCTTGTAAGTCCTTGACCGCCCTGACCACTGCCAACACTCCCCCCCCCTCTCGCGTATGTCGTCTCTGACAGACCCTTGTTGAGTGGACCATTGGATGTAGTACTCCACGACATCTATGGCTAAGTGATGTTCTGCTATTCTTAGCCCTTTGGCCAAATCATTGAGTAGGGCATCCCAGTCTACTAGCCTGGGTACCTCCAGATGTGGCATGCGTAGCTGTTCTGAGTGTAGAGCCTGTTCAACCGCAAATAGCTGTAATAGGTGAGATGGTTTGGGTATGAATATCTCGGAATGATATTCCCAGAACCCTGCGATAAACATTTCCTCAAATGTTTGCTTGAAGCAGGCTAGTAGATACTTGATACGAGCATGCCACGCATAGACAACCTTGATGGGTGGTGTTGTGCTCATATCGTAGGCGAGATCCTAGTTGCCTTCATTGAATCCGAGAGCCGAAAGGTGGGGTTCTTGGACATTTCTAAAGGTTCTGAATGTGATCAACATTAACTCAAATATTTTGAGGCACATCTGTGCCATGATATCTGGTACATTTTTGAATCTGACTGCCCAGTGTCGGATGGTTGAAATCATGTAGCCGATCATGGGTTGGCCATAAGGGGGTGCTAAGTACATATAGTTTAGCCACTTTTCACACCCTTTAACTGTCAAAATTATTTTGGTGTACTCTGGCCAAGACCTTCGTCGAAAGATAGGGCAATAACATGGGTTATACTTGATGTATAAAGGCATGTTATTCCAAGTGCGTACCATCTCAGGGTATGTTTCAAGCAGACGTATCCTTCAGGTAGGTTGAAATATATTTTCGTGCGTGGCGCTTGCAAGAATGTCATCTGGTGCAAACTGTGTTGCCCAGGTTGGTTCTTTTGTTGTGCGCTGCTTTATTTCATCATTATAATCTGCCATTAATACGCAGAATGGAACATACAAATCATCGGACGTGCCAATCCACCAATGATGGGAGAGGTTTCTAAAGTAATCCGATTTAATGATGACTTCTTCCAATCGAGACATAGACTGTATCTGTACTGCCACTCTCTCATCATGGGTTGCACTAATCCTCTCTAACTTTTGCATCCATTCAGGAGCTTCGATCTCAATTGTGTCCATTCCTTCCTCTGTTTGCTTACCCCCTGGTGCAGGCATGGGTACGTATGGGTCTTCAAAAATCCCCTCAACTTCAATTGGAACTAAGTCCTCAGGTTCTGACTCCACAAGGGGAGAGGGTTGACGCTCATATATTGAAGAAATTTATTTTGTAGTTCTGCTAGTTGTGCTTTGAGTTCTGCGACTTCTTCAGATGTGTCTGTTGCGGCTCTGACTTCTTTTGGTGACTCTTGCTAAGCTGCCAGTTGCTTTAGTAGGTCATCCCGCTCTCTTTCTAAGGCAGCGTGTGCTTCCAGGAGATTGGCGTGTGTTTCCAATACGATTCACATTTTTTCGATGGGATGGCCTTGAAGTGCTCTGGGTCAATTTCCTGCGGGGATCCCTCCATTGCTGCTTCTAGGTTTTCTTCATTCTATTTCTGCAGTCTTTTATTCTCTTCGAGTGCTGCGGACATGTGTTTTCGTGGTAAGGCGAGGTTACGTCGAAGCTTGAGATTGTCAGTTATCTGGGCGTGTAACATGTCATCGAGTTGTTGTTTTTCTTCTGTATCTGGCTGGGGTGGATTGGCTACTAACTGATCATGTTGTGCTTGCAATGTATTGTACTACTGTTGTAATAGCCTCTTGTCCTTCTCTAAGTCAATGAATCTCTCTTGTAATGTTTCCTGGGTTCGGAACAGATTCGTATGCTGGGCATCAAGATGCTGGTAATGCTGTTGTAATTGAGACATACATTGGTACAAAGTATTAAATACATTATTGACAGGAGTGGATGCTGGGAAGGTGTTGAATGCAAGAGGGTAGGGAAAAGGGAAAGGGAGTGTGTATGCTGTGCTTGAGAAGGGTGAAGTGGGTGGTGGGGGAATGGGAGATTGTGGGAATATGGGGGGGGGGAGAGGTGCAGAAGTGGGTGATATGTCCATGAAGTCATGTGTGGATGCAGTCGTGGGAGTGATTGTGTACATGGGAATTGTTGGTGTGGTGATGGTCGTGAAGGTGTAAAGTGGTGTGTGCAGTTGTGAATATGAACCACCAGGAAGTGTGATAGGGGGAATGGGGTTGTCAGCGGCGACAGTTAGAATTACAGTGTCAATGGTGGCATTTACAATAGGGGTTGTGATAGGTTGTGCGGATTGTGAGGGTTGACTCACAGTTTGTGCTTCAGTATGAGAAGTGAAATCTGAGGCTGTGATAGTGGTGGTGACAGTGGTAGTATGAGGTGAAGGTGGTGGAGTTGGAGGGGCTCATGGGCGAATATGTGTTCGTGCGTGTCAAATAAGAGTGGGTGTCAGTTGTTTGAGTGAGTGAACCATGTTGCACATGGTGTGGTTTATGTGTGGCTATTTGAGCCTGCAAGCAAGCCGTAGGCACCCAAATTTGTCTTGATTGTGGGTCAACCTTCATCGACTTCGTGGGTACCCAGATAGACTTCACTTTCACAGAAGAATTTTTGGAAGACTTCTTATTAGTGTCGTGTCATTGATTACTAATAGGAAGTTGATCCAGTTGTTGTGGCTTGACCGCAATATGATGCTCGCCTTTTCGCACCCACATTTGTTTTGGTGGCTGAGACACCTTGCTTCATACGTTCTTTTGGCTTCGAGCATAGGTCATCTACTTCTTCTGTATTTTATCTGCCTTTGGTTGTTGCATCCCTGTGGCTTTTGGAAAAGAAGGGAGTTCTGTCGTATCCTTGACTTCTTTGTTGAGATAATCATTCCTGTGCATCACATAGTTTTGGACAAGAATAGCATGGCCATCTTCATGTGTACTCCTGGAAGGACCAGGGGTGTGTGCCTTTCCTAGTTCCTTGAGTGCCTCATTTTCTAACTCAAGTGTAATGCGGTTCTTATCTACCCAGACCTGAAGAAGTCCACTTCTTAGATTTAGGTTGACTGCATGATCATAGATCCAATCTTGAACCAAGACAAGAGGCTCAGTGAGATCCTCATCTTCACACACTAGTACTTTAACTGTCAGTAAAACATCTTGAATGTAGAGGGGAAGTTCCACCTCGCCCATGCAAGGGGTTTCCACACCTCCCAATCCTATGAGATATGCTTCCACAGGATTGACATTTAAGTTCAATTCTCGACAGTAAGAAAGTTTAACAACACTAGTGGCGGCACCTGAGTCAATCAAGGCCCTTACAGTCCTTGCAATCTTCCCTTGTCCTATCTCTAAGGTTACAAAAGGACGTCGGTCAATTATTCTATGAGAGTTAATACCTGAAACTTCACACATAGCCATGTGATATCCCTGAGCTGCATAGGCATCTGTCATAGGCTGATCTCTACCCTGCCTTCTCAACTTCATCCTTCGGATGTGTTCCAATGCTTCTGACTCTTCTCGAATCCGTTTTTCCTCTTCCTTGCGTTTCTTGGAAGTGTTGAGTCCGTTTAGCATCTCTTCAGTCAGGGGTTCTTGATATAACTTGACTCTGCATCCACTTATGTAGCTAGGGAGAACATTGCCTTCTAATGTGGCTAGTTGTACTGCTCCACTAGTTGAAATCCTATTTATGATCATAGGTCCATAGCCACGCTTCTCTAATTTTCTCGCATGTTGCGTCTAGGTGTAGACTAAAACTAGGTCTCCTACTTTCAAGCTTTTATCCTTCACATGGGCATCGAAGTACACCTTTTATCTTTTCTTAGCTGCATATATTCCTGCTGCCGCTCTTAGTCTTGTTTCACCTAATCGTTCTAGATAAAAAATCCTCGAAGAGAGTTCATGACCCGTCCACTCATGCTCCTGTGCTACTTTCAATGTAGGTATCAAGAAGTCCAATGGTAGCACTACATTTTGACCGAATACCATCCGAAAGGGTGTGGCTTGGAGTACCGTTTTATGGGCAACTCGGTATGCCCAAACAACATGGTGTAGCTGTTTGCCCCAATCAGAGCGTTTATTATTCACTAATTTGGTCAGCACATTACATAGTATCTTATTTGTGCTCTCGGCTTGCCCGTTAGCTTGTGGGTGATAGGGGGCAGACTTCTTGTGTATCACCAAGAACTCTTGGAGAAGATTTTCAATGACCTCATTCAAGAAGTGAGTCCCTCTATCACTCACTAGCTCTATAGGTAGCCCGTATCTAGTGAACACATTCTCAAATAAGAACTTAGCTGTAGTTTGAGCATCGTTCTTCGTTGTGGCTTTCACTTCTACCCACTTGGTTAAATAGTTAGTGGCCACGATGATATATTCAGCATGTGAACCCTTAGCTGGGGGATTAATAGGACCTACAAAGTCTATTCCCCACTTAGAGAATGCACATCCATCCATCATAGGTTTCAGTGGCATCTCATCTTTGCGTATAGGATACTGAGTTCGCTGAAAAACATCACACCTCTTCACGTAGGTATGTGCATCCATGTGAGGGGTTGGCCACCAAAGTCCTGCAAATAGTATTGCCTTGATCACCCGATCAGGTCCAAAATGTCCTCCTGCTACACCTTGGTGAGCAGTTTCCAAGATCTTCAGATATTCAGTCTCATGGACACATAGCCTTAGATATCCATCTTTACCATGTTTGAATAGATTATCCCCAATGAGTGCATAGTCTAACACTTCTTGTTCTAAGCTTCTCCGCCTAGCCAGGTTCATATCTTGAGGGAATGTTTTCGTCCTCAAGAAAGCTACTAATGGTTCGCTCCAATTTGGTGTTAGAGACACTTGATACAGTGTTGCATACTCCACAGGTGGTCTAATACGACAGACTGGGCATTCCTTGCACAACTTATGTACATCTGCTTCCATAGTAGGCCAATGCACTCCAAGTCTCCTTAGTGTGTGTAGGGTTCTCTGCCTCGAGTAGTGTTGCTCCAATGCACCTACATGTGCTAATTGCAACCATTTAGCATACTCATCCTCTTCCACACAACAAGCTAATATTCCCTGATCTGTATGCTTGTACATACTTCCTGCCATGATGTGGTACTTTTGGGATTTTACTACCTCTTTATCTTGAGTGTTTATCATTGGGTGGTTAGGCCCATATGTCAATACTGGGACTAATGTCTTAGACCACTGAGGTACAACTTCCAAATTAAATAAGTAAGCATCAGGAAGGTCATCTGATACTCATTGTGGGGCCTCTCCAGATGTGAGTCTCGAGAGCTGATCTGCTCTCAAATGAGACTTTCCTTTCCTTACCACAACCTCAAAGTCGTATTCCATTAGCAAGAGAAACCATCTTACTAATCTACCAGTATTGCATGGCTTGTTTACCAAGTACAACAATGCCTGATGATTAGTGAAAAATTTAAACTGATTTGCAAGCAAATAATGTCTAAACTTTTTAACCGCATATACCATGCCTAATCCTTCTCTCTCAGTAGTGGTATAATCCCGTTCAGCTGCATTTAGCTATCTACTATCATAGGCAATTGGAAGATCCATATTATCTTCACCAGTAGGTTGTGCTAACACACATCCAATAGCATAATTGGATGCATCTATGTGAACATGAAAGGGTTTATTCCAATCAAGTGTAGTCAAGATTGGTGCTGAACATAATCGTCGTTTAAGCTCATTGAAGGAGTTCTCACATTCATCTGTCCACTCAAAATTAGTCAAAAGTCCGTACAAAGGCTTTGCAATGATGGCATACATGTGTATGAAGCGTCGATAATAACCACAATGCCCCATGAAAGCTTGTACTTCCTTGACATTCTTTGGCCTAGGTAATTCTGCGATGGCTATCACTTTCTCTTCGTCAGTGGATATGCCATTCTTTGACACTATGTGTCTTAGAATCTTGCCTTGCCTGACCATGAAAACGCACTTTTTTGGGTTCAGGCAGACTTGATATTCTCTACATTTGTCAAATATTTAAGGCTATCAACTCTTGCTCTTCTTCTTCTGTCAGTGCATCTCTCCTCTCCTTCTTCTATGGCTACAACGATTTTCTTGGTGGTTTCTTTGTTGTCATATGCCTCCCCTGATTGTGCCTCTCGTTTAGGCATTCTTATCATGACTCTTCTATCGTCTATCTCATACTTTTTGAAATTCTCAGGGACCTCAAACAAAGATTCTTCTTCTTCTCGGGTGGGTCTCTCTATGTGACCATCGTCCATTTGCAATTTCATTCTCGTGGGCCTGAGTGCTGGCTTGCCCCAACGCTTCCATAGGGAAGTTGTAGCAATTGCCACTACTGCACCCGAGTCTAAAATTTATTTGGTTGTGTACCCCTGATGGGTAATGGGAAGATATGTGTTTCCTTCCTCTCCTTCGCTCATATCTCCTATCTTGTCCAAAGGTATTTCTGGCACCGTTCTATGTGAACCTTCTTGGGAACGAGGTTTCGCAACCTCTGGCACTTGATTGGCTACATGTTTCCACCGTTCTGGCCTAACCTTGAGTAGCTCTTCTAAAGTGAGATTGCACTGCACTTTAGTGTTCTTCACTACCTCCGTGTTCCTAGGTATGACCGAATCTTTGTTTCTTACCATGACCCTGGGTGCTCTCATACAAGTAGACTTAGCTTCCCATGGGCCTGTGAAATGGGGTAGCTCCTATAAGGAATTAGACTCAAAGTCTAATCTCTCCTGAGATTGGGTACTCTCTTGCTCTCCATAAATAGAAGGAATGTATTGTGGGAATTGATCATGTGCGTCATCCACAAGTTCGATGGGAGGAGGGACTTCACTTTCTTTAGCCCATTTCTCTTCTTGAATCTCTCGCAGGAACTCTGGTGAATACCTATTCATAGAAGAAGAGGTGTCTGGTTCAGTGGAATTAGGCACATAAGCTTCCTGGGCACGAAGGCTTATCCTTTCACTTGCTTGTCCTTATTTTGAGAGGCGGGTTTCTTTTCTGACTGTGCAATTAGCCTCTCCAATCTTTCTAGTAGTCTATCAAAGTGCAACTTCGTCTTAGCAGAACTAGAGAAGTTAAAGAGACGTCTGGCTTCAAACATGGTTTGAGCCAATTCCACCATCTTAGCACAGATTTTAGTTCTTTCAAGCTCTAGTTCCACTCTAGGGTAGCATTTTTCATGATCCGTTATATTTGGCCCTTCTTGGATTATGGCCTGTTATGCCTTAAGCATCATATTCAGGTCCTCGGGAGTGGGATCTACTAAGACTCATCCTACTCTAGGGGGTGGTGGGATTGTGTGAGGTGGGTTGGAAGGTGGTGAATTGGATGGAGATGGAAATGGTTGTGGTGGTGGTGGTGGGGTAGTATGAGAGGGAGTTCACTCATCTTCTTTGCCCATTGTCTTTTCATTCTCTCACGGCTATCTTTCTAGGCTCTCGTCCGTTTCTTGGTTATGCTCTTAGTTTCACTAACTTCAACACTCTTTTCTTGGCCTAAACCTTGGTTTTGTTGCAAAGCCTGAGCTCTGGTGGCCACTTGCACACGTGCAGTGGAAGTTACACCTCCTGTAGAGTCTACTACTAACCCAATAATGTTGATAGGAGTGATTTTTGGCACATTATTGGGGTTCTTTGGGCACTCTCGTAAGAGATGCTCCTTTCCGCAATCTTGACAAAAGCATTGAATTGTCACCGATTGGGGTTGTGTAGGTGCAGGCATAGGGCAATCACGAATGAGGTGATCTCCCTGACATCTGTAGCATGGTCCTCTAGGGAATGGGGGTCTTACCTGCCTAGGTTGAGGTCTAGAGTTGGGGTTTGCGTACATTACATTTGCATACTCTGGCTCCCAACTAGGTTCGATTCTTCACTATAGTAGGACTCACCATGTTCAAGAGACTGCATGTATTAAGCCTTGGGGCTATCAATATGTGTAGAATCAAAGCTATGGTCACTCGGGTCACTTTCCAAAAGTAATGGAGTCATTGGGACTATAGCTCTATTCAAATTTTCTTCAGCAGCTGCGTACTTTACAGGAATCACATTGGCTGGAGCAGGGGGTTGTTGTGCTAGAAGTGGTTGAGGTCTCTGCTGCCCTTGATAGGGTGCCTGATAAGGTTGTTGAGGCCTACCGTATTGCTGTGGTGGATACTGGTTCTGGTACCTGTACTGTTGTGGATATGGTTGAGGGTAATGTTGTCTCACAGTTTGTTTGTTATAGGGGCAGTCTTGTGCAGTATGGTTGGTGTATCTTCTCTCTATCGTGCAGTACTGGCTACTAGGATTCACTTGGGGCTGAGCCATAATGGGACATACATTCACCATATGGTCACCTTCGCAAGTATAGCATCTTTTCATTGGTGCAAACCTTGGTATTTGTTTGCTTGAAACTCCTAACTTCTGAGCTACTTTCTCAGCGAGTTCCTCAATGGATGTGGATTGCGTGGAAGAGAGGCTAGTCTAACTATCTGAATCTTTGTAGATTTTTGAAAGCTCCAATTCCTCCCCTAGGTTATCCTCGATGTCTATGCACATGCGTACACACTTTTCTATAGTCCTAGGGTCCTTTAAGTACACATATGATCTCAATTTGGTACTTAGCAATCCATCTAGGAATAAAGCCACCTGTTTGGCTGGTGTGGGTAACTCAGGAATAGGGCATCTCTGTAAGTATTGCCTAAACCTTCTTCTTGCAAGTCTCACGGTCTCTTGAGGTGTCTGCTTGAAGCTATGAATGTGAGGAAGTATTATGCCTTATGCCACTCTTAGAGAATTCAATAATGAATGCCTCCAGAAGTTGGTCTATGTTCCTGAAGTGTCTCTCATTTAGTGGTTGAAACCACGTAAGGGCTATGTTCCTAAGGGTTAGACCAAAGGCATTGTATTGCGTGAACAGGTCCTCAACTTGTTCAGCTCTCAAGATTGCCTAAACTCGGCCACATGATCATATGGATCTCCAGTGCCATCGAAGTAGTTCTTCATGGACTTAACCAGCTGGGTTGGCCTCAAGGTTCTGGTGTGTTCCCTAGGCCTTGGCAAAGGAAAATCATCAGTGGATCTTTGGTTTCTTGGGGCTCTAGGTCTCTCAGTTTCTTCTCTATCCGTCTCTGTTCTCATCCTTTTTCATCCCAATGGGTTAACAAAACTTACCTCAGGTCTTTCTCTATTCCTGTCTCTTTGAACTCCATGAGCTTGGACGTTCCAGCTCCTGGGTGGCCATATGAAACATTAGATCTTGGTTGGGGGAAAATAAATTCTCCCTTCCAAGTGTAGGCATGACTACCATGTTCTGAGACCACAAAGATCCTCTCCGACGTATTGTCTAAATAGGTCACTTTGCCTGGGATATCAGGATCTTTAAACTCATAGATTGCGATCGTTCCTACCTCATGAGGCTGATCATGCTTATACCTCCAAAAGGCTTCATCGGTCTCTCGGTTCAAGAGTAGATCTATGCTCTTATTGTCCTGGGGAATCCACTCTGGTGTGATAATTCTAGTAAGAACTGATTTGCCTCGAGGGGTTTTAGGCTCTCCCCCATGTTTCCTTGCTCTAGGTCATATATGTTTGTCTCTGGGATCACATTCCCGAATTTGTCTATCCTATCTGGGTGACTGGTGACTACGTATATGGTTCCTTCTTTATCCAATGGGTTGATTAGGGTTTTTAATTTGGACCACGGATCTTCCTAGGCCGTCCTCATAGATGCAAGCACCTAATCGGTTGGTCCTAAGGTATACCAGCTGCTTCTTGTATGGGCCTTCAACCCTCTGTAAGTATGGCACTCCTGAACTTCCTGTGGGTCTCTCTATACCATGAGACATCTCGGACTCGCTAGTTTCAGAGCTAGGGTAGTGCGAATAATGGCTCAACTGCTAGGCCCAAGACCTAGCAGTATGATTGACACTAGCCTCTGAAGACCTAAGACTCTGTCTATCTCTCCCTAGGTGTCATCCTGATCTAAGCTTCATATGCCTAATTAAGTAGCCCCAATTTTCCCAAGTACAACCTCATTGCTGAGTCCTTTTGTATCAATTACTTGGTTCTTTTTTTAGTTGATTACCGTGTCTATGATCTTGAATGATATCACGTCGTCAGGAATACTTGAGTTAATTTTCACACTGTATGTTGCTCGTACCACGCTATCTTCTTTCCTTTTAAGTTATCGCTCACAAAGAGATTTTGTTTTAGCTTGAACTTGAGTGCTTAGAAAGTCTTCAACTTGATAGATGCCTAGCGTCGCCTTGATTTACTTCTAACACAACCCACAGTTAGCCTAAGCTAGGAATTGACAGAGGCAGTTGGGAATATTCCAACCTTACTTGCTGATCCCTTGCTCTCAAGAACCCGGTTCCCAAGCTTGTAGAATGTCCTTGCTTTGGATGCCTGTTGCGGAGCTAAGAAGAGCAAAAGGCAGAGAAAAAGAAGGGCCCCAAAATTTTTCCGATTTGGACACTCTATTTTTGTATCATAACCATTTTGTAACATATTTTCCGTTGTAAATGCACTAGAGGAGTCCTCTAGATGCATACTCTTGGAAATTAGTAGCTTACCCATGTAAACTAGTAGGAAATTAACCTTTTAATGAATAAAGTGCCGGTCTCTTGTGTGAAAGGACCATTTCTAGGGCACATGTATATAAGTCAATTTGTGACTCTTTGTAAAGACTTTTTGCCATTATGAGAATCAAGAGCACATAATTTCGAATTTGTGTCTTCTCCTCTCTGTATCATCTTCTTTGTGAGCTTGTGTGCATGTGTGTTGCTTGAAAAGAGTATTAGGAAGTGTTCTCTATCCATAAAAGTGTTTGTTTGCTATTGTTAAGGTGTGTGTGAAGTGTAGGAAGTGCTGAAGTGTAGGAAGATCATTCTTGTGACTTAGTATTTTGCTCATAACTTGAAGTAGAAGTGTCAGAAGTGAGTGAAAATATGACCATTGGATGCGTCTTCTTGAGAGCTTCGAAATGCATATTCTATTTTCTATATTCGGAGTTGGGAGTTGAGAGAAAAGCTCAATTTACTGTTGGCTACTGCTCCAAGTATCGCGACACCATAATTGACAGTTGACGCTTGTTTGGAATAGGTTTGGTCTTGTTTGCACTCTTTGGGAAGCTTATTTGCATTGACCATCATTTGAATGCATGTCTTCATACACTCGGCTAGGTTTTGATCTTACAGTTGTCATCTTTGCAACAGGACTATAAGTTTCATCATAGTCCACACCATATGTTTGTGCATATCCCTTCTTGGATTGATAAATAAAGTGTGAATCCCCACTATATGCACTTGAGGGGGATCGAGGTATAGTCTCGTTCTCCACAAGTCCCTAGGTTTATCCTTAGGTACACACATTTTTGACACCGTTGCCGGGGAGATTCGAATCAAACCGAGGCATTCGTGTGATGGTAAGTAGCTCGTAGCATTGAAGCGAGTAGAGGAGTTGTAAATTTCTTCTCTTTGGTAAATCACACTCATTCGCACTTACTACTTCTCACTCTTGGAGTGTGTGTAGTGAGTTAATAGTCTAGGGAAGTGAGTGAGATAGAGTAGGAGGAAGAAGGGAGTAGTTAGGAAGTTCAAGTAGCCATCAACCTTAGTCTTGTTAAGTCTTTGTAGTTAGGAGAACTTCTCAAAAAGTATAAAAGCCAAAAAAAGTGTCTTTTTCAAATTACTTGTTTTCAAAGCAAGTATCGTGAGAGCCAACTGTCGAGTATCGTAATCAGAGATCAAAGCTTTTGAGCTGCGTAGGGCGAGTAAGAGTGTTTGAAGAGTGGAAAGATAACTTTCAAGGTGAGCATCGTAATATTCCATTCATCTTTGCCCACTAAATCAAGTCTTTTCAGTAGAACGATCTACGGTAAGTATCATGAAAGATTAAACAGAGGTTAAGAGATTTTACTTTGTGATACAGACTGAGAGAAAAGGGTGGATGTACTCTAGGAACATGTGTATGCACTTAAAATCCAAAATCACTGGCTAAAAATTTGAAAAAGTGTCAAGTATCGTGTTCTCCCGCGGTTGAGGTATCGCGATACCTGGATATCGTGAACTCTTGTGGTCGAATATCGTGATACTTGAAGTGGTCAAATATCATGTATCGCTGAGAAACACTCGTGATACTCGTCAGATATCGTGTATCGTGTATCGCGAAAATCTGATAGCGATACGTGTCGTGTATCGTCTATCGTGAAAATTTCGATCGCGATACCTGCGCGATATCGTGTATCGTGAAGGCAACTTTCCGCGATACTTGGTGGATATCGAGTATCGTTGGAAATTTCTCGCGATACTTGTGAAGTATCGAGTATCATGGACACATAAAAATGATACTTGTGAAGTATCGAGTATCGTGGACACATAAAAACGATATCTGTGAAGTATCGACTATCGTGGAGAATCTCCTTGTGGAATATCGAGTATCGAGTATCGTGACTGGCTCACGATACTGAAGGAATATCGTGTATCGTGTTTTCTCGAGTATCGTGTATCATGGGGCCAAGGTATCGTGTATCATCTCCCATAAGTATCGTGTATCGTGATCTTCTCAGGTGCCTAGTATCGTGTATCGTCTTGCTCAAATATCGAGTATTGTGGTAAGACCCAGTCTGTCATATATCGAGTATCGTGGTACCTTTCTAGTGTGTCAGATATCGAGTATCGTGACATACTCTTTTTGGGTGAAATATCGTGTATCGTGGATTTTTTTGGGTCAAGTAACATGAGTTGTGGATTCACTGTTAGTCCTTTTCCAACCAAATTTTCTCTAGAATTCTGACCCTCAGTAAAGAACTCTAGGAGCTGGAGGTTGGTGAAAGTTGATCAGAGCTTTTAAGTGAATGAACCTAAGGTTAGGGAGAACCTAGGAAGCCGAAGGAGTGTGATCTCTTTTGTGGGAAGTGTAGTCGAACCAAGTAGTCGTTCACATTACTCTAAAACCTCGAGTGAGTCTGAAGAAGAAATTCTCATGGCTTCAGAGGATATGAAGAATACTGTACCAATGATTGGCATGATGTCAATTATTGAGGGAGAATATTGGACATCTTTGGAATATGTGAACACGAACCAACAAGGGATACCTATCTACCTAGATGGTCTAAACCGATCCGTGGCCAGACTAAAGAAAGCTACAGATGCTTACATAGTGCCTAGGCCAGCAGTTAAGTATGCAGGAGGGTTTTATATGGACAAAAGAGAGATTCAGTATGTTGTTACAGAACACCCTGAAAGCATCAATGAACAAGGGGAAGAAGACAATGCTCACAACCTTAATGAAGAGGGACATGAAGAGCAAGTGACCACCCCTAGAGGGAGATCTACTATTGTTAGGGTTTGGAGGGGAGACCTAGTTCCCCAAGATGATTCCCTGATGGATGTGTATTTGATCAATGGAATGGAGAATCTCCTCAGGGCCCACTCTTCATTATGGGAAGTAGCCACTAACCTAGTTACTATCTATGAGTTACAAGATCCTAAACTCCCCACCATTATCACTTATTTGGATAAAAAATCAAAGGAGGTACTGGCCCCTAACAGAGTTAGAAAGAGTAGGGTTGAAATACCAGAACATTCCAGTGTTTCCTCCTAGAGATCAAGCTACTACTTCTCAGAACCCTCAAGGAACTTTTCAAGATAATTCATATCAGCATTCTGGACAGACGCAACAAACGCATATACCTGTCAGACCACATGTGCAGTTTGCTATGCTGGCCAATAACCCTAACTATCGGCCTCAACCACCTGTTGAACCAAGGAATAGAATCCCAGTCCCAGATAGACCACCTGTAATAAGAGGACCTGGTATACCCATAGGAAGACCAGTTTTCCTTGTGATGCCTAGACCACCTGAGGCAGGAAGAAGATTAAGACCCATTCAAGTCGCCAAATGCATGAGAAACCATTATGATGGCTCTAGCAAACCTTACAATCATATAGCTGAATTCAAGCAAGTAATCAGAGCCGAAAAAGTGGAAGATTTCTTGATACAATATGAATCCTTCGGTCTAACTTTGACAGACACAGCATTAGCATAGTTCCAGCCATTAGATCCTAATAATTTTCAAAACATGGAACAAGTCTATCAAGAATTGATTGAAGAATTCACCAAATCTGGGATTAAAAACAACTCTTCCTCATTGATCCATAGTTTTAAGCAAGCTCCTACAAAATCAATGAGATTGGCAGCAAGAAGATTCAAGCAGTATGTGGATAGATGTCCCATGGAAGAGAGACCTACTCAAAACAAAATGGTGTCATTGTTTTTGGAAGGATTAGTGAATGGATCATTAAGATCGCTGGCATATGTGAAAAGAGTTAAAACTTGCAAGAATGTATGAAAGAAGGGCCAAAGCTAGAGAGGCCCCAGAAAAAACTGGAGCAAATGATCGAGTTGACAGAGAAGTGAACATACCTACACCTCAAATAGTTGAAGACTCGGAAGAGCCTGGGAAAAGTGTTACAAGTAAACGAACACAAAGATGGAAGAATCATAAAGACAGGATGAAGGCAAAGAAACTACAACAAAAGAAGGAGAATTAAAAGAATGAAAAGGTTCAAGAAGAAAACTAGAAACTTGAAGGAGAAAATCAGAAGGGAAAGTATAAAAAAGAAGAGGTAGGATAAGTTTTAGCAGATCCCATGCCGAAAGAGTTAGCCATGTGAATTGAGGCGTACCAAGCACGAATAAGTGTAGGACCAACCATTGAACAACATGAAAAAGAATATCCTAGATGTGACTTAGAGAAAGAGAGGTTGGAGATATGCAAAAAATTAACTGAAGTAGCTCAACAAACCCTAGAAAAACCTGTTCCTCTACTACCCAATTCACAAATTCCTGAAAAAGAATTCCAAGAGTGTGTCATCCCGGATGATCTCGAGAAAGGAAAAGAAGGTGAGACGTGTAATGGAAATTACTACGAGGATAAAAGAGAAGGATCCATTGTCCCCTAAGTAGATGGGGAATGGCCTAAAGACTTGTGGGCAAGAGTCCAAGAAGACAGATGGAAGAAAGTGGAAGGAATTGAACCACCCTTTGAAGAGCTAGAAGCAGAAGGTGAAATAGAAGATTCAATATCTGAGCTGAATTCAGAAGGATTATTACAAATTGATCAAAGTGACAAAGAAAGTGACAACGTAAAGGCCTTGCCAAATTACACAGGAGAATACGAACATAATTCAAAATTGTATTGCATTCCCTCAATAAGAAAAAAAGAGCAGAACCCCTCAATTCAAACATCAGACATTATCCAACATCTTAGAAAGGTAAAAATCCCTTGTACTCTGAAATTCGAAGAACTTTTGAAGATAAAACCACATTTGAAGGAGAAGCTAACCAGTGAATGGGAGATCAATGCAGAAGAGAAGGAGAAGCCTGATGAAGTGACCACAGTCAAAATCCCAGTCGATAAGGTTGGAGATTTTAGCGAGGGAGATGAAGGAAACACATGCCTTACAATTACTTATAGGGGTTACACGACTAAAGCTATGTTAGATTCTGGAGCTGGAGTAGGAATCGCCACTAAGGAAATCTGGGAGAAATGGGGAAAACCAGCTTTAAGACCCACACGCATGAAGATACAAATGGCAGATGGACACACTGAACGACCCTTGGGATTATTAGAAAGAGTAACTTTTACTACCTGTGGAGTTGAATTCGAGCACACCTTAGCGATCTGTCAATTTGAAAGGGCCACCAATTATGAGATGATACTTGGAAGACCCTTCATGAGACAGCTAAAGGTCGTGCAAGATTGGGGAAAAGATGTGGTATACTTACAACATGAAGGAACCACAACAAGAATAAATCTCCATACATACACATATCAAGATGTTCCCCCATTGCAATGGAATCTGATTCATAAAGATGAAGACAATCAATCTATTCACAGTATAGGTTCAAGTGACCAATCGTGGATGAACAAAGACACTCATCTATGGATATGCCAAACTGCAAAAAAGGAAGAGGATAGAAGGAAAGGATGGCAGCAAAGGCAAGGAGTTGCTAGGTCTGTACAAGATCTAGCTTACATGCCTCAAATATTCCTAGATGAAGAATTCAAACCTCATGGTTGGATGGAGATTTTAGCTACTCTAGATGTGTGTGTAAACGAAGAAGTGATAACCATGAATGAATGCATTAACGAGGAAGGATATGACGTTAGTCTATACGTGGTACTTCTTCAAGAGGCTGAAGAAGGAGAAGTAATCGAAAAAGAATGGAAGGAGGATTATGAGAGCATTGAAATGGAGCAAGAGCAAATGGAAACAGAGAGTGGAAATCAAGAACAAGGTATCATAGCTAATGAAATAAATCATGAAATGATACAGGAAGAAGAGCTTGGATTAGATAAAGAAAAAGATGATGGAGGAAACAAGCCTTAAGATCAATTTGAAGTGCCTACCCACTTCAAAAAAATATGAAGTAGAAGAAAGGAAAATTGCTATTCACATGCCAAAACGAGAAGCACATCTAGGAATAGCCTATGACAACAAGGAACAAACCAAGAAAATAGTAGTGACCTTGGAGGAAGGCGAAGAACAATGTACTTTTATAGGACAGGATGTCTCAATGGAAGAAGAACAAGAGTTAATACAACTCATACGAGAGTATAGGGATTTCTTTGCTTGGACATATAAGGATTTGAAAGGAGTAGATCCTTCTTTGTGCCCATAGAATCCCTATGACATCAGAAGCCAAACCTTCCAAACAAAGGCCATACACTTATAACGATGTTTACTCAGCAAAAATTAAGGAGGAAATAGATAAGTTGTTAGATGCTGGGTTTATTTATGAGATCGAACACACAGAATGGGTGTCACCATTGGTGGTTGTACCGAAAAAAATGGCAAGTTAAGGGTATGCATTAATTCGAAAAAAGTAAATGCTGCCACCATAAGGGATCGTTACCCATTGCCCATCACGGATCATCTTTTGGAAAGAGTGGCAAGGAAGGAAGTTTATAGTTTTGTTGATGGTTTTTCAGGGTATAATTAGGTAGCCATTGCTCCTAAGGACCAACATAAAATAGCCTTCGCAACTGAATGGGGAGTGTACGCCTTTAGGGTTATGCCTTTTGTTCTAACCAACACCCCAGCCACTTTCCAAAGATTGATGTGCCATGTATTCAGAGAGTTCCTGAGAAAGAGCATGGAGGTATACGTGGATGATTTATGCACTTATTCAGCTATACGATCAGAACATATCACTGAACTAGGAAAGATCTTTGCCAAATGTCGACAATATAGAGTATGCCTCAATCCAAAAAAGTGTGTCTTCATGGTTCGACAAGGAAAGATATTAAGACTCATCTCTAGAAATGGAATTTCAACTGATGAAGATAAAATCAAAGTGATTCTGGATTTGCCGAGACCAAAGACTGCTAAAGAAGTGCAAGCATTTATGGGACATTGCGGGTACTACCAAAGATTTATACACATGTATGCCATAATTACTAGACCTCTTTATGCATTATTGTCTCAGTTCAATTGGACAGAAGAATGTGAATCTTGCTGTTCTAGAGATGGCACATACAGGAGCTGCAGGAGGACATTTTTCTACAGATAAAACTGCAGAAATGATTCTCTTTGCAGGAATGTGGTGGCCAACCCTACATCAGGATGCAGCCACATACGCTCAACATTGTGATACCTATCAATGAACGAAATATCCAATTAGAAGAGATGAAATGCCGCGGAAACCCATGATGAGTGCCAGAGCCTTTACTAAATGGGGAATAGACTTCATAGGACCTATTAGCCCACTAGCTAAAGGATCCCATGCTGAGTACATAATCGTAGCCACGGACTATTTGACCAAATGGGTTGAAGACAAAGCAACCAAGAAAAACGATGCGAGGACTACAACCAAGTTTCTCTTCGAGAACGTATTCACTAGATTTGGACTACCTATAGAAATCGTGAGTGATAGGGGCACACACTTTGTGAATGACGTGATAGAAGCCCTACTGAATGAATTCTTAGTAATTCATAAGAAATCAGCCCCATATCACCCACAAGCCAATGGACAGGCCGAAAGTTCAAATAAAATCTTGTGTACAGTTCTCACGAAAATCGTCAACAATGGTAGATCGGATTGGGATAAACAATTACATCATGCTTTATGGGCATTCCGAGTAGCCTATAAAACAGCCATAGGTACTACTCCTTTTAACTTGGTGTACGGACAGAATGCTATCTTGCCAATTGATTTCTTGAAACCTACTCTCAGAGTAGCGGCAACTTACGAGTGGACTGGACATGAATTGTCAGCACAATTGGATCAAATAGAAAAGTTACACGAAACTAGGTTACAAGCGGTAGCAGGGATTTACGCTGCTAAAAGGTGATAGAAGGCATATTTTGATGCTCATATTAAAGATAAAAATTTGAAGGAAGGAGATCTAGTTCTGGTTTATACTTTGAAACAACACGCGAAGAAACTACAAAAAAGAGGATATGGCCCGTTGATCATCAATCGTATATCTACCAGCGGAGCCATCAGCTTAGCAACCCTAGATGGAGAAGTATTGCCAAACTATATCAGTGGTTGCCCAGTAAAAAAATATTTAGATCCATTGACTGAAGAAATAATGTCACGACTAATAATGGGTAAGAATAGGCGCATAGAGGAAGAAAGAATACGAGAAGAAGCTAGACAAGAAGCGCTAGAGCAAATCAGGAAACGAAAAGAGTGGATGAGAGAGAGATGAGAGATATCAACAAGGAGAAGAACTCATCCCAATGGCTAACTTTAGAGCCACTGAAAACCTAGGTCAGCAAGTGACGCAACCTTATTTGAATTTGGGTGCTGGAACAAAAGAGTACCACTTAGTGGATGCACTCATTGACACAGGAGCAGCCATAAGTTGTGTCAAATTTTCATTGACCCAGAAACTCAAGGAAGAACTACGACCCTCTAAGGCACAGTTGATACGAATAGGAGGAAAAGTTACTCAATGTATCGGTGAGATTACATTACCCCTACATCTCGGAAACAACACGATGGAACAAAAGCTCTTAGTATGTCATGATCAGGACTTATTAGAAGAGCTCGTGTTAGGCCAAGATTGGATATACGAATATGAAGTGAATATTCAATTGGCCCTAGGATACTTCTCAGCCAAGATAGGACATCGTGAGGTATTCAGCATGTTAGATGAACGACTGATCAAAGTCACGTGTATAGAACTGAGAGTTCACTTAAATGAACACGATGATGAATGTATGTTCACTCGCACTTTGGAAAACCTTTCATCAAATACTTCGTGTGAGGATACACCGAATCTGCACACATTAGAATATACCCTATTCCTTACACTAAACAGGCTTGGATCAGAAAGGATCAAGTGACAACATATCTTCAACAAACAAACCACTATCGACATCGAAAACAACAACAGAATAAAAATGTGAGTCACATTGGACACCCAGTTCCACAAAGAATTGCTAGAGTATGGATTTTGAAGAAAGTGGTAGCCGCCCAGCCGGACAAAATGCAAATATGGATTCCCAAGTCATGTACCCAAGTGACAATCATAAAAAAGGACGAGCCAAAGCACAAGGAGAATCAGTATGATCTAAAGGCAAAACGATAGGAGACAAACCACTAGAAGACAAAGCAGGAAATTCGACATGCAACAAAAATCATTCAAAGATTCGAACAGAAGACAAAGCAAAAGTACTACATGAAAAGTATGACATTCTCCAAGAATGCTAGGGATACAAAATATTCCAAGGGAGTAAAGCACATTTGGATGCCGAAAGGCAAGACAATCTGTATGTATCAACCAAGTAATTCGAGTTGCACACATTTGGGGTCACTAGAATCCAAAGTATGCATGATAGGGCCACATTACAAGGCCAAGCATTCGGCACATTCTTCTTCCACTTCAGGATAGTGAAGCACGTTTCCCTCTCGGGAAATAGGACAGCACTTGTACAAATAATCCTAAGGAAAATAACTAATAATTCAATAACTGCTTCGACTATGACTAATCTTTCTGTTTTCTTTCAAACATAAACAAAAAAAATAAAATCTATGTAAATAAGTACTACAAAACTCCCAGGTATTACCCACGGGGAGGGGACGACACAATCCACTCGGAGAGTTGTCAAATTCAAGAAGGATAAGTGAAGGATGATTCTTGATACCAGTTCGCCACTAATTACTAGTATATATTGAGTGCAGATGGCATCATCCAATTCCGAGGCTATGCAAGAGGAAGAGGTCTTGCTTCTTCCCTTGGAATCAATCACGAAAGCAAGAGTTCATTGGTTTCTTGATGATCAACCAGTGTCCGAGCTTCATTTTATGGCAACCATCAAGATCATGGATAGGGATCACTACTTTCCTATCATGTCACAAGATTTCAAAACTATCATACAAGGATTACCGTGCATGACAGATGTTTGGGCACAAGCAGGAATTGATGCATTCCTGAGACTTCCAATATACCTACCTGACTTCCAGAGATGTACACAAGTGATGAATACACTCCAGTCGGCACCAAATAAGCCATTAGTACCAGAGGCAAGAGTACTTGACAAAGTTGGTACATGGAAAACAATTCAATTCACTCATGAGCTAATCAACAGAGCTTTTGGATGGAATCAAGATGGCCTCACCAATGTCAAGGATGAATGTCACGATCCCAAAAAGAGAACGTTTTTGGAAATCAATAGAACAGATATTGAAGACTCGATTCGTTTAATGCACCAACATTTTTGTTTCCCGAGTATGCATAGATACACAGCACCTCAAAAAATTATTGTGCAATTACTCTCACATGCTATGAGACAAGTGGGAAATCAAGTAAACATGACTCCATATATTCAAGTCCGTCTATTTGAAGCAAAGAAAAAGTGGGGTCAAAAAAAGTTCGTGAATGGAAGTTCCGCATTGACATTGCTCATCTACGAGGCACTTGAAATGAAGAATTGTTTATGTTTGATGCCAAATTCCACAGAGATCGTGAGATATGCAAAGTCTGCAACAGTTCCAAAGAAAAAGAAAACAATCATCTCTATTGAAGAAGTGGGAACCAGTTCAAAGAAACCCATGCGAGGGACTAAACACATTAGAGAGGAAGAAGCTCAAGATACACCACAATCGAAGAGGACCCATACATTGCCCAAAATTCCTTTGACACAACAACTGATAACAAAAAGGGACCTCTCTGCAGCCCTGGAAGAGACACACACGTATATGAAGGGGCAAGTGAATTTGAATGTTCAAAGCCATCAATACAGACAGGCCAGCCAGGCTAAGCAACAAATGCATAAAGAACAGACCCCAGAACAACCTGCTAGATATAAAGAATTGGGCTTGGAAGATTCGAGCTCTAATGAGGAATCTAGCCTTGAGAAGGAGACATTAGACACTGACATAAGAACAGACATGAACAATGAGGAATGGCCCGAGTTAAATCAGGTCAAAGTCACACCTGACAATCAACTGTCCCAAGCAAGAAACCAAAATGCAACCACTAAATCAGTGCATGTTATTCAATTAAATGATACCTCCAAGATCAGCATCAAGGAAGCTCCAATCACAAATAAAGATGCCGTGCAACCGGTAAAAGAGGAGATGCAAACACACATGGACAAAGAAGACAATTTAAAACAAATTAAGGAACAAATTGTGATTGAAGTACCCGACGATACGCCACAAGGCAAGAGTGACCACGGGGAAGCTGAGCCACGAATACAACTCCATATTCGGCAGCCCCATGATACTATCTTACATGTGGCACAAGGGAAAGATGTTAAAACAGGTGAAGAACCTAGCATCCCTACCACATGGTTAAATGTTGATGTTACTCAATTAAAACCTCTTGTCAAGCAAATGAGACAAACGGCCATGGACACGCAACAACAAATGATGGAAATAGATGCAGACTTCGACAAGGCCATGCGAGAAAAGAATCAAATTCAAGTAATGAGTGAGCAATTGTGCGCACAGCTCATCAGGTCCCAACAAGAGGTTTCAACCAAAGAAACAGAGATAATCGCAGTCAAGGAACAATGTAATACATTGATGAAACAGCATCATCAGCTCCAGACACAACTGGCAGATTTACAAAGACAGCATGAAGCTAGTGAAGCAGACAAGGAGAGAATGAAAGCTAGAAGCAATCTACTCAAAACACAATTTAAGGTATATATCGAGGAGAATGATAACTTATGAAGCAGAAATAAAGAACTGATGAAGGCATTACTGTGTGACCAACCTATAGAAAAACCAAAAACATCAGTCACTGACCAGAAGGAATTGAAAGATCAGATTGAGAAATATGCAGATCTGCTGAAACAAGAGCAAGCCCAAAAAGCGGAATGGGAAAGCAGGTACATCAATGAAACAAATGAACTTAAAACGCAACTACAAAATGTGAATGCCATACTTGTAAAGAGTTACAGCGAAAATGTATACCAAGTAGCAGAGATCGGGAATGAGCTACTTGCGGAAAAAGAGGCACTCAGGCCAGCCATGCAAGAAGTTAAAGAAAAGACTGAACGCCTTGCACAATTAGAAACCGACGCGGAAGAGAAAGTACCCATTGGGACACCAGTAGAGCCAAGACCAAAGAGTCCTACTGACGAGGTAGAGGTACGTCCTCTATCTCCCCCGATTTATAATTCTCCAATAAAAGAGCAGATCGTGGAACCACATGATGATCATCCAATGCCATATACTGCAGAAATAAGTTAGAAGGAATGGGCACTATTGGTGTCCTGATTGACAGAGAATTTTAGAAAATGAAGTGATCAAAGTAATGAAGGAAGCAAAAATAAAGGGCAAAGACTTGGATACCATAATGAAGCCTTTCAACATTTCGTACGGATTATTGAAAGAGAAAACAAGGCAATACATAAAGAAGATCACACAAAGAAGTCCAGATGAGCAGTTGCACTTCAAAGATGAAACATTCAATTATACTCAAGAAGAATTTGAAGTTGCACAGCCGGTATGGAGAAGAAAAGTTTTGGAGAAAAATCCTACTCTGCGGGTGCACTGGCAAGCAGCACCGTATTTATTACAGGTAAACCCTTCATTTTGCCCAACACCCCGTCGCAGAGAAGCAAGAGAATTTTTGCACATGCAGAAGAATGGTGTGGTCAACAAGTAGTGGTTGAATTATCCGCTACTTCCAAGTCCACCTCATAACTATCTACCAACCGAAGATTATATGGTAAAAACCATTGAATTTTGGTTGCATTGTTATGCAACAGTACCCGATCTAACTATCAAAATGATGAATAAAATTCTCAGCATGATCCTTACAGTTTTGAAGGTGTTCAAGCACGCGGCTTATACATTTTTAAACTTCATTGGTATTAATGAAGGAACGAATATCCTCATTTTTTATTTGTCTGTTATGCCTAGTCGACCTACAATAATGGCCTATTATTCTAGACTCATGTTTTTATCAAGTACATTTATGCAAACATTCGAAGAAGCCTTTTTCACAAGGTTTTTTGAAATTGATTCAGAAATTTTCTTAAAAATCTCATCCAATTTGGGTGCCCGATTAGTGGCATATGAGCCAAGCTTCTTCGCTGATCACAAACAGCCACCACATGATGGTGTGAAAGCAGAACAGTGGAAGCAACTCATGATATGTGAAGCTAATCTGCTTAACGAAACAGAGAAAAAAGTGTACAGAACATACTCTCGTCGACTTCCAAAGCCTGTCGGGGACGACAGAGTTCAGGAGGGCGACAGTGTTGAGGGAGAGTCAAGCAAAAAGAAGAAGTCAAAGAAAGAAGCTTCACTAAAATATCATATTTGAAGATATATCTCTGCAAGAAGCCCCGTAGGGGTGCAACACCCATCTCTGCACAGAGCCCGTAGGGGTGCACATCAAGGAAAAGCACGTAGGAGGGAAGGAGGGACCAGGGCTAGGAAGTATCCATGAAGAAGTGCAAGAAGATACTTGGCAGGTAATAATCCTCCCACTGATAGCGTGCGTTGTCAGCAAAGTAAACAGGCTCAGAGCAATGCAGCAGGTCAGATATGTGAAGACAAAGACAAATCAGAAGACCAAAAGTTAGAAAGAGGTAGAGGCTCAAAAGTTGAAGAGGGTGACTAAGAACGTCACATTCTTAGCCACTGGTGGCATGCGTGGGAGCCCGACTTAACACAGCCAACCTGACATACGAAAGAGCCTTAGACAAGGTGCAGACAAAAAGCAAAGCCTGTCAAGGGACGACAAAAACAAAGAGGGGGAGAGTGTTGCAGAGCTAAGAAGAGCAAAAGGCAGAGAAAAAGAAGGGCCCCAAAATTTTTTCGATTTGGACACTTTATTTCTGTATCATAACCATTTTGTAATATATTTTCCATTGTAAATGCACTAGAGGAGTCCTCTAGATGCATACCCTTGGAAATTAGTAGCTTACCCATGTAAACTAGTAGGAAATTAACCTTTTAGTGAATAAAGTGTCGGTCTCTTGTGTGAAAGGACCATTTTTAGGGCACATGTATATAAGTCAATTTGTGACTCTTTGGAAAGACTTTTTGCCATTGTGAGAATCAAGAGCACAAAATTTCAAATTTGCGTCTTCTCCTCTCTGTATCATCTTCTTTGTGAGCTTGTGTGCATGTGTGTTGCTTGAAAAGAGTGCTAAGAAGTGTTCTCCATCCATGAAAGTGTTTGTTTGCTGTTGTTAAGGTGTGTGTGAAGTGTAGGAAGTTCTGAAGTGTAGGAAGATTGTTCCCATGACTCTGTATTTTGCTCATAACTTGAAATAGAAGTGTCAGAATTAAGTGGAAATACGATCATTGGATGTGTCTTCTCGAGAGCTTCCAAAGGCATATACTATTTGCTATATTCAAAGTTCGGAGTTGAGAGAAAAGCTCAATTTACTGTTGGCTGCTGCTCCAAGTATCGGGACACCATAATTGACAGTTGACACTTGTTTGGAATAGGTTTGGTCTTGTTTGCACTCTTTGGGAAGCTTATTTGCATTGACCATCATTTGAATGCATGTCTTCATACACTCGGCTAGGTTTTGATACTCCTTGGATTGATAAATAAAGCATGAATCCCCACTCTATGCACTTGAGGGGGATCGAGGTATAGTCTCGTTCTCCACAAGTCCCTAGGTTTGTCCTCAGGTACACAATGCCCTCTAGCGCTCTCAGCAGACCTGTAAAAATCCCAAAGTTAGCTCAAGACTTAAATTCAAATGACATAACCAATCACTTTCATTCATGTAACTCAGATATCACTTTGCACTATGTCTTTATGGAAAACAATTCTAGAGATCCCTTAGTTTTGCTCCCCCTCGGTATGGTCCACTAAGATCACCCCAAACAGATTTTGTATGAGGAAGTTATGACAGTTCAGGGTTCTAGGGTTAAAACAGGGTTCAAACAGGCTAACAGTTCACAGGATTTTTCTCGAAACACGAGTGTAGGGACCTCACAAAAGTGCTAATTGATAGAAAAATATGCCCAAAATTATCCCCAAAACTTGGAACAATAAAACCCTAAAATTTTAGCCGAAAAAGCCTGTCAATCACGATCGACAAGTCTGTCAATCGCGGTTGACAGAGGTGTCCGTTGGGTCTGTCAGTCTCGATCGACAGGTCAGTCACGATCGACAGGTCAGTCGCGATTGACAGTGTCAATCGTGATCGACAAAGTCGGTCGTGGGTCCTATCAATCGTGATCGACGGTGTCAATCGCGATCGACACTTTTTCTGCAATTTTCACCATAATTTCAGTCAATTGGGGATGTGTCCATCGCGATGGGCACGTGGCAACGTGAGTCTTTGAGTCAATCATGAAATTTCAGTCGGTCGCAATCGATGGTGTCGATTGCGATTGACTGAGTCCTACGTGGCAGTCTGTCGGGGTCTGTTAGTCGCGATTGATAGAGTCTATCGGTCACAATTGATAGAGCCTGTCGATCGTGGTTGTCGATCACGATCAACAATGTCGGTCGCGATTGATAGAGGATTAAGGATTTTTTAAATTTTGATTAGTGTTTTGCAATGTGCTCATCATGAGTGTTCTTGTGGTGTACTTTGTTTTACCAAAGGAGTGATTTTTCTATTGATCGTGATCGATAAAGGTCTACAACACAGAGACAGGGCCGAGCTTTTCCGTAGCTCTGCAGCCTGCTGGAGATGATGATACAGCAAAAACCTGCAAGGAAGCTCAAAAAACATGCAAAAGCAGCGCACACAATTCGCTCTCCTACTCTCACTCACAAGTGAAATGAGGGAAATGGAAGGGAAAAGGAGATATGATCAGAAACTAAAATTTTCATGATGATGGAGATGGAGGTGGGATATGGTGAGGATGATGATGGTGAAGTAAGAAAGAGAAAAGAAAGCAAAGAAATTACCTACTACGCCAACGTCACAAGTCTACGTCTTACCATCACACGCTCGTCCTCAAAGCTCGATCCCCGACAACGGCACCAAAATTTGGTGTAACTCAGTGATGAGTAGCACCTCCTTTAATGTCAATCTGGGAAGACATGAGGATGGTATGAAGACCTCGAACAAGTGATGGCACAAGTGTGTGAGTTAGAAGCACTCTAACATGC
The DNA here is from genome assembly GCA_020310875.1 of Ceratopteris richardii. NCBI lineage: Eukaryota > Viridiplantae > Streptophyta > Polypodiopsida > Polypodiales > Pteridaceae > Ceratopteris > Ceratopteris richardii. The sequence continues at coordinate 18,555,012 of CM035415.1, read as the reverse complement.
ACACACATACACACACAGGCGCACACAAGGCAAGAACAAAGAGAGAGACAATGGAGTCCTTTAGATTACTCAAAAGTGCTCTTACAAGTTCAATTTTACAACAAGCTAACCTCAAAAATGAGCTCTCTAGCTCTTTTTATAGTTTTTGACTAGCTTTGGCCCTGTCCAGACCTAGTGTCCGGCCTAGTTAAAAATCAAGTTCCTAGGCTAATTTGGAGGCTCAAACGAGCTCAGAAAATCATGAAAATTGATAGGTAGGTACTTCTAATGCTCCTCAAGCTGAAGGACTCCTTGGCTTGCACAAAATGGAGTTACAAAAAGGTGGAATGGTATTTACAATGGTGTGGAGTGACTAAAGTCACTATTTGGAAAATATTAATTCAGGAAAAAATGATGGCCTATTTGCCAGATCTTCTTTGATTGCTTTGTCTGCTTGGCCCTTCTTGTTGGCTCCCTTGTCTTGTAAGTCCTTGACCGCCCTGACCATTGCCAACAATTCCCAATAGTGTCTAGTTCTTCAAAAGGGGGTGGTGTGTTTTCTGCTTTTTTTTCCACCCATCTTTTTGAACTCTGGTCCAAAGGTCATGTGGCCAATTAGCCTCTATTTCCAGGATGGCAAAACTTTGTTCTCCCCCTTTAAGGTAGTTATTTCCTTCTCTCTCCTCATCTTGCTGTCTCTTTTGTGTTCTTGATTGGTAGTATCTAAACATTCTTAGAACTTGTTTTCTGGTATCCTAGTCTCGAAAAGGGCTGGTATAGAATGCTCAAGTATGGTTTGTGCAATATCAATCAATTTTTTACATAATTCCAATCTCTCCTTCTCTAGGTCTCCTCTAGGATAACTTCTTTCATGTTGTTCTATGCTAGGGCCTATCGCTATCTTGGATTGATAGGCTTTCAACCACATGTTTAGATCTTCAGGCATAGGATCTGCTAGAAATGATCTTGCATGTTTAAAGTTTTCTCTTTCTCTTCAATCTTTCTTCTAATCCACTTGTTTTTAATTTTTTCTTGCCTTGACTTCCATCTCTAAGTCTTCTTACTTTTAGAGCTCTCCTCTAATTCCTCTAAGTCCTCAACCACTTGAGCTTCAGGTTCTTGCTCCTCCTCAACCTTTGGATGGTACAATGCTTCTTTTTCTAAATTCTCCTTAGCTTTTTATGTTAATTAGAGTTCCCCAAAAGAAATATAATCAATTGCTATTGTGCTCAGAGAATGGTTCAAAACACTGAACAGGTGTGTGGACCAAAATAGCAAGTTTTGGACCTTGGAGTATATTCCTACCTATCTGTTTTGATCCTATCATTAGTGGATCATCTTCCAAGAAAGATATGTGATTAATTATGCTTATTGGCTAGCTAAAAAGGCCCACAACACTCTCCAGCCATCACTTGTAGCATGTGTGAAGCAGGTTTTAGCTACACCAATTCATCTCTTGTGACTATCCACCATCTCCTCCAAGAGTATCTTGAAAGGAAGTATCATGTCTCGGGTATTGTGTCAATTCTGTATCATGTATCACCTATTGTTGAAGTATCGTGTATCATGTCTTCTTGAGTATTGTGTATCGTGAGTATACAAGTATCATGTTAATTAATTGGTATCATGTATCACCTAATAGCCAGGTATCGTGTATCGTAGTCTAGGAATATTATGTATTGTGGGAAAGGAAAGAGCCTAAAAAAGGAAAATTGGGGAATTTTAAGTGCTGAAAGTTTGCAAAAGATAGTTAGTAGGGTTATAGACGACCCAAGAACTAAGTAGTAAATGAACCTAAGATCTAGATGAGTAATAGGTAGTCGAAGAAGTGTAGTATCTTCTGCAAGAAGTGTAGTTCAACCAACAAACACTCTAGTTACTCAGATACTTCCAGTGATTCAGAGGAGGAAGGATTCATGTCCTCAGAAGATATGCATAGTTTAGTGCCTAGGGTAGATTTCATGTTTGTAGTGGAAGGGGAATATCGGACATCCCTATAGTGCATGTCTACAAACTTGCATGGAGTACCCATCTACCTTGATGGCCTTAATAGGTATGTGGCAAGAATGAGAATTTTGACTGAATCAGAGATAATCCCACGACCAACTGTCAAATACAAAGGAGGTCTACATGGATAAAATAGGATAGATATATGTTGTAACTGAAAACCCTGATCATATAAATGAAGGCATCAACCTACCTAGTATGTATGAATTGAGAGATCCTGAAGATTCATCTAGAGTGACCTACCTAGACCAAAATCAAACAAGATATTGGCCAATGGATGATCTGGATAGGTCAAGACTTAGGTACATGGGGTTTTCTGTACTCCCTCCTTGAGAACATGCAACTACTTCACAAAATCCTTTTAGAGCTTAGTAGAGTACTGAAAACTTAGCATCTAGACAAACCAACCAATGGAGTGTCCGTGTTAGACCTCACGTGAAATTTTCCATGTTGGGGCTCAACCCTAGTAGCCAAACTAATCTAGGAACCAAAAATATAAATAGACCACCTTTCCCAGTGAGAACACCACAAGGTATAGGACTAGGTGTACACCCCGTATCACCTACTATTCCCACCATTATTCAGATCCAAGTAGAAGGTTAAGACCAATTCAAGTGGCTAAATGTATGAGAAACCATTATGACGGTTCAGGGGAACCTTATGATCCTATTGCCGAATTCAAGCAAGTACTACATGCAAAACACGTGGATGATTTCTTTGTCCAATATGAATCCTTTGGGCTAACCGTTATGGGAATAGCTTTGACTTGGTTCCAACCTTTGGACCCCAACCGTTTTGTGAATATTGAACAATTCTTCCAGGAATTTATCAGAGAATTCACCAAGAGGGGAATGAACCACAATTCTTCTTCATTGATCCATAGTTTTAAATGGACCCCTAATGAGACTGTAAAGACTGTGGCCAGACGGTTCAATCAGTACATAGATAGATGCTCTGTGATTGAGAGACCCTCCCAACAAAAAATGATATCTTTGTTCTTAGATGGTTTAACCAACAAAACTTTGAGAACTTTGGTTTGTGTGAAGCGATTATAGACACTGAGTGAATGTTTGCAAGAGTGTATAGATTTGGACGACAACTTAGCTGATGATGATCTAAAAACCCCTCAAAATTCCACTAAATCAGAAGATATGGTGAGCAATGCCACTTTGAGCACCAGTAATGTAGAGGAACTTCCAGAATTGCTAGCTAAGAAGTTGGGAGTGAAAGGACAAAGAAACTAGGCAGAAGATTGGTTACCTCTTGGGTTGTCACCATTTCTATTGAGCTTTGTCTCATGGGTGAAGAGTTGCCCCATCAAGGTGTTGAGATCAGGTATTTGCATATGCATGTAGAGGTCCATTGCTATGGTGAAGGACTCCCACTTGTCATCAACCTTAATTCCATTGATGATATATTTGCTCTTCCTCTATCTCTTCTCTAATGCTTGAAAGATGGTCAGCTACATCTTTCATTTTAGTTACATAATGAGCCACTCCTTGCTTTGGTTGTTTCTTAAGGGTTGTGAATTCCATCCACAACTGATTCTTCCTAGCTCTTGTGTTTGAGGAGAAATATGATGAAAGTACTTCCCAAGTCTCTTGGAAGTTTTTGCAATTCCTAACATGTGGTAACAAGAAATCGGAGATTTAGTTTAGTATATATGACCTGGAAAGAGCATCCTTTGCACACCATGTGGTCAGTCTTTCTTGCTCTTCCCTTGTAGGTTGTTGCTTGCTCTTGAGAATTGGCATGTCTTCATCTCCTGAGATGTATCCATATAAGCTTCTCCTTGAAGGTATGCTTGCATCCTTAGTGACCATGTTGAGTAGTGCCACAAGAGATGAATTGGTGTAACTAAAACCTGCTTCACACCTACTAAAAGTGATAGCTAGAGAGTGTTGTGGGCCTCTTTCTAGATAATAAGCATAATTAATCACATATGTTACTTGGAAGATGATCCACTAATGATAGGATAAAAAAAAAATAGGTATCAATATAATCCAAGGTCCAAAACTTGCTATTTTGGTCCACATACCTGTTCAGTGTTTTGAACCATTCTCTGAGCACAACAACAATTGATTAAATTCCTTTTGGGGAAATCTAATTAGCTTAACAAGCTACCAATCATGAGTGATATCATAAAGAATGATGGACTATATGCAGAGAAATATGTTTAGCAAATCAACCAAGCATCTCGACATTTATGGGTCTTGACAGTCAACAGACCAATACGCAAATATGGATTAATATCTGACGATCGTGAGAGGCATTAATAGTGAAACTTTGTAGGATTACAATAGATAGTATGCTGGATCTATCATGCTTTAAATCATAGGAAATGATCAACTATAGATAGAGAATTAACTATGATAAGATCACTATTCTAATGGAGTTATGACAAAGAAATGAGAATAAGAAGCAATGATTATATATGTACTAAATCATGTAAAAGTACAATGTCATTGGCAATCAACCATTACTCAATGAGTGAGAAGTGAGTGAATTATGAGGTGAGCTCCTCTTCTCAATGAAAGTACATCAAAATGATCTCTGAATCTCGAGATAGGCGCCGGTTTTTCATATCCTCTTTTTGTAGTTAATGTAGGAGGCAAGGATTTGAATTCAAATTCAGATCTCTACCTAAAAGTGAATGCTAAAGTATAGGACTGATTCTCTCATGACTCTTAATTACCAAGTTTTATGAGATTATGTGCTTCCTAACTCCTCGTGGGTATATTTCACTTTTACAAAAGTAAATGTGAAGTAGAATTACAAGAGGTTGCACATATGAAGCCTTCTAAAGGTTATGCCATTAAGTTAAGCATAAGTGAGATGATCAAGTATGTAGGCTTGGGCTGAATTGCACCAACAGATACGATACTCAACCACATAATGATACACAATACTTGTGAGGTATTGTGATACATGGGGAGATGATACACAATATTTAATCACTCATGATACTCGACTTGAAGATACATGATACTTGTAAGCATAGCCCTAATACCTTTACCGTTTTCTTTAGCACCATAAGTAAATGTGAACGGTTCTCTTTAGCATTAATACCTATTGGTAAATGCACTAATACGTATCAGTAAATGCTTAAATGATTAGGAGTGATATTTTACATGTTGCAAACGTAAACGAGATGTCCTAACATTTACAACACGTATTAGCTCACATAGAACGTTGAATAATGTATTAGCATAGCCGCAAACAACACATATTAGCATAAGGTATCGTGATACATGGGAGATGATACACAATACTTGAGCACTGGTGATACTCAACCCGATGATACATGACACTTGTGAGGTATCACGATACATGGGGAGACGATACACGATACTCGGCAAGTATCACGATACACAGGAATTCAAGTATCGTGATACCTATACTCAAACGGCCGTGATACTTGGTCTTAATATAGTCTAAATTCAAAAATTGCTTGTGTGTAGTGGCCTTCAGCTATTCCTATTCTCCCTCGTGTGCTTGTGAGTGCACAATCTCACTCAAATCCTTCCTACAACTCTTGTGATAATTCAACTACGTCATGTCACGTCTTGGACTATTTTAACGAGTTCTGAAGGTTAAGGAGGTGCAATACTTACTCTAATGGTTTTCTTAGCCCACTCCTCTGTTGCTTACTCCCTCTATGCACTTAGTTCTCTGCAATACTCGCTCTACGATACTCGTCGCTAGTCATCTCAGGTGCTTGCAACTAGTACAAGTGACTACGACACTAATGTGTTTTGGTATTTTAGGTCCTTGGGGTGATAAAGGCCTGGAATGATATTGATTTAATTGTTTTTTGTTTTGATTTTCTTGTGATGATTTTCCTACACTAATCTTGCCTCTTCCTTCTATTTCTAAATCCTAACTCTCTCTCACTCCCTCACTCCTAACCCTACAAACTCATTACACACACCATTAGAGTGTGAACTAACAAGTGCACGAATTTTTAGTGACTTTCCACTTACTAAAGTCGCTTCTCATCACACGATACATTCACTCCTGAGCCATTACCGTCACTTAGGTACCTTGATTGGACTACTTCCCTAACAACGACACCAAAAATGTGTGTACCTAAGTCATAGAGCCTTCGAGACTTATGCCAACTGAGACTATACCTCAATCACCCACAAGTTCATATAGTGGTGGATTAATGCATGTTTAATTATCAATCCGTGAATTTAGACATATCAAGCATATCAAGACATGTGCATACGTGATGGAAAATGAAGTGAAAGTGCTAACAATGCATGTATCATAGATTCATTGACCTCTCAAGTCATTAATCCCTCCAAAAATGCAAGTTTTGATACTTGTTACAATAGTAAGCACAAATTAGGCCTTTTCTCTTAGTTCAGATATCCGAATATGGTCAATAGCAAGTTTTCAAAGCTCTTGATGAGACACATCTAATGGTGGAATTTTTAGCCTAACTTGACAAATGTGCTTCGAGTTATGGGCAAAAGAGTGAATGATGAGAAACACCAACTCCTGCTCCATAGCTCAACAAGTGTCACACCTACACTACATTGGCTAAAACAAGAGGGGAGGGGGTAGAAAACACTTTTGCACACACATTTCAAGGACCATACACACATGCAAGCTCTTGGAGAAGAAGATATTCAGCAAAGAAGAAGCAAAATTGAGTTTTCAGCTTGATTATTCACAATGGCAAAACGTCTTTACAAAGAGTCATCAAGTGACTTACATACATGTGACCTAAAAAAGTTCCTTTCACACAAATTGGAACGTTTTTTGGAAATCACTAAATTCCTACTATTATACAAGGTTAATGTTACAATATTTGGGATTCGTGCATGTAGAGGACTCCTCTAGAGCATTTTCATGGCTTTTGACATGATATCATGGGAATTTAAAGAAGAAAATTTGAAATTTTTTGGGCCTGATTTTCTTTGCTTCTTTCCTCTAGAACACACTCCCCCCCTTAGTCTTTGTTGTCCCTTGACAAGCTTCTGCTCTTCTTCCTTGTTCTTCAACCTGGTCCTTTTTCTCCTATTATTTCATGTTGCAATGTCCACTACTAAGAATCGTGGAGGCCTTAGAGATTCAGAGGTAGTTTATATTTATCTTAACTGCATGCCACCAGCGGTCGAGGAAGCCTTCAAAACTTTCAGATAATTTGTTACCTTGTCCAAACCTAAGTCCCATGCTTCCGTCTTTTTTGTTCTATCAATCCCCATTGCATCAAGAGGCATGCTATCCTTCTATCTGACCTACTGATTCTTCTTCGGCTTGTATATTTCTTTTTACTACTTGCAACCTTTGGTAAACATTATATCCCTTTTGTTTTGGCTGATGGTTCAAAGGTCCTATTATAAATCTTTGTTTACATCGCTCGAGACATGATGCATTCTTTTTGGCATGTTTGCTTCTTTTCATTGCACAGACCCAAGAACTAAGGTGACATATAGTTGGTTTCCTTTCACTAGAGTTCTTCCCATTGCTAGAAGGAGGAGTACTTTATCCCTCAAAATGAGTCCTTCAAGCTACGAGACAAATGGAGGGGCCTCAAACAAGAAGGCCCGTTGTCTGAATACATACGCAAGTATAGAAGACTCATGCTGCAGATAACCGAGATGCACGATCTCGATTGGCTGCATGGGTTCCTATACAGGTGCAATGTTTGGACGCGATGCGAAATAGAAAAACAATCACCTAACACATGGGAAGAGGCGATCATCATGGCTGAAAGGTACCAAGATGCCGAGAGCAACCTTCATGCTCAGAACCTATGGAAGACTGAAAAAGTATCACCAAGGAGGAACCAGTAGGGCGCGGGAAATGCCAACACTAACACCCGCCCTGCAACTACTCAAAATACGGGCAACACAAAAGCCCAAAGGAACCCGAACACCTATGGAAATAACTAGCAGAGGGCATTGCCAGCGCCCCAATGGCAACGAATTGATCCCCGACCTTTTTGTAGAGTTTGCCCTGGGAATCACTGGACGCACTAGTGCACACGCAATAACAATCAAACACGAGTACAAACGGCTCAGGTAGAGGAGGAGCCGCAAAGACGTAATACTAATGTGGTTTTGACAGAATTGGATGACAATGAAGAAGAAGTTCAAGCAAGAAATGGTGCCCCTCACGTCGGGACTGTGGCAGTGATGCCTAGATGCTTGCCCATGACATTATGCATGATACAAAATATGTACTTCTAGGGAACTTTTGGGAACAAACACAAAGCAGTACTAGTAGATTCAGGTGCAACACACAACTTTATGTCACCATAATGCGCAACAAGTTTGCAGTTGGCTTTGATTAAGCTTCTTGAAATGTTAGTTACTTTCACTCAAGGCCGGGATGATAACGTAAAGATTGCACGTACAGATAATAGTGGGAGAATGGTCTACAAAGTTAGACTTCTTGGTAGTTCTGCTAGAGTCGTTTGATGTCATAGTCAGGCTATCATTCATGGACCGCTACATGGTGAGCATGTTAGGCAAGGGGATAGACAAACTTCTACTTGATATGCAAGGTAACATTGTAGTGGTGGACTGTCATAGAGTGCCAAAGAGAACCGGCGAGGTAAGTGAAGACACTTAAAGAAAGTCAGAGAAGGGAAAGAACCCAGGATCGATATCGCAAGAAACAAAACACAACCCTACACCTCCTTCCACATCGAAAGAGGAGTATGACACACACGCACACAAGGCAAGAACAAGGAGAGGAACAATGGAGTTCTTTGCATTAGTCAAAAAGTCTCTTACATAAGCTCAATTCACAAACAATCTAACCTCCAAAATGAGCTCTCTAGCTATTTTTATAGTTTTTTGACTAGCGGCCTTGTCCATACCTAATGTTCGGACTAATTAAAAATTAGGTTCTAGAGCCTATTTGAGGGCTCAAACAGAATCTAAAAATTATGAAAATTGGTATGTAGCTAATTCTAATACTCCTCAAGCTCAAGGACTCCTCGGCTTGAACAAAATGGAGTCTATTCTACCAAAAATGGGATTTACAATGTGTGTGTAGTGATGAAGATCACTTGAGTTGGAAATTGTTTATGAAAAAAATGATTGGGTCTTGTTGTCGTATTGTGCATGACTGTTCGTATGTGCATGTATGCTCTGCTTATGACTTGTATGCCAACACTCCCCCCTTCCTAGCGTCTTTCACCCGTGACAGACCTCTGCTCTGTTATAGGGTGGTCGATTTAGTATTGTAGGACATTTGTGGCTAGCTCGTGTTCACCTAGGCGTAGACCTCTTGCTAGATCAGCTTCCAATGCATCCCAATTAATTTCACCTGGGACATCCGATTGTGGTGTTGTGTAGTACTCAGAGTACATGGCTTGTTCACAGGCAAAGAGATGAAGCAGGTGTGTGGGCTTAGGTGCAAAGACCTCCGAGTGATACTCCTAGAAACCTATTCTGAACATGTCCTCAAATGTTTGTTTATAGCATGCGGGAAGATACTTGATTCGTGCATGCCAAGCATAAGCTACCCGAATGCCGGGGGTGGTGCTCATGTCATACACCAAATCATAATTTCCATTGGTAAACCCCGGTAGACATACCTATGGTGCTGCTGCATTTCTAAAGGTTTTGAGTACTACCTGTATCATATCCAAAATCTTAAGCATCATTTGGGCTGCCACATCTGGCACGGGCTTCAGTCGAGGCATCCAATGTCGAATTGTGGCCATCATGTATGCTATCGATGGTGGTCCCTATGGTGGCGCTATGTACGGATAATTGACCCACTCCTTACATTGAGCATTATTCTATACCTTTATGTTAAAGTCTTTCCATGATCTGCATCGTGGAACGAGGCCGTAGCATGGATTGTAAAGTAGATGTAAAGGCGCATTGTTCCATGTGCGCAACATTTCGGGATGTCTCTAGAAGTTTCTACTGCCATGTTGGTTGATGGATTTTGCCTTTTTGCACCGCTGGGGGAAGGTCTTCGGGTTGAAACTGGGTAGCAAAGGAAGGAATCTTACCCATGACTCTCTGTATTTCTGCATTATAATCGGCTAGAATAACATAGTAAGGCCTGTATTGGAGTTTTGATGAGAGGATAAGCCATCTAGATGACAAGTTCTTGAAGTAATCAGATTGTAACATAGTTTCTTCTATGAATCTCATGGCTTGATTTTGCACTACTGTGCGCTCTTCATGAGAACCCCCCATTTCTTCCACTTGTCGTAGCCATGGAGGTCGTGGTGCTTCAAAAGTATCTTGACCTTCTTCTGTTTGTTGTCCCCCTGGGAAGTGTTGCGAATCATATTCCTCTTCAAACATTTGTTCCACTGGAATGGAGACTGTCTCTTCATCTGTGGGCACCTCAGGTGGGAATGGTGGTCTTTCGTATTGTAGTAGATGTGCCTGCAATTTTGCGACTTGTTTTTGGGGATCTTGAAGGGCCTCCAAGTCCGTGATAAGAGAAGCGGTTGAGTCAGTAGCTTGGGGACCCGCTGTCATTTCTTTTTGTCTTGTCTGCTTCAGTTGACCCAGTTCTTCTGATAACTGGCCATGTGCATCTAGTAAAGTGGCATAGTCTTCAAGAATGATCTTGATGCTCTCTAGGGTCACTGCTTGAAACTTGGAAGGACTAATGGGTACCCCGGGTGCATTTTCGATTGCTGCTTCTAAGTTTTCCTGGTTCTGTTGTTGGAGACGTCGATTTTCCTCGTGTGCTGCTGCAAGGTGTCATTTGAGCAGGGCCATGTTGCACTGGAGTTTGGAATTTCTTTCCAGTTGTATCTGCAAATGGCTTTCTAACCATTGGATTGATTTTTATCTACATTCTAAAATTGTGTCTCCAAAATGCCATGAGCCTCCTGTAAGGTTTGAAATTGAGTTTGGAGACTGGCTTTGTCCTCTTCCAGTGTATCAAGCTGTTCTTGTAATGCTTCAAAGTGTTCTTGTAGCCTTTGGTTATGTGCCTGCAACTGATCGTATTCTATCCTTAACTGTGACATACATGCAATCATGGTGTCAAATGCATTGCCTATGGATGAAGGTGTGGTTTGTACAATTGAAGATGCAAGGGGAGGGAATTGGGGAATGGGAAGAGTGAATGTTGTGTCTACAGGTGATGTGTGTACCAGTGAGATTGGTGGAGGGGGGATAGGGGAAGGTGGGAGTGTGGGGGCTGGTGGAGGTGTTGTGGGTGGTGAAATGTCCATGCCCTCAGGGGTGGACGTGAGTGTAGTGTCTACCATGTATATTGGAATGGTAGGTGGTGTGTGTGTGATAGTGGTGAATAAGTGTTTTGTGGATGGTGGGGATGGGATTGATGAGGAGGGAGGGGTGGTGGCTTGATACATTCTACAAAAGTAGTCATGGGCGGGCTGAAGAAATGGTGGGATGGGAGGTCGACTGTGAGAACTTGGAGGCGGAAAAGACATGAAAGGGGATGTGGTGGCAGGGAATCCATAGAATATGGATATAGTGTCAAGATGGTCGATGGTCGAGGGTGTGGAGTCTGGTTGTCCTATGGCTGTCTCCATGAGCAATTCGGTCGTGATGGTGGTGGCTTGATAGACAGGGTTTTCAAAGGTGGAGAACAAAGTTGAACTAGAGGTGGGAGTGCGAAAGATGAAGGTTTGCTCTGTGGGTTGGGTAGTCGAGGTGGTGTCTCCAGCTTGAGTTCGAGGAGGTGACGGTGGGGGTGTGGGGGGTAGTGGCTCGGTATACTTTTTAGTGGTGACTATGTGTTCTTGGCCAGGATTTACAGCTGCTTGGGATGTTGTCTCAATGGGTTCAGATGTAATAATAGGTCCTTCCCTTGTAGTAATGGGAATTTGGTTATTTTTGCTAGACCGTGGTCACGTTTGGAATCTTCGTGGGTCATATTGAACAGGAGGCCTCTAGATCACTGATCGGACTGCTTCTACTACCCCATACATTTCTGCCACCAATAGTAGGCCTTCAATATATTTAAAGTCAACTCCAGCCTCTTCCAATAGCTGAGCCATGAGCACCCTACTGCTCTGTTTGGTGAGCAATTGTTGCGACCGCACTTGTTCCATGATTTGGTATAGCCTTCGGAGTTCTGCCGTATATGTTGGGGTTCCAGTGGTTTCTTCTGCTTCTGCTTCTTCTCCTTCTGAGTGTTCTAGTTGTTGATCGTCATCCCAATGTACATGGCGGCCTTCTGTGGATTTCCTCCATCTTTGGGAAGATGTGCCATGTTCTTCTGTATCTGAAAAGAACTCTACATCAGAGAGTTGTGTATTCTGCAAGAATGATTCAAAGTCGAAGGTGCTCATTACTTCAACATCTCTAGTCGTAGGAAACTCAAATTCAGGAAGGACAGGGGGAGCCGATGGGGCAGCTTGTGATGTGCCTTCAGATTCGGGTCTGGGTATGCGAATGGTAAAGGGAGGCACAGTGGCATCCCCTCGTGGCGAGACTTCCGGAGTCGTCAAAACTTCGCGTGTTTGGACACAAGGAATCGAACCCCTCATGCGCTTGGATTGATGTGTTGCAGTTTTGAGTCTCTTGAACATTTGTAGTTGTGACCATGTTAAGGCACGCTCAATAGGTACATCGTATGCTAGGCATTTATAGATGATGCGCGTAATTGCACAACAACCATTCACCACTAGCTTTCTAGTTGTCCTTTTATTTGCTCCATGCAGCTGCTCCATAATCCATACAGGAAGCTTAATCGATAATGCACTTGTCTCTGCCAAGTAGAGAGCAAACCAAATCCGTTTGTGGGGTTGAGTGTACCGATCTTGACCGGGAAACACAAAATGTTGCATGCACATACGAAGAAGAATGGACACATTCGGTGTGAGTGCTGCCATATCTTTCAACTTTTCTATCTTCCGGTTCTTCATGGTAGGGGGAATAAGAGCATCCTTCTAAGAGGGTACATGCGTGTCGTGCATATTCAAAGCAGAACTCACCAATTCTAATGTGAGTTCGAAACTTTTCAACTCATTGTTGCCCAATAAGGAAGGAAGGACAAATGATTCTGGTTTATCTTTCTCTTCTTTCGCCTGTAATGCTGAGACCAGGTAGTAACATCGTAGGAGATCTGGTTTGGGTAAAGGTGCTGCAAAGTACTCGGCCAGCCCTGCACGCTGCCATATAGTCTGCAGATCTTGTGTGTTTTGGAGAGTCTCAAACTCTTTGGAAAAGAACTCGAATCTGACCCATGACTTGTCATACTCACACTTGGACTCCCATATGTACTTGGCCTCTCCTAAGGGCCTTGGCATGCCATTGAACCAATGAGAATTTGCATGGACTCTCTCTATGATTCCTGTGGGAGGATCTGGTACAAGTATTTGCTGGAGGTGTTGCAGCTCTATAGGTCTTTCAGTTGGTGGCACATCAATAGGTAGATTGTCCACATCAATCCCTACAATATTTACTCCTGCCTGTGAGCTTGAGCCTGCTGCTTCTGCCATGAGACTACGTGTAGTTGTTGATGCTTATCTGCTAGAAGAAGAGAGGCACATTAGCATTGCATAGGAAACAGGATGTTATGGTGTTCCCTCCACAATACTAACCTGACATTTCAAGTGGTTAGGGGTTAGTGGGTGGAGTGTTTGTGATGTGTGAGAATGTTGGTTAGTAGGTAAGTGTTCATCCTAGATGTTTGGATGTGCAATGTACTTAGAATGCACCTACATCAAAGGGGACTTATTTACAAAATTGGGTCAGGCGGTTTAATACGAGGTTTAAGTCTCCAAACTTTGATGGTGGAATCATTTCTTTTATTGGTGATGACATGTAAAGGTTTGTGGATTGGATTGTGTTGAATTTGGGACCTTTTGGGTACCCATTTCCTGACATTCCTAGGTGTGACTGAAGATGTAGTGGTATGGAGTGTAGATGTTTGCCCTGGGATTTTTGCCAAGAGTGCTTGTGAGTGTTGATTCAATCTTGTGAAATGAGGTGAATCTCTTTGAGCTCATAAGCAAATCTTGGGCACCCATATATGTCTAGCATTTGGGATAGCCTTCATTGACCGCTTCAGAACCCAAATAGAAATGGCATGTCTAGAGTATTGCCTAGGGTACTCTTTCGTTGTAATCCTCGACGGGGTAGCTCGTTTGGTGCACCTTTGAGACCCTGTATCTAGAGCCGTGGGTTTTTCACCCTTGCATACCCAAATATGCTTCATGCCACGAGGTACTCTATATTGTACAGGTTGGTGCTCATGCTACTTGATCATCGGCCTCCCCTGTGTTGTGTGTTGCCCGGCTCGCTTTCCTCGAATCCTCTTTGGAAAAGAAGGGAACTCCTCTTTGACTTCTGCACTTTTGTCAAGGGAGACAATCTTCTACACCATAGAACTTTGGACAAGAATAACATCGTTATCTTCATGTGGGTTCCTGGAGGGACCAGGATTTGGTGCCTTTTCTAGTGGCCTGAGTGCTTGATTTTCTAATTCAATCGTGATGTGGTTTTCACCTAACCACGCCTGAAGAAGTCCACTTCTTAGGTTGAGGTTGACTGCATGATCATAGATCTAGTCTTGGCCCAAGACAATAGGTTCGGTAAGATCCTCGTCTTCACAGACTAGCACTTTGACTTCCATTGGAACCTCTTGAATGTAGAGGGGAAGTTCCACCTCTCCCATGCAAGGGGTTTCCACACCTCCCAACCCTATGAGATATGCCTCAATAGGATTGACCTTCAATTGCAGTGCTTGGCAGTAACAAAGTCGAACTGCACTAGTGGCTACTCTTGAGTCAACTAAAGCTCTCACGGTCCTTGAACTCTCTCCTTGTCCTACCTCTAGGGTCATAAAAGGTTGCCGATCGACTATCCTATGGGAACGTTCACCTGAAACCTCACACATGGCCATGTGATAGTCTAGAGCTTCTTGAGTGTCAAGCATAGACTGATCTCTACCTTGTTTTCTCGATTTCATTTGTCGAATGCATTCTAAAGCTTCTGCCTGTGCTTCTTCTCTAATTCGCTTTTCCTCTTCTTTACGTTTCTTTGCAGCATTGAGTCGATTTAACATCTCCTTTGTGAGGGGTTCTTGATATAATTTAACTCTGCATCCACTGATGTAACTCGATAGGATGTCGCCTTCTAGAGTGGCTAGTTGAACTGCTCCACTTGTGGAGATCCTACTGATAATCATTGGTCCATAGCCTCTCTTCTCTAATTTCCGTGCATGTTGCTTCAAGGTGTAGACTAGGACTAGATCCCCTGCTTTCAAGCCCTTATCCTTCACATGTGCGTCAAAATATGCTTTTTGTCTCTTCTTGGCTGCATAAATCCTTGCTACAGATCTCAATCGTGTTTCACCTAATCGTTCAAGATCGAAGATTCTAGAGGAGAGCTCATGGCTTGTCCAGTCATGCTCTTGTGCTACTTTCAATGTAGGTATCAAAAAGTCTAATGGTAGCATTGTATTTTGGCCGAACACCATCTGTGGCTTGGAGTACCATTTTATAGGCAACTCTGTATGCCCAAACAGCATGGTGTAGCTCTTTGTCCCAATCAGAGCGTTTATTATTAACCAATTTTGTCAATACATTGCATATAATCTTATTTGTGCTCTCAGCCTGTCCATTAGCTTGTGCATGATAGGGGGCAGACTTTTTATGTATCACTAAGAATTCTTGGAGAAGGTTTTTGATGACTTCATTCAAGAAGTGCGTGCCTCTATCACTCACTAACTCTATTGGCAATGTGTATCTAGTGAACACATTCTCAAATAAGAACTTTGCTGTCGTTTGAGCATCATTCTTCGTTGTGGCTTTTACTTCTACCCACTTGGTTAGATAGTCTGTGGCCACAATGATGTATTCAGCATGTTAACCCTTGGTTGGGGGATTAATAGGACCAACAAAGTCTATTCCCCATTTAGAGAATGCACGTCCACCCATCATAGGTTTCAATGGCATATCATCTTTGCGTATAGGATACTGAGTTCGCTGACAAACATCACACCTCTTCACATAGGTATGTGCATCCATGTGAAGTGTTGGCCACCAAAGACCTGCAAATAGTATTGCCTTGATCACCCGATCTGGTCCCAAGTGTCCTCCTGCTACACCTTGGTGAGCAGTCTCCAAGATCTTCAGATATTCACTCTCGTGGACACACACTCTAAGATACCCATCTTTTCCTCGTCTATATAGATTATCTCCTATGAGAGTATAATCTAAAGCTTCTTGTTCTAAGCTCCTTTGTTTGGCCATTGTCATCTCTTGAGGGAATGTTTTCGTTCCTAAGAAGGCTACTAATGGATCGCTCCAATCTGGCACTAAAGACACTTGATAAAGAGTGGCATGTTCCACAGGCGGTCTAGTGCTGCAGATTGGGCATTCCTTACACATTCAGTGTTGCTCTAGTGCACCCACATGTGCTAATTGCAACCACTTAGCATACTCATCCTCTTCCACACAACAAGCTAATATTCCTTGATCTGTATATTTGTACATACTTCCTACCATGATATGGTACTTTTGTGCTTTTACTACTTCCCTATCTTGAGTGTTTACCACTGGACGTTTAGGCCCATATGTCAGCACTGGCACTAAGGTCTTGGCCCATTGTGGTACAACTTCCAAATTAAACAAGTAAGCATCAAGAAGGTCATCTGATACTCCTTGTGGGGCCTCTCCGGATGTGAGTCTAGAGAGATGATCTGCAGTGAGTCTTGCCTTTCCTCACCACTACCTCAAAGTCATATTCCATTATTAAGAGAAACCATCTTACCAACCTACCCGTATTGCATGGCTTGTTCACCAAGTACAGTAGTGCTTGATGATCAGTAAAAAATCTAAACTTATTTGCAAGAAAATAGTGTCTAAATTTTTTAACTGCATATACCATGCCTAATCCTTCTCTTTCAGTAGTGGTATAATATCGTTCACCTGTATTCAATTGTCTACTGGCATAGGCAATTGGAAGATCCATATTACGTTCACCCGCAGGTTGTGCAAGTACACACCCAATAGCATAATTGGATGCATCCACATGGACATGGAATGGCTTGTTCCAATCCGGTGTAGTCAAGATTGGTGCTGAACATAATCGTCATTTAAGCTCATTGAAAGACTTCTCACATTCATCAGTCCACTCAAAATTGGTCAAAAGTCCGTACAGAGGCTTTGCAATGATGGCATACATGTGTATGAAATGTTGGTAATAACCACAATGCCCCATGAAAGCTTGTACTTCCTTGACATTCTTTGGCCTAGGTACTTCCGCGATAGCTCTCACTTTCTCTTCGTCAGTGTATATGCCATTCTTTGACACTATGTGTCCTAGAATCTTGCCTTGCCTGACATGAAAACACACTTTTCTGGGTTCAAGCATGTTACACTTATGTGTTCCTCGAGTAGCTTTGATGTGAACCTTTTCCTTATACATGGGCACTTTTTACTCTAGTGCTGGCTAGAGGTTTTTTCCCCATGTTACCACATACTTGATACTCTCATATGTGGTGGTACTTTGTCCTTAGGGATATTATTCAGCTCTTACTTGAGTTCAGTTTATCGATCAATAGAGAGAGCTATTCCATCCATCGTCTTCTCCGTGTGTCTTGCTGCGTTTGTGCTCCTTGTGTATGCTTCTTGTGTGTCTCTCGCACTTCTACACACACCCAACAGTGGTATCAGAGCAGGTTCAGCTTTTGCTTAAGTTTTGGTTTTTCGCGTCGCGGCGCGCGCGCACTTTAACAGTGCAAATCAACTTCGGAGCATAGAAGTGTGAATTTCAGCCGCCCAAAAATATTTCCACCAGGCGTGTTGGGTTTTTACCCCCATTTCGAAGCCATTCGTGCAGTCAGAATCGCCATCAGAGTGACGGTTTGTGAGCTGAAATTTTAGCATTCATTTCAGCTTTCGTCAAAGTGAAGATTTTGTCAAATTCTTGTTCCTTAGTGAAATGGTGGGCAGTAATGACATGTTTGGCATGCTTCAAGCTGAAGATAAGCTTGATGGGACCAGCTATCCAATGTGGTCTTACATGATGAAGCACGTTCTTGTTGCAAAACAACTTTGGAACATAGTGGCAAATGTAGATCGAAGACCGACAGGTGCTTCTACTTCACAGTCTACTATCACAGATGGAGCTTCTTCTTCGAGTACAATGGTTTCTCCTTCTCCACCTACACAGGAGCAGCTTAGATGGGATGGAAAATATGCTCAAGCTCATGCTTTGATTGCGCTTTTAGTGAAGCGTCATATAGTTCCACACATTTGGTCATGTTCTACATCACGACATGCATGGGACACTCTTGCTTCTTTGTATGCCATGTGTAATGAAGCACGTGTTGCATACTTGAGGAAGCAACTTGAAGATGTATGTATGGCTGAAAATGAGTGAGTGGATGTGTATGTGACACGCATCAAAGACTTGAAAGAGAAATTGGCAAACATAGATGAGATCATTCCGGATGCATCACTCATTTCTACATTGTTGAAAGGATTACCAGAATCTTCTCAAAGCTTTGCTACTACACTTTGTTTGGTTGCAAAAGGAAATCCTAATATGTATGCATTTGATGAGGTTGCGTCTCTTCTTTTGCAAGAAGAGCAATCTAGAGTGAAT
This sequence comes from Ceratopteris richardii, assembly GCA_020310875.1. Taxonomy (NCBI): domain Eukaryota; kingdom Viridiplantae; phylum Streptophyta; class Polypodiopsida; order Polypodiales; family Pteridaceae; genus Ceratopteris; species Ceratopteris richardii. The sequence goes on along the minus strand of CM035415.1, from coordinate 18,536,497 downwards.
AGGAGTGGTTTGATTGAGGGAACGCAAGCACTTGCTATCTCACAAAAGGGGAAAAGAAAGTATGGTTCAGCTTTGGGTTCATCAAAACCAAAGCCTCAAGCTTCCTCTTCCACTCATTCCTCTAATGATAGCGATTTGCAAAAGAAGAAGAGATGCAAATATTGCCGGAAGGCTAGTCATACTATTGATGAGTGTAGAAAGCTTGCTAAACACAATGAAAAGAAGAAGGAATCCGGCATGTCTATTGCTGAAAATTCAGCAAATGCAAAGAATGATGAAGTTAACATGGCTCAAGATTTTTGGGCATGTGTTGTTACATGTCATTATGATGCTTCTTTACATTCTAAATGTATGGTTGTGAGTGAGGCTGATTCGGATTGGTTCTTTGATAGTGGTGCTTCAAAGCACATAACATCATGCAAAAGATTTTTTGCCTCTTTGAAAGATGCACCTAAAGGAGGACATGTGGTGTGTGCAAACAATGCCTCTTATCCTATCATTGGAGTAGGAGAAATTGAGCTTACGGCTGCAAATGGAGGTGTGATTCTCTTGGAAAATGCATTGTATGTGCCCGGTATCAAGAAGAACTTAATTTCAGTTCCGTTGATTGCCAAAGTTGGACTTCATGTACACTTTGTTGATGATAAGTGTATGGTTCATGATTTCAGCAATGGCGATGTTATCGTGATGTCCGGTACATTATGTAATGGTTTGTATCGCATGGATACATACAAGAGGGCTGCCTTGAATGCCTTAGTTGCTCAGACTTCTTCCATGGCTGAAATGGAGCTTTGGCATGCTCGTTTTGGTCACTTGAACTTCAATAGTTTGCTCTACTTGCAAAAGAAGGACATGGTTATTGGCTTGCCTACACTTGAGTCCATTGAAAAGCATGCATGTGAAGGTTGCATTCTTGGAAAAATGCATCGTACTTCTTTTCCAAAAGATAGTCATACACACACTACAAGAAAATTGCAGCTTGTTCATAGTGATGTATGTGGTCCCGTTAAGACTCCATCTTTTGGGAAGCATGTATATTTTGTTACCTTCATTGATGATGCTACTCTCCATACATGGGTGTATCCTATGAAAGCAAAGAATGAGGTATTTTCTTGCTTCAAAGCATTTTTAGCTATGGCTGAAAATTTTTCTTCACAAAAGCTTTTGACTCTACGCACGGATCGTGGTGGTGAGTACATGTCACATGAGTTTAATGCTTTTCTTTGGGAAAGAGGTATTTTACACCAATGTACGGTGCCATATACACCTCAAAAAAATGGTGTTGCCGAGCGTAAAAATAGAACTTTACTTAAATGGCACGATGTATGGTTAAAGGAAAGCATCTTCCTCGTAAGTTTTGGATGGAAGCGGTCATGTGTGCAAACTATGTGTTGAATCGCTGCCCTACAAAAGCATTGAGAGTCATCACTCCTTATGAGATTTGGAATGGTCATGAGCTTATGGTTAGTCATATGTGTGTGTTTGGTTGTTTGGCATATGCTCTTGTGCCATCACACCAACGTCACAAACTTGATGACAAGGCAAAGAAATGTATATTTGTTGGTTATAGTGTTGAAAGTAAGGGATATCGATTGTACCATCCATTGACAAACACAATTATTGTGAGTCGAGATGTGGTATTTGCTGAAAATTCAGTTTTCCCTCTACTTGAATGCAAAAATCTGCCAACAGTTAGCTCACAAGATATGTTCGATACACTCATGCCTTTGTTCCAAAATGGTGCGCTTGACTATGGCCATGTAGACCAGCCAACTGAGGTTCAAAGGGCTAAAAAATTCCAGCCAAATAGGGCTGAAAATGCTGAGAATTTCCAGCCAAACATGGCTGAAAAATTTCAGCCAAAATTTGCCAAAACTGTTGGAAATTTCCAGCCACATATGGCTGAACATTTGCATCAAAATATGGCTGAAAATGAGCATGAAATTCAGCCCGCGCATGATGTACATATTGAAGATGTATTACATAATGAACGCATGTCTATCAAGAGTGCACAATCCATGCCAAAGTGGCTGAAACAAACTTTGCAGGACAACAAATTGAGTGCACCTTTACTTGGTAGAACAAGATCAAGCTCTCACCATGCATCAAGTAATTTTGTGGATTATTCTCTTATTGCTACAGCATGTAATGAAGAGCCACTTTCTTTTGAAGATGCATGTGACGATCCACAATGGATGAGTGCTATGCAATCAAAAATGGATTCCATACATAGGAATGGTACTTGGGAGTTATGTGAATTGCCAAAAGGAAAGAATGCCATTGGTATAAAGTAGGTTTACAAGATTAAGAGAAAATCTGATGGTGCCATTGATCGCTACAAAGCTAGATTGGTTGCCAAATGATATGTGCAACAATATGGCATTGACTATGAGGAAACTTTTGCACCTACTTCACGCATGACTACCATTCGTACCGTGGTTGCATTGGCAGCCCATCGAGGTTGGAAAGTGCATCACTTGGACATAAAAACAGCCTTCTTGAATGGTGATTTGCAAGAAGAGGTCTATGTGAAGCAACCTCCTGGATTTGCTATGAAAGGGAAAGAGCATATGGTTTGTCGCTTGCATAAAGCTTTGTATGGTCTCAAGCAATCTCCACGTGCATGGTATGACAAAATCCATAAGCACTTGATTGCTCTTGGCTTCACATGTAGTCCGATTGAAAGCACACTCTATGTATGCAAAAATGGGGCTGATCTTATAGTGCTTGTTCTTTATGTCGATGACATACTCTTGACTGGGTCATGTGATACAAAACTTGACATTCTTATGGCTGATTTGCAGCATACTTTTGATGTCACTTATCTTGGTCTTTTGAGCTACTATCTTGGCATCCAGTTTGTATCCGTTGAGGGGGGAGTTGTTATGCATCAAACAAAGTATGTTGAAAAACTACTTCAGCGTTTTGATTTTGAGGATTATAAGCCAGTTTCCACACCAGTTGAGACAGGATTCAGGTTCTCAGTTGAGGATTCCAGTGATGCATTTGAGACTTCTCTTTATCAACAAGTTGTGGGATGTCTTATATATGCATGCAACACAAGGCCGGATATACAGTATGCAATTTCCCAGTTGAGTCGATTCATGCATAGCCCTGGCACTAAGCATTGGCAAGCGGTGAAACGTGTGTTTAGATATCTTCGAGGCACTTTGAGCTTAGGTCTCTTTTATGGCAGAGATGTTCAGCCATGCTTGCATGCTCTTACAGATAGTGATTGGGCTGGTTGTCATGATACTCGCGTGTCCACTAGTGGTAATTGATTTTTCCTTTTTCACAACGACAGTGGAGTGTATATGGCTGAGACGCTTATTGATGGATCTTTGCATGGAGATTGATGGTGCTACGCATATTCTCACAGATAGTCAGAGTGCTTTGGCTATTGCACGAAACCCACTGTTTCATGCACGGACCAAACATATTGAGGTGCATTATCACTATGTGAGAGAGCGCCTTCATGCAGGAGATATTGATTTGGTATATGTGCCTACACAAAATAATGTGGTAGACATATTCACCAAAGCTCTTCCATGGGAAAAGTTTGAAGCTTTTCGCAAAGCTTTAGGCTTATTACCTTGTGGGGGCTGATCTGTCACTCCCTATATGTGTTCACATCATTCGCTCCAGGGGGGGTTTGTTACACTTATGTGTTCCTCGAGTAGCTTTGATGTCATTAGGGCGAAAAACGGCCCAAAAAGGGCCGTGTAAGGAAATTCCGTGTAAGTTCATTTAAAACGTATCTTATGCAAATTTTGAAGAGAGAGAAACTCGTATCATATAATCATGAAAAGTTTGTGTGATATCTTACGCCTCGAAGTTTGTGTGATATCTTACGCCTCAAAAGTTGAATTTTCCTCTTGTTCACGGACCTATATAATGTGTGCTGATCACGTTTTGCGCTTTTTTTCTCTACTTTTCATAGCAAGCCAGTTTCTCCCTTTCACGTCATTTTAGACACTTGCTGGTCATTTTTCATAGCAGACCATGGAGAACGTTAACCCAAATACTCTCCCTGAGCTTTCAAACATTCGAAATCATTGTAAAAAGTTCCATATCAACATTGCAGTTAGTCAGGAGTATGCGACGACAAGAAACGTATTTCGAAGGGCTCTTCATCCTCTTGAAGTGGATGGATTGCGAAAGGAAGGCAAGAAACATATCGACATATGGACAGATGGATCTGTTTATCCAATTGATCCACAAACTGGAAGGTACCCCCCTTTTCATAATCTTCATGATCTGATTAGATTTGTGGGAGATGGTGAGGATGGTTTACGAGGCTATTGTTCAAGGCTCTGGGATATTTCAAGGAATTATGTACAATACATAAACTATTTACAAAACACACTACACCAGAAGAATTTACATATGAGAGAGCTAGAAAACAAATTATCCACTTTATCTTCTCAGTTAGAGTCTTTTAAAAAAATGAAAGAAACTCCTATAGGTTTGAGAATGCGGTCAAAACGAGTAAAACCTTTTTTAGATTTGACTGAAAAATCTGGCCAGAAAAAGAAAAGAATGAAAATTGTTAGAGATCATGTGACAAATGTGTTAGGTTTCAATATGTCGAGCAGTTTTGAGCGCATACATTTCTGTAATGAAATTTTGAGTCAAAATGATGTTTTAAGACTATTGAAACTAAATGAAAATACATACTTGAAACGCTTTGTTTTTCAAAAACTCATGACAGAAATGAATCTTTTACTAGAACCATCTCAAATTCAAAATATTTGTGATAGTGTCAGAGTGAGTAGGAAAGGTTATAGAGCAATTTCAAAAGTTTGGTGTGAATTTTTAAAATTTAACAAAGTTAGAAGTTTTGGATTGCCTAGACCCCATCATGTAGGAAAGTTTCGGCTCTGCTTGAATAAGAAGATCACATCAGTATTTGGTGAATATAAACATATTCATGGTAACATGCCTTACGAAGTAGGAAAACAAAAGTTACATTTCACTTACAATGCATTTAACAACATATGGATAGATGTTATAAAACTTCAAACATACATGGTTCAGTTCTATAATATAAAAGAGCATGAATGTTCTGGTCTATTGAAATTTGTAATCAAACTTGATGAAGCTGAGCTTAAAAAACATCAAAAGATGGAGAGAATAAGCATTGCACTGATGAACAAAGCTTTGGACTATAGCCTTGGGAATTTGGATACTCCATCTCTCAAAGTACAATCAGAAATGGAGTTATGGTGGGTTGGCTGTGCTCAAGTTCCATCTGAGAGCCATAAAACACTTAAATGGTTATTCTCACAGACAAACATTCCAAATGTTATCCAAGGGCATCATGCAGGAGAATTGTTGAATGTCAAAGACTACGGAAACTTTCAAGTTGAGTGGCATTTGAGTGGAGACCTAAAGACACTCAAATGCATGTTTGGTATAAGTGGGGGAGCAAATTCTAAATACCCTTGCTTGTACTGCATGCAAAGCCCAGGCACAAATGGATGGATTACTAGAGCTGAGGGTGAAGAGGCTCCTTCTAGATAAAATGTTATTCTTCGTAACTACTCATCTTCTTCAATGATTTGGGATCCCATACTTCCAATAGCATTGACAAATGTACACATATGTACACTACATGCAGAGTTAAGAATCATTGACAAGTTGGTCCGTCTTCACTTGGATTATGCATATTCTATCAAGCCTACAACTCTTGCAGATGAATGCATAAAAAAATGTGAATGTCTTCTTTCAGAAATGGGGTTTCATGGTGGTGATGTTCATCTAAGAAAAGATCCAAAGCTTTCACAAAATACAGGTGATGTTTTACAGGATGTCTCAATGGGAGGTGCAAAAGCAAGGAGATTCTTCAGCAACCATGATGGCAAACAACTTAATGCCATGTGGAATTCATGGAAAACATTTTGTGAGGTCACGACTAATGTAAAAAGCAAACCAGAAATAGCAAAAAAGAGAATGGAGGTGTGGGTCAAACTAGATAATCTTTTAAAGATCATGAGGCAACAGGTAACATCAAAAAGTTATGTGACAGATTTCAGAAAGGCGACCACAGAGCTTATAGAAACCATCATAGAGGCATGGGGTGCCAAAGACATAACATACTACTTGGTGAGCTCCAAAGATATTTTATTCAATTTATTTATTTTTAATTGAAATAAAGATCTAATGAAATTCTTCTGCTTTCCAGCATATTCTTCTTGTGCATGGTGCATTCTTTGTAGAAAAAGAACCACTTGCCATGTGGAACACCCAAGGCATGGAAAAATCTCATTATCAAGCAAGGACAAGCTTCTTTAGGTGTACAAGGAAAGGAGGAGGAGTAACAAAGAGCAATGCCTTCAGAGAGCTTTTTGATTGGTTCTTTAGAAGACAATTACAAAGGACCTCATGCCAAATATAATCAGAAGGATATGGCTATCTCCAGACAAATCATGTATCAATATCACAAACTGAAAAAGACCACATTTCAAATAGAGCTTTAATATTTGCAATGTCTTTTATTTCTTTGAGAAATAAAAGATGTCATGTATGTACATTTCATGATGTATTATGCTTTGAAAAGAAATATGTCTACTACCATCAGATGACTTTGACCAGAGAATCAATAACAATTACACCAAAAAAATTTGCAATGTCTTATATCACATTGGGCAATTTCTGTATATGTACATTTGTTGAGATATAGAATTTGAAAAAATCAAGTCATTCCTTGAGCCTTTTGAAAGAGCTTGGCTCTGGCAAATCACCTCTATATCTCAGGAACTCTTTTCTCCTGTATCCAGCAATGCTTTTTAAATCTGACACCCCTGCAGCCATTGCATAGCTTGAATAACAAAGAAAGTACCCTGCCCTTGAAGCATTGAGTCCAGGGGCATATCCAAAAATTCTGAATGCAGTTGCTCTTTCAAGCAGTAAAACTCTGAAAGCATTAAAGGGTATTGGAGTAAAACCCATGTATTTTGATAGAGTCCTCAAGCAGAACAATCCAAAGTCTGGCTCCTCACTATAGTGCTTGTGAATAACACAAAAAGTGGCTGGGTTCAACTTTGGAAGATAGTGGATAATAGAATGAATATCCACCTTTGCTTTTCCTTTCTCTTCTAAGGCTTTTCTTGTTCCCTTGCCCCTGCCAAGGTAATTGTCTTCATCCAATAAAGTTAACTGTGATAAAAATGAAAAACATGGTTAGATGAAGTGCAAGCACACTTAAGGAAACATGTGAAGTAACTTGAAACTATTAGAAAGAAAAGCAAGAGACACGACTGATGCAAGCGATAAGGGTCTTCACAGAAATTCAGATTGTCGTTATCGCTTGCATCGGTCGTCATCAATATCTATTTGCAAACTGCCTAGAAACATCTAATGTTTGATAAATGAGGGGAATTCCCACAAGCAAGACATGTATAATCATTGCTGCATGCAACTCCTAGACACGACCGATACAAGCGATAAGGCCCAGCGGAAAATATCCGATGGGCCTAATCGCTTGCATCGGTCGTGATCCATTTCTGACACTTGGAATGGAGAACTTGGACAAATCTGATACAAGAAAGAGATTTTGCATTGGTCCCATCTCATATCCTTAACCTAAAGATCTTGAGAACATAGTTAACTGTATACCTTGATGTCATCTTCCTAAAGTCCAAACACGACCGATGCAAGCGATGAGGCCCAACGGAAAATATCCGATGGGCCTAATCGCTTGCATCGGTCGTGATCCATTTCTGACACTTCGAATGGAGAACTTGGACAAATCTGATACAAGAAAGAGATTTTGCATTGGTCCCATCGCATATCCTTAACCTAAAGTTCTTGAGAACATAGTTAACTGTATACCTTGACGTCATCTTCCTAAAGTCCAAACACGACCGATGCAAGCGATGAGGCCCAGCGGAAAATATCCGATGGGCCTAATCGCTTGCATCGGTCGTGATCCATTTTTGACACTTCGAATGGAGAACTTGGACAAATATGATACAAGAAAGAGATTTTGCATTGGTCCCATCTCAAATCCTTAACCTAAAGTTCTTGAGAATATAGTTAACTGCATACCTTGACGTCATCTTCCTAAAGTCCAAACACGACCGATGCAAGCGATGAGGACCGACGGAAAATATCTGATGGGCCTTGTCGCTTGCATCGGTCGTGATCGACTTCTGACACTTCTAATGGAGAACTTGGACAAACTGACACAAGATAGAGATTTTGCATCAAGCCCATCTCATCTCCTTTTCCTTTAAATCATGAGAATATATTTTACTACATACTTGACCTCATCTTCCTCTTCAAGTCCGAACACGACCGATGCAAGCGATAAGGCCCAACGGAGATTATCCGTTAGGTTGTATCGCTTGCATCGGTCGTGGTCATTTTCTCACTTAAAAATAGAGATCTCGGACAAAAACTTTAATTGATAGAATATATCAAACAACATACCTTGACCTCATCTTCCTCCTCAATGAGCTCTTTTGAGTCAATACAAATTGTTCCTTTGTCCTCAGCGACATCCAAGAATGAATAGCCACGTCCAAACGAGTATATTCCAAGTTGCTTCTGATGCTCATCAAACTCTTCATCAGCAAGTTTTGGCTTCTCTGAGATAGCTTTCTCAAAGCATTTTGAAAGAGCTTGTGATGAATCTTTGAATTCTTCATTAGACAAATCCAAATCAAGACGCAAAAATTCCTCTCTTCTTTCTCCTTTCTTATTGATGAATCTCCTTGCAACTTCTTCTGCCTCAGCTATAGCTGCAAGACAGTAGTCCTCCCTTAGATTGAAAAGTTCCTGAATGTAAAATAGAGGTATGAACTCTTTCCCAGAGATAAAGTAAAAAGGTAGATTTGGGAGAAGTAGGGACTTCTCAGACACTTGAACTTCTTCACTTGGCTCCCTTATTGCAGTCTCTGCTTTAAAAGTGGCCACATCAAAATCTTTGACCTGCTCTTCTTCTGCTTGGAGATTGATCTCCTCAACAATCTCCATGACACCTTTCATAGTTTTTGAGCTATCCTCAAGTGCCAGCTCTAAGCAAGGCTCGTCTTCATCATGAACATTTTCCTCCCTTTCAACTAAGATATGATCAAGCCATATCAAGAAAGCAATGTTTAAAGGGAGCAAGCAGCAGTCCTTTTCATGCTCTGGGCATAAATCAAGCTTCCCTAGCAAAGGGGATATCCTTCTGCATTTTCTTGTGATTTTAGCCCTATCTATTGGATCCTTCCCAAAGATGTGAGGATGGACATAGGTTTTCTGAGAAATAGAAAGGATCCTCCCATCGACCAACCCCAAGAAAATCTCCCACTCATCCTTAAGAAAACTTTTCGAGTTCTCTAAGAGTTTTTCAAAATCAATTTCGGGGTTGAATATGGTCATTGCATCAGGAAAATAATCTACACTTAAACCCTCTTGAACCATGAAATCAAGAAGTTTCTCTGATGGAGAGACACTAAGGATCTCATTCATTACCTCCATCTAAGCTGCAGCTTCTCTTGTATGTCTATTAGGAGAACACAACCGATGCAAGCGACTAGAGCGAGTCAACGTAGGTCAAACGGCGAAAATCGCTTGTATCGGTCGTGTCGGCGACGAAAGAAAAATACACATGTAGGTGAGAAATTCTCTGAAGGTTGAAAGTTTGAGTTTGTGAAGAAATAGGTATTTATAGGCAAGGAGGGAAGAAACAGTCGAATGAGGTGGACCAATCACAGAGTGCCACGTGGCAACGTGTACGTTGCCCGATGCAACAGATAGATGACGTGGATCAATCAAATCATGCCACGTGGCAAAAGACGTTGGAATTCACAACGGGTATCTGACGTGGACCAATCGGGGCATGCCACGTGGCACAACGGTCAACTCAGTTTTGGGACCTATTTAAGCTTCCCTATTCATTTGCTTTTATTTTTTTTGTCAACACTTGCCAAGCGTGGAGGTTCCATTGCCACCAAGTTTTTTGGCTACTTCACAATTTCTATAGAGAGCGCTCTCTCCGTATGGTAATGTGGACACGACCGATGCAAGCGATTAGGGACATCCGAGATTTTTGGATAACCCGAATCGCTTGGATCGGTCATGTTTTTTAAATAGCATCGTCCTTGATCATACCTTGCAAATTTTGGTTTCTTTTGTGTTGCTTGAGTATAACGCATTGTTACCTTTATTTTAACTTCTATTTATTGAAATATGATGATGAATTCAGGGACGACCGATGCAAGCGATGAGTGACATCCGGGCATTTACGGATGACTCTTATCGCTTGGATCGGTCGTGTCTCTAGTGAGGAGGGAAGAAACGGTCGAATGAGGTGGACCAATCATAGAGTGCCACGTGGTAAAGTGTACGTTCCCCGATGCAACGGATAGATGACGTGGATCAATCAAATCATGCCATGTGGCAAAAGACGTTGGAATTCGCAACGGGTATCTGACATGGACCAATCGGAGCATGCCACGTGGCACAATGATCAACTCAGTTTTGGGACCTATTTAAGCTTCCCTATTCATTTCCTTCATTTTTTTCTGTCAACACTTGCCAAGCGTCGAGGTTCCATTGCCACCACGTTTTTAGCCTACTTCACAATTTCTGTAGAGAGCGCTCTCTACGTAAGGTAATGTGGACACGACCGATGCAAGCGATTAGGGACATCCGAGATTTTTGGATAACCCTAATCGCTTGGATCGGTCATGTTTTTTAATATCATCGAGTCCTTGATCATAGCTTGCAAATTTTGGTTTCCTTTGCTATGCTTGAGTATAGCGCATTGTTACCTTTATTTTAACTATTATTTATTGAAATATGATGATGAATTCAGGGACGACCGATGCAAGCGATGAGGGACGTCCGAGCATTTACGGATAACTCTTATCGCTTGGATCAGTCGTGTCTCTTACAGTGGAACGAGTCATTGATTATAGTTTTCCAATTATCTTTTTCTTAGTGGTAATTGAGTATTTTGCATTGTAAGATATATTTTATTGATATTTCATGATAAATTTAAAGACGACCGATGCAAGCGATCAGGGACATACGAGCATTTCCGGATGACTGCTATCGCTTGCATCGGTCGTGCCTCTGATAGTGGAAAGAGTCATTCATTATAGTTTTCCAATTATCGTTTTCTTAGTGATAATTGAGTATTTTGAATTGTAAGATATATTTCATTGATATTTGATGATAAATTTGAAGACGACCGATGCAAGCGATCAGGGACATCCGGGCATTTCCGGATGACTGCTATCGCTTGCATCGGTCGTGCCTCTGATAGTGGAAAGAGTCATTGATTATAGTTTTCCAATTATCTTTATCTTAGTGATAATTGAGTATTTTGCATTGTAAGATAGTATTTATTGATATTTGACGATTAATTTAAAGACGACCGATGCAAGCGATCAGGGACATCCAGGCATTTCCGGATGACTGTTATCGCTTGCATCGGTCGTGCCTCTGATAGTGGAAAGAGTCATTGATCATAGCTTTTAGAGAGTAAGTTTTGACAGTGGAATATTCCACTTTTCCTAATTCCTTGCCTAAAGATTGATTTTTTGCAGAGTATGGCTAGAACCAAAAAGACAGCAAGGAAGTTGTACCCTGAGGGTCAGGACAAGAATGCCCAAGGGGAAAATGTCCAGGAGCAAAATTCCCAGAAGGTTCAAGCCAATGTGCCAGACAAGCCTTCAAAAAAAAGGGTCAACTACCATGTTAAGTCTTTGAGGGAAATTAGAAGAGCCCAAAAGTCTGTGGGATTGTTGATCCCAAGACTTCCATTTATGAGAGTTGTCAAGCAGATCTCAGCCAACCTCTGTTCTTTGATGAAGACCTCATCCTTTGTCAATGTGAGGTGGCAAACTCAAGCACTGCTATGCCTGCAAGAAGCTGCAGAGGACTTTGCTATTGATTTCATGAATGATGCCTACTTATGTGCTGCTCATTCTCATAGGGTAACTTTAATGGCGAAGGATTATGTTATTGTTTCAAGAATAAGATATAAGTTTGATAAAGCTCTGGTTCCTATTGATCACCACGACAAAAAATTCTTCGATATTTTAAATATACCTCCAGCTCGAGCACCTAAAACAACAGTTGTCATTGAAGAGATCAACGCTCAAGTCACTCATGATCATGAGACTAGAACTGCAGCAAATAGTGAGGAGGAGAGGAAAAAGCATGGATTATTCACAGAGGAAAGTGCCATCTTAACCCAGATTCAAAAGTTACAGAAAGCAAATAAAGAGCTCCTCAAGAAAGGAGATGGGCAGGTTATAGTTAATGTTGCAATGCCATGGCAAAGTGAATTGTTTCTTGACATTAGACCTGAAGATAACAAAATGTTGAGGGAGCTTCATCTTGAAATATCAGATAGTGTGGTCAACATTTCACTCAGGTATATCTAGAGGCCTTAAAATGCTTTTGTTTTGCATAATTTTCTAGTTCCTTAACTGCATTTTTATTTCTTGATTTGTAGGGTTCTTCTTCAACAATGTGAGGAAGCGGTTCAAAGAAAAGTATTTATTTTAGATCCTCTGGTGACACAATGTTTTTTACATAAACATGGAGATGCCAAGTCCTTTCTACGAGGTTTTACAGAAGAAATAGAATGTGTTATTTACCCATATATTGAAAATTAAGTATTCATCTTCATTTTGGAAACATATTTGTTTCATTTAAGAAAGTATATTTACATGCAACTCATTGACAGGGGCCATTGGAGTTTGATTATTGTGGACTTCAATGCATATCAAGCTCTTTTCCTCAATTCTCTTCCATCACAGCATGGGAATTGCAAAGTGTAAGTTACTATACATTTTGTTGTTCTCTATTTTAAAGCCATGCCCCTTTTTGATTTTCACTTTACAATGCAGTGCTGCAAAGCTTCTCAAGATGCATATTGATCAGATTTTCCAGGAATAGCTAAAATGAATGAACAAAAGCAATTTGGATACAGCCAAATTCATGTGCCATTGCAGAGAGACTCAACATCATGTGGCTGGAGAGTGATTGCAAATGCTGTAAGATTCTTGGAAAGAAGGTTCTACAGTCCTAGATTGAATTTATCAGACTACCCAGATGCATGGATCATCTTGATCAGAGAGAGAGCAATAAATAGTATCATGAAACATGCAATCTGCCCACATGATCCAGACTCACCTCCACCCCCTCCACCTGATAAAAAACAGTCTGAAGATAAAAAGAAAGGGCTTCCTCTTCACTCACCACTAAAGCATATGAACAACATAAAGAGTCAAGCTGAAAGCTCCAAAAAGGGACAGAAGCAACAGAGAAAGCAAGGCTCTAAAAAGGATAGAAAGGGTTAAATCAATTTTTGAGTCTTAGATTGAAATCAATTGTAAAGCCAACCGAGGTTGGAATATTTATTTTTTAACAAATTGTATGTAGTTATGCCAATCTTCATCTGGAAGATGGTCACAGTTGTATTGAACCTCTTGAGAGTTTGACAAAAGTTCATTGGATGGTCCAATTAAATTTATTAATGTCACAATTATGAATGCATTGTGGGTTTTTTACTTCATTCTTGTTGGAAAGTGTTTAAATTCGAGAAGTTACAGAAGGACATAAAGAATTAAGAGGACACGACCGATACAAGCGATACGGGGAATCGGAGAATCTTGGATTGCCCCTATCGCTTGCATCGGTCGTATTATCCATTTCATCGCTGTTGCTAGTTTTTATACTCGTGAGTCAAATCTTTACGCAAGGTCACTTCTTGAAGTCTCCCGCGGTAGTTTGCTAACACGACCGATGTAAGCGAAAAGGGCCATCCGACAATTTCAGATTGCACTAGTCGCTTGCATCGGTCGTCTTCACTTATCTCGTCTCCTCTGCTTTATGCCTTGAGACATGCTCTTCTAATATTGAAATACCAAACCTTGGATTGGAATTTGCACCAAGTTCTCCACTCTCTCTTATATTACTTGGTAGTTTGCATTTGTACCATGATAATTTCTCTCGCGGTAGTTTGCTAACACGACCGATGTAAGCGATAAGGGCCATCCGACAATTTCAGATTGCCCTAGTCGCTTGCATCGGTCGTCTTCACTTATCTCGTCTCCTCTGCTTTATGCCTTAAGACATGCTCTTCTAATATTGAAATACCAAACCTTGGATTGGAATTTGCACCAAGTTCTCCACACTCTCTTATATTACTTGGTAGTTTGCGTTTGTACCATGATAATTTCTCTCGCGGTAGTTTGCTAACACGACCGATGTAAGCGATAAGGGCCATCCGACAAATTCAGATTGCACTAGTCGCTTGCATCGGTCGTCTTCACTTATCTCGTCTCCTCTGCTTTATGCCTTAAGACATGCTCTTCTAATATTGAAATACCAAACCTTGGATTGGAATTTGCACCAAGTTCTCCACACTCTCTTATATTACTTGTTATGTGTACCATGATAATTTCTCTTGCATTACTTGAGGACAGAAAAGTTGGATAGAATCAAATTATTTAGCTGAGACTAGTGTGCACCTTTGATAGACTATAATTATTAAATTGAAATTAGATATTCAATTCTAGAACTCTTCTTCATCTAGAATTAACTTATGCAAGTTCCTGTATAATTATTTCTTAGTCATCAATTCACTCCTGCAAAAAAAAATCAATGGAAATATGAAATTAAGGACCTAAAAAATATCTAAGACATTTAAAATTAATAATTTAACACACCTTGTTTGTAACCATCCTGCCAAGAAAATTCAATGGAAGTATCAATAGAAGCTTCTATTAGATGAAGATACATTATGTAAGAATGTCAGGGTTAACTTGTTACAATCTTAAAGGTTGGAACTTAATCACCCTTGGTGGCAGGCAGCTTATGCAAGATAATGATTTCTCTGATCTAATGTTAACTATTGCATCATCAATTGAGAATCTACACTGAGATGATACCTCATCAAGGTATTCTAGAAGCTCCCTTACATTTCTGAGATTCCAATTTGCAGTGACAATTATTTTCCTTGATTGAAAATCTGGATGAATCAATACTTCTAACTCAATTTCTGGACAGCTCTCCTCTGAGTCCAAGGCTATCCAAAGTCCAAGCTTTTTTTTCCACCTTCTATAGTCATATCCTAGAACCAGAGATTGTCGACATATCTGATATGAGATTGAAAGATAATTGGGACTAACTTTACATAAAATAATGTCACCTAGCTTTTGAACTTCTTTGCTATCCCATTCCCTACCTAAAACATCATCAATCTCTGAAATAGGGACTCTCCTATTCAACCACATTGTTTTTGTTTTCTGTAATAACATGTTTTTAAAGCATGCTACAAAGACATGAATAGGCAAAAACCATTGAATCTTTATCCTTCTTGAAATTCGGCCTGCTGACATTGCCTTCTGGATGTCAAATTTAATTTTGCAGAGAAAACTTGAAACTGTTGAATGATCAGGAGCATCCCAATCTAATGAAGAGATGCAAGGACTAGGTACGTGTACAAGAATTCCATAAGAACTCCTCCCTGACGGCACTTGATAATCTGCATAATGGACAAATAACTCTATGCTATTGAAGAATTGAACAGATTTCTCTGCATACATGAGTTCTGCATATTCCTTATGAAGAACTCTGAATGTTCCTGTTAAACATTCAACAGGTTGCCATTCCACAATATTGGAAGGAAAGATATCTGCAGTACAAAAACATATGTTTCATTATACAAAATCAACTGGAATGATAGAAGAGCATTGTCAAACTTCACTTACAGTACGAAGGGAATTGCAGATGATTTTCTAGAACAAGATCCTTAGCGGTGTACACATGCTGTACTCGTGCAAACCAACCGCATCTCTTCAATTTGAAAATGAGAATACGTCCCTTCCAATGGTTTCTTGTGTTGTCTCTTTTGGCACGCTTGACTTTATGGACACCTCTACAGCTAGGAAGCATAGTAACCCAGTCATTTACTTTCACACAAAGAGGTTTCCACAAAGAATCCTCTCTTCTGTTGTAAACCTCACATGAAGTTACGCGATTGGAAGGACGACGAGAAGAAGAAGCCATTTGAACTTAGGAGAAGAAGAATGTTCAAAGCGAGAAACCGACGTTCACAAATTTTGGCAGTATTTATAGAAAAAAAGGCTTTGTACACGTGGAAACTTTTGATTTGATGTTAACCCTATCGTTGAATGATCATGACATTTTGTGAACCCAAAAATATTTCGTATCTTCAAAAATCAATTCCTTCTTGGAAATTCGAGAATATGCTTTGTGTAGTGTGCAAAAGTATCTTTTTTTGCATCAAACCGAAAAATTGTACACTGAATACGAGACTCTTCATCACTTTAGCGGCGCTTTGAAAGAAAATTGTATTAAAAAAAGAAATTCTCCATACGGTTAAAAGAGACAGCAATGTTATATTCTTGTACACGTGGAAAGACGCTATTTGTCAATTTCCTTAATCTCTCATTAGCAAACAGCCCCTTTTCGGCCGTTTTTCGCCCTAATGTGAACCTTTTCCCTATACATGGGCACCTTTTAGTCTAGTATTGGTTAGAGGTTTTTTCCCCATGTTACCACATACTTGATACTCTCATATGTGGTGGTACTTTGTACTTAGGGATATTATTCAGCTCTTACTTGAGTTCAGTTTATCGATCAATAGAGAGAGCTATTCCAGCCATCGTCTTCTCCGTGTGTCTTGATGCGTTTGTGCTCCTTGTGTGTGCTTCTTGTGTGTCTCTCGCACTTCTACACACACCCAACAAAGCAGACTTGATATTCTCTACATTTATCAAAGATTTGTTTGAGTTCAGGTACATAGGTCTGTCTAATGTTGGAATGAGCACAAAGATCATCAACATAGACTTCAAAATTCTTCCTCAAGAATTCTCTGAATACATGGCACATCAGTCTTTGAAAGGTTGCAGGAGCATTGGTAAGCCCAAATGGCATTACCCGAAAAGTAAATATGCCCCACTCTGTGGCAAAAGTGGTCTTATGCTGATCTTCTGGTGCAATGGCTACTTGATTATAACTAGAGAACCCATCTAAGAAGCTATACACTTCCTTGCCTGCTACCCTTTCTAATAGATGCTCAGTGATAGGAAGCGGATAACTATCTCTGATAGTGGCAGCGTTAACCTTTTTCAAGTTAATGCATACACGTAATTTACCATTCTTTTTGGGCACCACGACAATGGGGGATACCCATTTAGTGTGCTCGATTTCATAGATAAATCCAGCTTCAACCAAGCGATCTATCTCTTCTTTGATCTTGGCAGCATAGTTGTCATTGTATGTGTACGGCTTCTGTTTAGAGGGTCTAGCATCTGAGGTCATGGGGATCATATGTGAGCATATGTCAGAGTCTACACCTTTCAAGTCCTTGTAACTCCATGCAAACACATCTCTATATTCTCTTAACAAGGCTACCAACTCTTGCTCCTCATCCTCACTTAGGTCGTGTCCTATGTATGTGCATCGCTCTTCACCTTCCTCTATGGTCACTATGATTTTCTTTGTAGTTTCTTTGTTATCATAGGCCACTCCTATGACTGCTTCACGTTTAGGCATTTTTATCATGACTCTCCTACCTTCAACTTTATACTTCTTGAAATTTTCAGGGACCTCAAAGAAAGGTTCTTCCTTTGGGGTGACTTCTCTCTTCTTCCTCTTCTTGCCTTCGTTCTTAGTGGTTACTTGTTTGGTTAATCTCACTTCATTGGTAGTTTCTTCGTATCTTTGAGGGTGAGTTTCTGCTTCGTAAAAATATTCCTCATCTGATGCAAAGGATGGGTCCATAATGATTGACTCTAGATCGGAGTCACTTGCATCCTCGAATGCATTAGTGCTAGGTTCACCTTCTTCAATAATTGGATCACACATGATTGGCTCTATTGTGAAGACTGAAATGGCATAGCCATCCTCGGCACAATGGGGTGTCCACTGCTCTTCATTGATGGCTACATCCATAGTTGCTAAGATTTCTACCAAATTATGAGGCTCAAAGTCTTCATCAGGAAATACTACAGGTGCATAGGCTGGGTCTTGAATTGATCTATGAGTTTTCTTAGCACCTACCTCTCTTGCCTTTTCCCTTTTCTCTTCCTCTTCTACCACTTTACACATCCATAAGTGAGTGTCTTCATGCATCCATGAGGATCCTGATCCTATGGAATGCACTGACCTTGTATCATCTGTGGCTCTATGGATGGGATTCCATTGAATGGGGGGCACGTCTCTATGAGAGAAATCTTTGAGATTCACTTTGGTTGTTACACTCAAGTGTTGCAAATATAAAGAATTGGTCCCCCAATCCTGTACTACTTGCAATTGTCTCAAGAATGGTCTCCCCAGAATCATCTCCTAGGCTTGATTTTTTGCTAAAATCACATATAGCAAAAGTATGCTCAAACTCTACACCACAAGTGGTGAGCGTTATTCCTTCTAGTAGCCCTAAGGGCCTTTCAATGTGACCATCAGCCATTTGTAGCTTCATTCTGGTGGGCTTGAGTGCTGGCTTGCCCCATCCCTTCCATAGAGAAGTGGTAGCAATTGCAACTCCTGCACCTGAGTCCAAAATAGCCTTGGTTGTGTAACCATGATGAGTGATAGGGAGATAGGTGTTTCCTTCTTCTCCTTCACTCATGTCCTCTATCTTGTCCAAAGGTATTTCCAGCACTGTTCTATGAGACCCTACCTGGGAACGAGGTTTTGCTACGTTTGGCAATTGCTTGGCTACATGTTTCCACAATTCAGGCTTAACCTTGAGTAGCTCTTCTAAAGTGAGATTGCACTGCACTTTAGTATTCTTTACTACCTCTGTGTTCCTAGGTATGATTGAGTCTTCGTTTCTTATCATGACTGTAGGTGCTCTCATACAAGTGGACTTTGCTTCCCATGGGCTTGTGAAATGGGGTAGCTCCTGTAAGGAATTGGACTCAAAGTCTAATCTCTCTTGAGATTGGGCACTCTCGTGCTCTCCATAAATGGAAGGAAGGTCTTGTGGGAATTGGTCGTGGGTGTCATCCACAAGTTCAATGGGAGGAGGAAATTCACTCTCTTTAGCCCATTTCTCTTCTTGAATCTCTCACAAGAATTCTGGTGAGTACCGATTCATAGAAGAAGAGGTGTCTGGTTCAATGGAGCTAGGCACATAAGCTTCCTTGGGAGGAATGCTTATTCTATCACTTGTCCTCTCCTTAGTCTGGGAGTTGGCTCCTTTTCCAGACTTTGCAATTATCGTCTCCAATCTGCCTAACAGGCCATCAAAATGCAATGGTGTTCTAGTGGAGCTAGAGCAATTGAAAAGGTGACTGGCCTCAAACATGGCTTGAGCCAATTCCACCATCTTGGCGCACAACTTAGTTCGTTCAAGCTCTAGGTCAGCTCTAGGGTAACATCTTTCATGATCCGTTACATTTGTTCCTTCCTGGAGCCTGGCCTGATATGCTCTAAGCATCATATCTATGTCCTCGAGAGTGGGATCTGCTAAGACTGATCCTACTCGGGGTGGTGGGTGGGTTACATGTGGTGGATTAGAAGGTTGAGGAATGGAAGGTGTTGTGGATGGTAGTGGAGGTGGGGTGTGAGAGTGCGTTTGAGATGTGATTTCTATTATTTTGGCCTTGGTCTCTCGCAGACTTTCCTCAAGTTCACTCATCTTCGTTGCCCATTGCCTTTTCATACGTTCACGGCTATCTCTCCAAGCTCTTGTTCTTTTCTTATTCTGGCTCTCAGTCTCGCTAACATCCGCATTCTTTTCCTAGCCTAAGTCTTGGTTTTGCTTAAGTGCTTGAGCTCTTGTGATGACTTGCACCGAGGCCGTGGAAGTCATACTTCCCGTGAGTCTACCACTAGGCCAGTAACGTTGATAGGAGCGATTTTTGGCATATTGGTGGGGTTCTTGGGACACTCTCGTAACAAATGCTCCCTCCCACAA
Organism: Ceratopteris richardii; assembly: GCA_020310875.1. NCBI lineage: Eukaryota > Viridiplantae > Streptophyta > Polypodiopsida > Polypodiales > Pteridaceae > Ceratopteris > Ceratopteris richardii. The sequence goes on along the minus strand of CM035415.1, from coordinate 18,516,597 downwards.
TCTGGACAAAAGCCTTGAATTGTCATTGCCACTCCTATGGAGATATGTTTAAGATTGAGCCTTCATGATGTTGAAGATGCATTTGATGTTGTTCTCTATTAGCAGGCTATTGGATGCCTGATATACTTATGCATTACTCGGCTAGATATTCATTTTTGTCTCATAGATGAGCAGGTTTATCCATTGCCCAGGTGTCAAGCATTAGCAGGCAGTTAAGCACATCTTTTGCTACTTGAGTGGTACTCGGCTACTTGGATTGTTTTATCTCAAGGGGGGATCACTATCGTCGAATTTGCATGCTTTTTCAGATAGTGATTGGGATGGTTGCTATGACACTCGTGTGTACACTAGTGGTTTTTGCTTCATGCTTGGTAGCTCATGCATATCTTGGCTGAGCAAGAAGCAGCCTACTGTGGCCACTTCTAGTTGTGAGGTTGACTATAGGGCAGCTTTCATAGCGACTGTTGAGTGTGTGTGGCTCTGATGCCTTGTGGTTGATTTGGGTGTTGGTCAGTCTTTTTCCACCACCATATTCACTAATAGTCAGAGTGCATTGGCAGTTGCGAGGAACCTTGTGTTCCATGATCGCACTAAGAACATTGAGGTGCATTATCATTATGTTAGGGAGAGGTTCTCTGCTAGGGAGATCAGCTTAGCATATGTGCCCACACAGGAGAACATTGTAGACCTTTTTATGAAGGCTCTGCCTAGGAAGAAGTTTGAAGCTTTTCACAAAGCTTTGGGCTTACTTCCTTTTGTGGGTTGATTCCACATAGCTTGGCACTTCCTTATAAATGAGTTCTAGCTCCTTGTTCACCGCATCACTCCCGGGGGGATTTGTTGATATATTTAGGTAGTGATGTGTGTGAACACTTTAGGACCACCGGTGCACTTTTTTCCCTCTTTAGGAGGCTTTTTCCCCCAGCTTGTATATATGCCTATTGCCCTAATGGGCTACTTATCTTTGTACATTCTAGTGGTAATACATTCTGTATTGTTTTTTGTGCTCTAAGCTTCTTCTTCTTCCTTATGCTATTCGCGTGCTTCCGCAGACATCTAACTCCAACAAAGGCTTTGGCTCCCACATATGTTGAGTTCTTTTGGATATCTTGACGGGTGATTTTATTTTTTTTCCCAATTAAATTTTGGATTATGTTTCTTTAACCAAGGCATTTTGTTGATAATGAGATTTATTGGAATCTATATTACATTGAAACATATGTGGGAATCATGGTCACCAAGGTGTACTCTTAATGGTATAGTTTCCATGGTTATATTCTCAAATGCTAGAGGTCGTCCATCTACTACCTCAGCTAGTACTGGTTTGTTCTTCCAAAGTACTGGAATTCCATGTGTCTTAACCAATCCTTCATCGATGAAACATGATGAGGTTCCTGAATCTACTAGAGCTATGAGGGAAAGGGTCTTCTTAGGCATGATTAACTTGACAAGAGAAAGACATGTCTCTATGGGTGTAGCTGGAATTATGAGAACCTTTCTTATATCATGGTTCAGTTGTATGGTCTCTTTTACAACTGGACTTCCTCGTGTCCTTGCGCTACAAGGGTTGCTATGACTATGGAGTTTGTTCTCTTGTTGGGACAATTAACTGCAATATGGCCAGGGTTTCCACAATACATGAATAACTTCTTATCCCTCCTTCTCTGTTTCTCTTGTGGTGTTAGAGGTTGGAACCTATTTCCATCTATCTACAATGGTTCAGGCATAGACTCATCTCTAGGAGTGGGTTAGAAGGCTTTCCATTGGTGAGGTCTTCCTTCTACTTGTTTTTTCTTTTTTCCTTTCAAAAAGGGAGTTATCACATTGAATAGCTTGGTTGATGTATTCATTCAATGTCTTAACCTATGGCATCGTGAGCAGAAGGTCCTTTACATCATCTCTTAAACCCCATCTAAATTTGCTTATGAAATAATTTTCATGCCAAGTGAGGTCACATATCAACTATCTAAATTCTGATGCATAGGTAGATAGCTTCCCGAGTTTCATTTTTGCCACTCGACTCCTTTATGCATCTCCAAATGTGGTAGTAAGCTCTTGAAGAAGCCCCTCATAGTCATGAAGTACTCCCATATCCTTCTCCAAGATTGGGGCAAAATGTGATAATGCTTGACCATAGGGCAAGGTTCCAATAAAACCGACCTTGGATGCATCATCAGGATATCTATTAGGTTGTGGTGTAGCTCTGCATGGTCATAGATCCAGTCTTGATCTAAGACAAGTGGTTCCATAAGGTCCTCATCTTGACATTGTAGCATTTTGACTATCATTGGGACAACTTGAAAGTAGATGGGAAGCTCCACCTCCCCCAAACAAGGGGTTTCCACACCTCCCAATCCTATGAGATAGGCTTCTATGGCATTGATGTTCAATTTTAGATCCTCGCAATATGAAAATCTAACTACACTAGTTGCTACACCTGAGTCAATCAAGGCTCTCACAATCCTTAGATTCTTTCCTTGTCCTATCTCTATGGTCACAAAGGGGCGTCGATCCATTATTCAAGAAGCAACTACACTCGATGTTTGGCACATGGCCATATGATATCTTGGAGCATTGGGATTAACATTTAGGCCTTTTCACCTTAACTTATTTCTCCTAATGTGCTCTCTAGCCTCTGCCTGTGCTTCCTCTCTAACCCTTAACTCCTCTGCTTTTCGCTTCTTACCAGTGTTGAGTCTCATTAGCATATCCTCTGTAAGAGGTTCTTGATACAGGTTGACTCTACATCCACTAATATAGTTTGGCAAGATGTCACCTTCTAGAGTGGCCTATTGAACTGCACCACTAGTGCGAATTCTATTAATGATCATGGGTCCATATCCTCTTTTTTCCAATTTACGAGCATGCTGATTTAGTGTGTAAACCAACATTAGGTCTCCCTCTTTCAATCCTTTATCCTTGATGTGTGCATCAAAGTTCGCCTTTTGTCTTTTCTCTGCAGCATAGATGCCTGCTGCTGCTCGTAGCCTCATCTCACCTAAGCATTCTAGATCAAATATTCTAGAGGACAACTCATGTCCATTCCACTCATGCTCTTGTGCTACTTTTAAAGATGGTATTAGGAAGTCCAATGGTAGCACAACATTCTTGCTGAAGACCATCTGAAATGGGGTGGCATTGAGTACTGTTTTGTAGGCAACTCAATAAGCCCAAATAGCATGATGGAGCTGTTTGTCCCAATCAAAGCGTTTATTATTGACCAGTTTTGTCAGTACATTACATAGGATCTTATTGTGCTCTCAACTTGTCCATTAGCTTGTGGATGATAGGGGGAAGACTTCTTATGTATCACCAAGAATTCTTGGCGAAGTTTTTCAATGACTTCATTAAAGAAGTGTGTGCCTCTATCGCTTACTAACTGTATTGGTAACCCATATCTAGTGAACACATTCTCGAATAAGAACTTGGCCATCATTTGAGCATCATGGCTTTTACTTCTACCCACTTGGTAAGGTAATATGTGGCTACAATAATGTACTCTGCATGGGAGTTTCTAACTGGGAGGTTAATAGGACCTACGAAGTCTATACCCCACTTCGAGAATGGAGGTCCTCCCATCATTGGTCTCAAAGGCATCTCATCTTTTCTGATTGAATATTGTGCACGTTGGCATGTGTCACATCTGTTCACATAGGTATGTGCATCCATATGAAGAGTGGACCATCAAAGTCCTGAGAATAGAATGGTCTTAATTACTCGATCAGGACCGAAGTGTCCACCTACAATGCCACTGTGTGTAGTTTCTATGATTTTCAAATAATTTCATTCATGAATGCACAATCTTAAGTAACCATCTTTGCCTCTTTGGTATAGGTTGTCTCCAAGTAAGGCATAGTCCTGAGCCTCTTGCTCCATGCTTCGTTTTCTTGCTAGACTAGCCTCGTTGGGTGGTGTTCTCGATCTCATAAAAATGGAGCACTCCATTCTGGAATGAACGACACATGATAAAGGGTGGCATGCTCCACTGGGGGTTTTTCCTGGCACATTGGACAATTCTTAATCCATTCATGTATTTCTTTATCGATACTAGGCCAATACACTCCTAAACATTTTAGATTCTACAATGTTCATTGTTTCGAATAGTGATTTCCTAGCAATCCTTCATGAGCTTGTTGCAACCAACTACTATGTTCATCCTTCTCAACACAACAAGCTAATACACCTTCTCTATCCTTTTTATACATGCTTCCTACCAATATTTGATATTTTTGTGATTTTACAATTTCTTTTTTGTTCATTCTCACATTCTTATTTGGGGGTCCGAAGGTTAGGACATGCACCAACTTATTTGCCCATTTAGGAATAACTTCTAAATTGAATAGATAGGCATAATGTAGTTCATCAGACACTCCTTGTGGTGACTCTCTTGAAAGATGCGAGAGAGGTGATCGGCCCTTAGATGGGTCTTACCTTTCCTAAAAACCACTTCAAATTCATATTCCATTAGTAACAGGAACCATCTTACTAAGCGTCCTGTATTGCAAGGTTTATTGACCAAATATAATAAAGCTTGATGATTAGTGAAAAACTTGAACTTGTTGGCTAGTAGATAGTGTCTAAAATTCATCATGGCATATATCATGCCTAACCCTTCTCTTTCAATTGTTGTATAGTTTCGTTCAACTGCATTCAACTGTCTACTAGCATATGCTATAGACAAATCTAGATTTCCTTCACTTGTGGGTTGTGCTAGCACACATCCAATTGCATGATTGGAGGCATCCACATGGACATGGAATGGTTTATTCTAATTTGGAGTGGTCAGAATTGGTGCTATGCACAAACACCTCTTCAACTCATTGAAGGAATTTTCACATTCGTCGTTCCACTCAAAATTTGTCACCAAGGCATAAAGGGGTTTAGCTATGATTGCATACACGTGGATAAACTTGTGGTAATACCCACAATGGCCCATAAAGCTTGTACCTCTTTAACATTCCTTGGCCTTGGCAACTCTGTTATGGCTCTCACGTTGTCCTCATCTATTGATATTCCATTCTTAGAAACAATATGACCTAAGATCTTACCTTGATGTACCATGAGCACACACTTTTTGGGGTTTAGATAAACTCGATATTCTCTACACTCCTTAAAGATATGTCTGAGCTAAGGGATGTGGTGTCCTCTGTCTTGGGAATGAGCACATAAATCATCCACATATACTTCTAAGCTCTTTCACAAGAACTCTTTGAACACATGACACATGAGCCTTTGGAATGTTACAGGTGCATTGTTGAGTCCAAATGGCATCACACAAAATGCAAAGATTCCCCACTCGGTGCCAAAAGCTATCTTATGTTTATCTACTAGGGCAATGGCTACTTGGTTGTAACGTGAAAATCCATCAAGGACACTATAAACTTCCTTGCCTGCAACACGATCCAGTAAATGTTCGGTGATTAGAAGTGGATAGCTATCTCTGATCATAGCGGCATTAACTATTTTAAGGTTAATACACACTCGCAACTTCCCATTCTTCTTAGGCACCACTAAAATGGGGGACACCCATTCAGTATGCTCAATCTCATAGATAAATCCAACTTCAATCAGCCTATCCATTTCTTCTTTTATTTTTGTTGCATAAGTGTCATTATATGTGTAGGGCTTGTGTTTGGTGGGCTTGGCATCAGCAGTCATGGGGATTGTATGAGAGCATATTTTTGGATCTACTCCCTTTAAGTCTCTATACATCCACGCAAACACATCCCCTAAAGCTACAAGCTCTGCTTCTTCTTTTGCACTTAGGTCTTCTCCTATGTACATGCATCGTTCCACAATTTCTGTGGTATTTTCTTTATTATCATATGCTTCTCTTGTGATGGCCTCTCTTTTCGACATTTGTACCAAAATTTTTTGGTCTTCAACTTCATATTTCTTGAAATGCTCTAGTACTTCAAACAACAATTCCTCCTCTTCTTGTTTCACTGCTTTTCTTTTTCTTTTGACCACCTTCACTTCAATCCTTTGAATTTATAGTTTTAATGCTTGTGAGAGGTTCTTCTTGTTTTTTTAGTAAATACTCCTATTTCTTCTAGAGAGTGATCCTCTAAATTAAAGCAACTATCCATCACAAAGGATTCTAGATCCTCGTTGTTCTCTTCTTCTTTTATGACATCACTAGGGTCACATTCTTCTAGCAAGGGCTCACACATGAACATAGAGATATCATTTCCTTCCTCATGACAATGAGGTGTCCACTATTCTTCATTGTCAATAATGTCCATGGTGGCTAAGATTTCTTCCCAACCATGAGGCTGCCTCAGTCAGGACAAAAGCCTTGTATTGTGATGTTTTGTCCTTGTCCTAGAGTTGGCGGGTGGGGACATTCACGAAGGAAATGATTGCCTTGACATCTAAAACATGGTCCTCTAGGGGCTTGTGGTCTCATTTGTGTCACTTGGGGCCTGGGGTTAGGATTCGTGTATATGACATTGGAATATTCTGGCTCCCAATTTGCTTCCATAGGTAGTTCCTCATATTGATACAGATAAGTCTCACTATGCTTAGGTGAATCTATGTAATAGTTTGTGGACTATCTTCTTGTGTGTAGTTAGAACTCGGAGCATGAGGGTCATTTTCTAAGACCAAAGGGGTCATTGACACCAGTGCTCTATTAGGGTTCTCTTCTGCCACTGCATACTTAACTGGAATCACATTGGTAGGGGGTGGTGGTTGGTTTCCTAAGACCAATTGTGGCCTATATGGTGTGTGGTATTGTTGTTGGTATTGATGTTGATATTGTTGTGGTGGCCTATAATATGGTTGTTGGTATTGGTTCTGATACCTACCCTGTTGGTAAGGTTGCTAATAAGTTTGTATGATAGCCTGCCTATTGTAGCGACAATCTTGAGTTGCGTTGTTTGTGTATTTTCTCTCAATAGTGTAGTATGGGACATTCATTTCTCTCATATTCTAGTTTTGCAATGGGCATACATTAGCCATGTGGTCTCCTCCACAGTTGTAACATTGCTTCATCAGAGTGACCCTTGGTGTTTGTCTGTTTTGAACTCCTAGCTTCTTGGCAACTTGCTCAGCTATCTCATCTATCTCCATGGAGGTTCTAGAGGTATGACTAGTAGAATTGTTAGAATCCTTATAGAGCTTCGACAATTCTAACTCTTCACCCAAGTTGTCCTCTATGTCAATACACATTCTCAAGCATTGATCTAATGTGTTTGGCTCCTTGAGATATACATATGATCTCAGTTTCCCGCTTAGAAGTCCATCTTAAAACAAGGAAATTTGTTTTGTTTATGTAGGTAATTCAGCTGTGGGGCATCTTTCCACGTATTGTTTAAATCTCCTTCCAACTAGTCAAATTGTCTCTTGTGGTCTTTGCTTGAAGCTGTGGATCAAGGATGATGTGTTATGCATGATGCAACTCTTGGAGAATTCTAAAATGAATGCTTCTAGAACTTGACCTTTCTTTTGATAATTGCGATTGTTCAAGGGTTGAAACCAAGCTAAGGTAGTGCCCTTGAGGGTCAAACCTAATGCCTCTAATTGGGTGAAAAAGTCCTCAACCTGTTCAGCTCTTAGCACTTCTTTGAATTCGTCCACATGATCATAGGGATCTCTTGACCCGTCAAAGTAGTTTTTCATTGGCTTGACCACTTGAGAGGGTCTAAGGGTTCTTGGGTACTCTCGGGGTCTAGGCAATGGAAAGTCATGATCATCTCTTTGTTGCTTATGTTCCCTATGTCTCTCTCTTTCAATTCTTTCACTTTCAAATCCTGATCTATCTCTGCCTATTGTGTGTGCAAAGCTTACCTCAGTCTCTATCTGTCTCTTTCCCTCTCGGTTTCATGAGCCTTGGATGATCCTTGACCTTGAAGGCCTTGGGAAATATTAGATCTTTGTGGAGGGAAAATAACTTTGCCTTGCCAAGTGTATGCATGTCTGCCATGTTCTATTACAACGAACACTATCTCCGATGTGTTGTCTAAGTAGTCCACTTTGCCTAGGGTATCAAGATCTTTGAACTCATATATCATCACATTTCCTGCTCTGCTAGGTTGATCAGTCTTAAACCTACAAAAAGGTTAATCTGTCTCTTTATTCCAAAACAATTCTACACTTTTGTTAACATGGGGAATCCATTCTGGTGTGAGTATTCTAGTTAAGACCGATTTGCCTTTAGGGGTCTTGGGTTCTTATCCTAGGTCTCCTTGCGCTAGGTCTCCTATCTCATTCTTGGGAATGATATTCCCAAACTCATCCATCCTCTCTGGTAAGTTGGTAACCACATACATGGTTCCTTGCTTATCAATACAAGAACCATCTTTGAATTTAACCACTAGGTGTTCAACTCCAAAGGGTTGATCAGAATTTCTTAGCACATAGGGATAATCACTAAGTTGTTGTACCCATGACCTAGCTGTGTGATTGAAACTAGCTTCTGATGATCTAATGCTTTGTCTATCCCGGCCTAGGTTTCTACCTGATCTAAGGTTCATATGCCTTGTCCACTAGTCCCAATTTTCCCAAGTACGACCATGTTGCAATTTGTTTTTTAATCAGTTACTTATTCTTTTATAGGTTTCTCTCGTATAATCTTAGCTTGAACTTGAGAAATTAGGGTTTTCTTGGACTTATGTCATGCTTATCATAGCCATAATTGATCAGTATCACTATGCGTATTTAGCCTAAGCCAAGAATTGACTAAGGGGATTAAGAATGATTCCAACCTCAAGTTTGATGCTCCGAAAAAATGCTCTGATGTCCAATAATTGTGCTCCCCAATCCTTGATTTGTGTTGCACTTTGTCTTGCTTTGAACTCCTTTGAATGTCTTAATACACATGTAAAAATCCCAGAGTTAGATCAAGATTTAGACTTAATAATTTTGATAGAACACTTGCATTCAAGTATCTCCAAGGCCTACTTTTCCTCCTTGTATTGCTGGCAAAATTTTTAGGGCTCCCTTAATTCCTACTCGCACTTGAGGGTCAAATTCAAAATACCATATTTATAAATCAACATATGATTCTCAACTAGCTTTCCAATGAGCTCAAAAATCACTCAAATGGGAGTTCATAGAAGAAAGTTAGGTCCAATCAGGCTTCTAGGGGTCAAAAGAGGCAAACAAGACCTCTCAAAGAATCACGATTTTTTGCAAATCAGGAAGCCAGAAAGTCGTGCTTTTTTTTACAAGTGCAACAAAGCTTCAAGCACCCTCGTGGTTCCACCATTGACACCTAGGAACTAGTTAAAGTGGTTCTGACTAATCAACAACTTTGTTTGAGATGCTCTAGATATAAGAGCGATGCATATTCCCAATGAGAAAGAGGGATTGGTCCCAAGAAACATGAAGAATAGGAACCTAGCAAAGCTCAAAGACATGGTGGCCATGACACCGAATATTGCAGTGCACCTTAGGATGTGCATACAACATTTTGCATTCCCAGGGCAAGACAGATTCACGATGCCCCATAAAAAGGTTTGGGTGAACTTGCATCTCATCAACACATAGAACATGACAATCAATCTTCTACATTGGATTATTGATCAAATGCATCTCACACACAAGAGGTGGCCATGCAAGCTAGTTTTACATGGTTGTTATGCGCTCACACCAATCATTTATCGTTGCCTTGGATATGATGTTCCAATTTACAAAGCTTTATCCTAGAATAGAGGACCAAGAAACCCCTACAAAACTAGTGATTTTGGTCACTAAAAACCATTATAAATATCATTTCAATTTTTTGCGACTCCATTTTGTTCAAGTGGAGGAGTCCTCAAGCTTGAGGATTATTAGAAGTACCTACGTATCAATTTTCATAATTTTCTTATTCCCTTTGAGCCTTCAAAAAAGCCCTGGAGCCTAACTTTTAACTAGGCTAGACACTAGGTCTGGACAGGGCCAAAACTAGTCAAAAAACTTTAAAAAGAGTTAGAGAGCTCATTTTTTAGGTTAGTTTTTTCGTAGGTCATTGAGGTTAGCTTGTGAGAGATTGAAGGCTTTTGGTAAGAGAGTTCTTTGGTAGTTGAGAGCTTTCATTGTTCCTATCTTTGCTATCTTACCTTGTGTGTGTGTGTATGTGCTTGTCACTCACATTTTCTCACCACAATCACTCATAATCTTCATATCCTCCTCATGTCTCTGCAGATTGACAAGTAAAGGAGGTGGTGCTCATGCTTGGGCTACACCAAATTTGGGCATCATTGTCGGGGACCATTGCTCGAGGACTAGCATTGTGATGGTAAGATCGTAGATTTGCGACACTGGAAGGTAAAGAATAGTCATTTTTTGACAAGTTTCTAGTTTTGCATCTTCATCTTCATCTTCATCATCATCATCATCATCACCATCTTCATCTTTGTTGAAATTTTTTGTTTTTTGATTGTATATTCACTACTTCCACCTCATTTTGCATTCATGGTTATGCGAGAGAGAGAAAGAGAGGCAAAGTGTTTGTATTTGTGAGTTTATGTGCTTTCCGTGACGCTCTGCATGACATACAGGCCTCCGTGCTAGATTTCAAAGTTCTTGCTAAAATTCTCAGAAAATCGCAAATTTTTGGAGAAAATCGAGACTTTCTGGAAATTTCAAAATTTTTTGAAATTCCACGATTCTCTAGTTCATGCATAAAATAACTCAAATAATCACGACTTTTTGCAAGGGAGATTTTGAGTAAATTGTGATTCTTTGGCTCAAACTGTGGAAAAAATCATGATTCTTTGATTTTTGGCTCTCAAGAAAATTGCAAACCTCTCGATTTGTGACTCCAAAAATCGCGACTTTTCGGACAACCATTTTTTAGAAATTTGTGACTTTGTGCAATCAAGATTTTGAGGAATTCATGACTTTTTGGCATTTAAGTTTTGAAAAAAATTTGCGACTTTTTAGGAATCAACTTTTGAGAAAATCGCAACTTTGTGCATTCAAATTTTTGAAAAATTCATGAGTTTTTGGTGTTCTAAAGGTAAGAAAATTGTAACTTTGTGGATTCAAATTTTTCAAAAATTCACGACTTTTTGGCTTTCTAAATGTGAGAAAATTGTGACTTTCTACCATCCAAGTTTTTGAAAGAGAAAGCTCACCACCAATGGAAGTTTATGTTCCTAATTCCATGGATGATGGAACACCTCTTTCAATTGAGCAGTCCTCTCAAGAGTTCTTGCGGGAAATACAAGAAGAGAAATGGGCCAAGGAGAAGGGTAATCCCCCTCCTATTCTCAAAATTGATGATCTTCATGATCAATTTCCCCAAGACATTCCATCTATTTATGGAGACCAAGAAGAGCAACAAGAAGATGAAAGATTAAATTTTGAATCTAATTCTTTATAAGAGTTGTCACAATTCACAGCCCATGGGAATTTGAATCTCTTCATATCAGAGCTCCCACAATACTAATAAGAAATGAAGACTCATTGGTTCCAAGAAACACTCAAGTTGTGAAGAACACTAAGGTTCAACGTCATCTCACCTTAGAAGAGCTGCTCAATCTAAAACATGAGTTATGGAAACATGTGGCGAATCACGTTCCAGAACTTGGTTCCAATATGTCAAAGACAGGCTCTAAGTTGAAAGTCCCAGAGATACCTTTAGACAAAATAGGAGACATGAGTGAAGGTGAATAAGTTAATACTTATCTTCCAATCACCTACCAAGGTTACACTACGAAAACTATCTTAGATTCAGGTGTTGGTAATGCAATTGGGACCACCCTCCTTATGGAAGCAATTGGGAAACCTGCATTAAGACCAAGTAGAATGAAGCTTCAAATGGTTGATGGCCATATTGAAAGACCTCTAGGATTTTTGGAAGGGATAACTCTAACCACTTGTGGTTTAGAGTTTGGGCACACCTTTGCTATATGTGATCTCAACAAAAATAACGTCTATGAAATGATCCTAGGAAGACCCTTCCTACGACAATTGAAGATAGTACAAGATTGGGGAACCAATTCCTTGTACTTGCAGCACTTGGGGGTCACAACCAAGGTAAATCTAAGGGATTATAGATTTAGAGATATACCACCCCTACAGTGATGATCTAGAATCCACTATGATGGATAGTTGCTTTCACCTAGAGGAGCAGTATCTAGAGAATGTATGAGTATTTACCCAAAAAGAAGAAGAACCTCTCACAAGCATTAAAACTATAAATTCAAGGGATGATAGTGGAGATATTTGAAAGAAAAAGAAAAGAAAAGCAATGAAACAAGCAGAGGAGGAATCATTTTTTGAAGTACCAGAGAATTTCAAGAAATATGAAGTTGAAGATCAGAAGATTTTGGTACAAGTGCCTAAGAGAGAGGCCATCATAGGAAAAGCATATGATAATAAAGAAAAACCCAAAAAATTGTGGTAACCATTAAAGAAAATGAAGAGCAATGCACGTCCATATAAGAAGACTTAAGTGTAGAAGAAGATGTAGAGCTTGTAGCTTTATTAAGGGAATATCAAGATATGTTTGCATGGACTATAGACACCTCAAGGGGTTAGATCGAGAGATATGCTCTCATATGATCCCCATGACTGTTGATGCCAAACCCACCAAACAGAAGCCCTACACGTATAATGACACTTATGCAGCCAAAATAAAAGAAGAAATTGATAGATTGATTGAAGCTAGATTTATCTATGAGATTGAGCATATTGAATGGGTTTCCCCCATCATGGTGATGCTGAAGAAGAATGGAAAGTTATGAGTGCGTATTAACCTTAAAAGAGCTAATGCTACTACCATCAGAGATAGCTATCCGCTTCCAATCATCGAACGTTTATTGGAGCATGTTGTAGGCAAGGAATTTTATACCTTCCTTGATGGATTTTCAAGTTACAACCAAGTATCCATTACCCCAGAAGATCAACACAAAATGGCCTTCACCACAAAGTGGGGAATCTTTGCATTTTGTGTGATGCCATTTGGGCTCACCAATGCACCTGCAACATTCCAAAGGATCATGTGTCATGTCTTCAAAGAGTTCTTGCAAAAGAGCTTAGAAGTATATGTGGATGATTAATGTGCTCATTCCCAAGAAAGAAGGCACCACAATCTAGAGCTCAGATAGATCTTCAACAAGTGTAGAGAATATCAAGTTTGTATGAACCTAGAAAAGTGTGTTTTCATGGTACTTCAAGGTAAGATCTTAGTTCATATTGTTTCTAAGAATGGAATATCGATAGATGAGGACAAAGTAAGAGCCATAGCAGGGTTGCAAAGTCCAAGGAATGTTAAAGAGATACAAGCATTTATGGGCCATTGTGGATATTACTGCAGGTTTATCCACATGTATGCAATCATAGCTAAACCTCTTTATGCCCTATTGACAAATTTTGAGTGGAACAATGATTGTGAAAATTCCTTCAATGAGCTGAAGAGACATTTGTGCACAACACCAATATTGACCACTCTTGATTGGAATAAACCATCCCATTTCCACGTAGATTCATCCAATTTTGCAATAGGATGTGTGCTAGCACAAGCCACAAAGTCAAGGAAATCTAGATTTGCCTATAGCATATGCTAACATACAACTAAAAGCAATTGAACAAAATTATACAATCCGAAAGAGAAGGCTTAGGCATGGTATATGCTGTGAAGAAGTTTAGACAATATCTATTGGCCAACAAGTTCAAATTTTTCATTGATCATCAAGATATATTATATTTGGTCAATAAACTTTGCAATACAAAATGCTTAATAAGATGGCTCCTCTTACTAATGGAATAGGACTTTGAAGTGGTTGTTAGGAAAGTTAGGACCCACCTCAAGATGGATCACCTTTCTCAAATCACTTTAGAAGAGTCACCACAAGGAGTGTCTGATGAACTACCTGATGCTTATCTGTTCAATTTAGAAGTTGTTCCTAAATGGGCAATTAAGTTGGTATCTGTTCTTACCTTTCAACGAGCAAATAAGAATGTGAAAACAATCAAAGATTGTAAATCCCAAATATCGAATATTGGAAGGAAGTATATACAAACAAGATACAGAGGGTGTATTAGCTTGTTGTGTTGAGGAGGATGAACATAGCAGTTGGTTGCAACAAGCCCGTGAAGGATTGCTAGGAAATCACTATTCTAAACAATGAACATTACACAATCTGAAATGTTTAGGAGTGCATTGGCCTCGTATGGATAGAGAAATACAAGAGAGGATTAATAATTTTCGAGTGTGTCAGAAGAGACCCCTGATGGAGCATGCTACCCTTTATCACATGTCATTAATTCTAGAATGGAGTGCTCCATTGGTAGAATTTATGAGATTGGGAACACTACCCACTGAGGCTAGTCTAGCAAGAAAAAAAAGCATGGAGCAAGAGGCTCAGGACTATGACTTATTAGGAGACAACCTATACCGAAGAGGCAAGGATGGTTACGTAAGATTGCGCATTCATGAATCAATCTATTTGAAAATCTTCGAAACTCCACATAGTGGTGTTGCAAGTGGACACTTCGTTCTTGACCGAGTAACTAAGACCATTATATTCTCAGGACTTTGGTGCCCCACTCTCGATATGGATGCACATACCTATGTGAAGAGATGTGTCACATGCCAACGTGTGCAATATCCGATCAAAAAAGATGAGATGCCTGTGAGGCCAATGATGGGAGGACATGCATTCTCGAAGTGGGGTATAAAATTTGTAGGTCCTATTAACCCCCCACTAGAAACTCCCATGCAGAGTACATTATTGTAGGCATAGATTACCTTACAAAGAGTGTAGAAGTCAAAGCCATGACAAAGAATGATGCTCAACTATGATGGCCAAGTTCTTATTCAAGAACATGTTCACCAAATACGGGTTACCAATAGAGTTAGTAAGTGATAGAGGTATGCACTTCTTGCATGAAGTCATTGAAAACCTTCTCCAAGGCTGATACATAAGAAGTCTGCTCCCTATCATCCACAAGCTAATAGACAAGTTGAGCACACAAATAAGATCCTATGTAATGTATTGAAAACATTGGTAAATAATAACGCTCTAATGGGGATAAACAACTTCATCATGTTGTTTGAACTTACCAAGTTGCCTAGAAAATAGTACTCAATGCCACCCCATTTCAGATGGTGTTTGGACAAAATGTTGTGTTACCATTAGACTTCCTGATTATGACTTTAAAAGTAGCACACGAGCATGAGTGGGATGGACATGAGTTTTCCTCAAGGATATTTGATCTTGAACGCTTGGTGAGACTAGGTTACAAGTGGCAACAGCGATCTATGCTGCAAAGAAAAGAAGAAAGGCATACTTTGATGCACATATCAAGGATAAATGATTGAAAGAGGGAGACCTAGTGTTGGTTTATATGCTAAAGCAGCATGCTCGTGAATTGGAAAAATTAGGATATGGACCCATGATCATTAATAGAATTTCCACTAGTAGTGTTGTTCAATTGGCCACTCTAGAAGGTGACATCTTGCCAAGCTATATTAGTGGATGTTGAGTCAAGTTGTATCTAATGAGACTCACCACTACTAAGAAAAGAAAATAATATGAGTTGAGAGTTAGAGAAGAAGCACAAGCAGAGGCTAGAGATCATATTAGGCAAAATAAGTTAAGGTGACAAGGCCTAGATGTCAATCCCAATGCCCCAATATATCACATGGTTATGTGCCAAACATCGGGTGTAATTGCTCCTCGAATAATCGATCGACTTCCCTTTGTGACCATAGAGGTAGGACAAGGAAAGAGTGCAAGGACTATGAGAGCCTTGATTGACTCAGGTGCAACAATTAGTGTAGTTAGACTCTCATACTGCCAAGATTTGCAATTGACCATCAATTCCATAGAAGCCTATCTTATAGGATTGGGAGGTGTGGAAACCCGTTGTTTGGGCGAGGTGGAACTTTCCATCTACCTTCAAGGTGTCCCAATGACAATAAAAAATGCTAGTGTGTCAGGATGAGGACCTTATGGAACCACTTGTCTTAGGTCAAGATTGGATCTATGACCATGCAGTCAACTTAAACCTACAAAGTCAACTTCTTCAAGTTTGGGTACATGAACAATGCATTACATTAGAATTAGAGAATTGCATGATCACAAATCCAGGTATCACACATTCTCTTAGTTCTCCTAAGACTAATCTTAGAGAAGAAGATGTTGTATGTGACAAAAACTCTCTGACGCAGAAGGAGTCAATCATGGAAGAACGGGTTCAAGGTGAGAGGATCTCTCTCCTTTTTGAAAGAATAATGCATCCACAGTAGTTCAACCACAGAGGCAAGCAAAACAATACAAGACAACCACTATATCAACTAGACAAATAGAATTCAAGAAGAAAGTAGTTTTGGTCATGAAGGATATCTAGATATGAAAGGGAGCACATTCAATCACAACACTACATTTAGACTCATTACCAAAAACACAGCGGAGGAATCCAAGGCAACAAGTAGTAGAATGATGAAGATCTCTATCACAAAGAGTGCTCTGAATTTGGGTACCAAAGCGATTGATGAATGCCGACCACAATAATGTACAAATTTGGGTGCCTAAGAAATTAGTTGTAGCTCAACAAGGGAAATTAGACATGTGGGTACCCAAGGAATTCTTACAGACACAAAACCCAAGGCTCTTACTCATGAGAAAATTCTCAACAAAGAAGCCAAGGAGAAGCAAACATCAAAACCAAGCACAGAGAGCAAAAGAAGATCAACTCACCTCTTCAGCAATAGTAAGAAGACAATCCACAATAATATGGATTTGAAAGCCAAAAGCACCAGTAGTCCCCACAAAAGCAAAGATCCAACAAAAAATGATACAAAAATTAAGAAACCATCCAAAGAGGAAGAGGCCAAAAGTGATCTATACACAGCCGAACATTGTTCTCAAACTGATCCCTATAAGGAGGAATGATTAGTTTTCATTCAACCATATCTTGATTGCAACATCTCAAGATCTTGTGGAGGCCTCCAAAGAAATATTGCATCAATGTCTGCAAGTAACATTGGAAGCCTCGACTTGTGAAAACCATATGCTCTTTGCATAACCCCATCCTTTGCACCATTCAGGTCATGCATTTCCACAGTATGCATTAATATGGGGCCACATTACAAGGCCATGCACAAGACACCTATTTTCTTCAACCCATGCACTAACACACTTACCCATAATTCCTTATGGGTTATGAGTACATGGCATGAAAATTGTGAAACCCATGTTTGAAAGCTCCAAAGGACATCAAGGTTACAATATTAGTACCTATGAAGCAATTCACAACCGATAGTTGCTCAAAATCAATATTGACAACCTCTTTTGAAGAATTAGCAATTTTTGAAAGCTCACAAATACATCATCATGTTCAAATCCACAAAAGAAATACATACAAAGGGAATAAAACTTGCAAAGGCTAGTAGTGAAAAAAATGAAGGACAAAAGACCCGCTACATTTGGAAGACAAATTGCTCTTGTTGATACATGATGGACACTATCTCTCATAGTACTACATGGAACGCCCACTCCAACAAGGGTCTATCAAGGATGATAGAATCAAGAGGGGGGGAGTGTGGGAACTCAAGGTCAAGTGGAAGGCATGGGAGTGCATCAAAGAAGTGGACACACAAGAAGAGGGAGCATGTAGGGAGCTCCAAGAAGTATATGTCGAAATTTCAAAAGAAACCCCTACAAAAATAGTGATTTTGATCACCAAAAACCATTGTAAATATCATTTCACATTTTTGCAACTCCATTTTGTTCAAGATGAGGAGTCCTCAAGCTTGAGGAGTATTAGAAGTATCTACATGTCAATTTTCATAATTTTTTGATTTCATTTGGGCCTTCAAATAAGTCCTAGAACCTAAATTTTAACTAGGCCGCACACTAGGACTGGATTGGGCCAAAACTAGTCGAAAAACTATAAAAAGAGCTAGAGAGCTCATTTTTTAAGTTAGCTTTTTACTAGTTCATTGAGGTTAGCTTGTGAGAGATTGAATCTTTTTGGTAGGAGGGTTCTTTGTTAATTGAGAGCTTCCATTGTTCCTATCTTTGCTATCTTACCTTGTGTGCATGTGTGTGTGCATGCATGTATGTGCTTGTCACTCACATTTGCTCACCACAATGGCTCACAATCTTCATATCCTCCTCACGTCTCCGTGGATTGACAAGCAAAGGAGGTGGTGCTCACACTTGGGCTACACCAAGAACAACATAATAAATAACAAGGAGAAGCTCAAGGAGCCCTTGCTTATACTGCACAATTACAAAGGCTTTACGATACTATTACAAGTGTGCAAGAAAGACACCATTGATCCTTAAGTAAAGGTGGAGCATTAATTGAGCAGATTCTCACTCAGGAAGGAGTGGACCCACACTTTATCAAAACACTCCAACTCCTGACTAAATCACTAGGAGTCACTCAAGTAGTTTACACCATGAGGAAAAATCCCACCCCTCATTATGATCATAGGTGTGTGGAAACTAGAGAATGAAAGGGAAAAAACATCCGAATTCCTATATCTAAATACGAAGCCACTATTGTGCAAGAGGCTACCTCAATTGCAACTATCAATCTGACAAGGGAAAAATTTGTTCAAACATCTCCCATCTCACCTCAACAACCTCCATCCCCCCCTGCTATGACTTATGTACATACCACCACTAAAACCACTTCCACCATGGAAATGAGAGAACCGACCTACCAAACTCCTCCCCACTCCTTATCCCATACTGAACCCATCACCTCCACATCATCTTTTAGCTTCCGTAAACCAATCTCCCAAGCCAACCTATTTTCTTCCATCAGTAACCCTCTCTACACCACCATGGCTGAACTCTTGGGACCCATCATTGGCCATCCTATAGTAACCAGTGCAGTAGGTCACCCCCATCCCACAAAAGGAAGTATAGGTTTCCCCACCACCCCTAGCACCGAAATCCTATTCATCATGGATCCTTATTACTCCACCCTTCGACCCACCACCATTGTTGCCACCAAACCAACATTCTGGTTCCCTCTCATTGAAGTCCTCACCTACCCTACTACCCCATTCTCTTGGGGTCCTAGCCCCTTTGTACCAACATCACTCTACATGGACACCATGCACATTGCACCTACCATCCCTACTTTCATGGTAGCATACACACACATGACATTGTCTGAGCCTATGGACATATCACCACCCACACTACCAACCCCTCCCCCCACACTTCCACAATCCCCTATCCCCCCTCCACCAACATCACCACTATCAGGCATAGCACTCACAACTCCCATTCCCCCTGCATTCACCCCCATCACTCTTGCATCTACATCTCTACATAACACATTTAATACTATGATTCAATGTGTATCGCAACTTCAACAGGACTATCAAGAATTGGAACAAAGCTGCAATCTTAGTGGGTGAGTCTCAATAATTATAGATTAGAGTGAAAACATTCAAAGAAGGTAATTGTAAACTACAAGTGGAGTACATTACCCTTCAACAAGCACATGAAGAAAAAATGCAAGGAACACGGAACTACAAAGGAACAAGTTAGGCCTTTTGCGACGACACATGTCAACAACAATGGAAGAGAATAAGCACCTCAAGTAGCAAAATCAAGACAACATAGATGCTTTTATGGAAGGAAATCCTAGAGCCACCATGATTCCAACCCGGTTTCAAGTTGTCCCTTCAGATAGCATCTGCATACTACTCAAAGAGCATGCTAAATTTTTGGAGTCATATGCAAAGAGAAGCAAATTGCATGGCCCAACACACAAGTACCAGAAGCCATTCTTGTCCCACAAAACACATAGGAGTTGGAAAATCTCCAGAAACAAGTAGATGAACTTCAAGCAAGATTACTACAATATGAAAGACCATCTTCTCCAATAGTGGAACCTAAACCCAAAGAGGTTGTTGAGATCCCTATGGAAGAAACCTTTGAGGACCCTATGAGCCACTACCAGTGCAAGGAGGATGCAATTAAGAGGAGGGACAAGACACATTTGAAATTGAAGCACTTGAATGGTTGAAAAGGGTAGAACAAATAGGCAAAACACATGATGATAGAGTAGCTATTTAGATTCAATCACTAGCAAATCTTGAAGAGATAGTACTCAAGTCTGGCTATTTTGAGAACCCCTCTCATCAAAGGTTCATCGCCACATCAAAATTGCAATATATGCCTTATTTTGTACTTCTTGTAGACTACAATGCAACAATAAAAAGGTTGGTCGAGACAATGAACCAACTTTTGCAACTCAATTCAAACCCAAAGACCTTTTGGAGTTTGCAAGAAAAGGTACTATATATATTAAATACAATCCATGTTATTGCCCTATATCGCATTGACAACCATGGCCAAATTTGTAGTCAAGGGGAAAAAACTAAGGACTACTTTGATTGAATCAAATATCCTTATCTAGATCCACCCAGAGGACCTCCCACTATGGCCTATATGATCTCAAGCATACACTACTACCATTTCAAAAATGTGCATGACATTGTTGTCAAAATGTGTATGAAGGTTTTCGAGTTAATGATGGTGGTATTCAAAACCTTCAGGAACATTAAGGCCCCATCATTTCTGTTTCCAGCTCCAATGAAGGTAACTTTGACTTTGTATATGATATGAGCAAGACCCCCTCTCTCAACACAATCTTTGTTTGGCATGCTTGCACCAAATACCTACCTGCTTGTTATAAGTAGACGTTTGAGGAAATGTTCTCTATAGGGTTCTGGGAATACCACTCAAAGATATTCATTCCCAAACCCACACATTTATTGCACTTATTTTCCATAGAACAAGCCTTGCATATAGAATAGCTATGTATTCCACATCTGGACATACCAGGTCTTGTCGATGGGGATGCTTTAATGACAGATCTAGCATAAGAACTTTGACTCAAGGAACATCACTTGGCTATGGACATAATCGTATATTATATTGCACACCCCACATGACAAAGGTCTATCAGGGATGACAGACGTGAGAGATGCGGGTGTTGATAGTAGCCAAGGAGGTTCAGGCGGTATGATGAGACAAGGGAGCATGAGACAGACTAGTCAAAGAGAGTCAGGATAAAACAAATTTCAAGCAATAATGAGCGAACAAGGCCTATTGAATTTCCAAAATTCCTACTTCTTGTAGAATAGTGAATTTGATCGCTACACATCATTGTAAATTCTATTTTTGATAACCCCAACTCCATTTTGTTCAAGCCGAGGAGTCCTCAAGCTTGAGGAGTACTAGAAGTACCTATGGGCCTCCAAATAGGCATAGGAACCTATTTTTTAACTAAGCCAGATACTAGGTCTAGGCAGGACCAAAGGTATTGAAAAACTATAAAAAGAGCTAGAGAGCTCATTTTTGAGGTTAGCATTTTGGGAATTGAAGTGAACGAAAGATGTTGTAATCATATTATTGGCGAATCAAACATTCCATTGCTGAATCTCTGTGTCTTGTCGTGTGTGCATGTGTGTGTGTATGTATGTGCATGTTGCTATGCTTCTCACTCATACACTCGTACTCTCACTTGTTCATGGTTGTCATACCACCCTCATGTCTTCCCAGATTGACAATTATGAGGTGGAACTTGTCACATTGATACTTATCATTGTGCTTCACACATAGACCTCATATAGCTCGGAAGCTAGGGTTCCACAAATGTCCATGCTCTCACAAAGGCTTCTCCCCATGATGGGGGCCTTACAAGTTAGAGCATCATGGATCATTTATGTTCACTTGAGGGTGGAGTATTGAGTACATCTAACAAAGAATGACTTTTGAAACATAATATGGGATTGCCTTCCTATTCAAAAACATCACAGCACGTTAAAACACTTTCTTATCTCATATTCCCTAATGTTCTTTGATAGCCCTAGAACTTACTTTGCAAGCTAAATTCGTCTTTTACATCCATCAATTTGGAGCTTTAGGTTTGACATATTTTTTAAGTGGTCTTTCCCTTTCTCTTTTGCCAGATATTTTCTTCATTCATAGACTTCTCAATGTTTTCTCTACCTTCTTTTAACAATGATTTTTCTATCCCCAAATCCTTCATGAGTTCATTGTGTCCTTTGGTTCGTTGTATGTTTGAATTTCATTTTTGTTCAAAAAGACTAGAAAAATATTGATCTTCCATAACATGAGCATTAATGTATCCAGGTAGTCTCATTGTGACCATCTCCAACATATTAGAACAACTATGTAGGTTGAAGAAGCTAGGTGTTGATCTTTGCATTGGATAAGATCATTAGATGCCCTCATCACACCATAGGTTAATATGTCGAAGACCCTATTCACTCATGCTCGCCATGTACATCATATTGGGCTAAATATTTTTTATTTTATTTGGAATGGTGCATAATCTTCATCAAGATCAATGTGGAGATGATGGAGTCTCCTCTCGTTCACTATGTATCTCATGACGACCATCTCCACATCAAAGATAGCAAAAAATTGTTGCCAATAGCAAAAGCAAATATACAAATGATGTTCATGTCTTAAAACCCAATTATTCATGAAAGGAATATGGAGGAAGGACCAAAATCAAATAATTTAAAAAGAAAATGACTTTGAAGATAGTTATGTGGAGATATGGATGGGACACCAGTGCCCTATTATTATAATATTTCTATTTTTGCATCGCAATAAATAGAGCAATAAGATGATATTAGTCCATAAATAATAAATGGGTTCATGGGGTACGAGGAAATGATAAAATGATAAGCATGAGTGATTAAAAAAAACTAACTTTAGAATCACTTGAAATATTAAAAAAAAATCATAGAAAATGACTTTTATCATGTAAGGGGCACCCAAATATTAGAAAAAATAGGCTATTTCTTACAAGACCCAAAGGAGAGATATTAAATTCCCTAATGTGGCTCATAGTTTCACGGCTCACAAAGAGCTTAGAAGATATGGAAAAAGAACATAACACAACCCCTCAAAGTGACTCTATCCAAAACTAGTAAAAAAAAATGAAGGAAACTAATTTGTACAATTTTGACCGAAAGAATTTGTATACAAATGAGATGAATTTCCAATTACTTTTTTTGAAAGATAGTCTAATGTAGATAGACTCAATCCAGCCCGCCACACAATCAAATTGGTCAAAACATTTGGTCTTTGTTTAGCTAATTGTTCTTGGTCCAAAAAATTGTTCTTCGTTGTTGGAAGATGAAGCAAAGATATGAAGTAAATACTAGAAGCAAAGCTTTCAAAGCATGAAGAGGTGCACCAAATTTTCAAATATGGACCATGAAGATGATGTTAGATCCCTTGGGCAAAACATAGAGATAAGGATGCATCAGCGAAAGATTTGGGAATCACCAAAGGCAACACAATGGGTCCAAATTACGTGAATATAGCCTCACAAAGTTCCATGGAAAAGGATTAAGAAAGTGTTCACAAGGATACTGAGTAATTTAAAAGAGAAAAAATTGAGAAATTTGCAATCCACAACCACCCTAACCTAAGGAAGTTGTAAATTGTAGTTTAATGAAAATTGAAGACCTTTTCAAGTTTAAGACATCCCAAGAACCTCAAGAAGGCTAGACAATCAAATTGAAGTGAAATTCAAGTAAAAATTTCAAGTTGTCAAAATCTATTGGCCTTGACCTAGGTTTTTCAATGCATTTTTTTGCATTTTTTGGAGGTACTTGAACATTTAAATCCATCCAAGAGGCCCAAATGATAATAACAAGGGTATTGAAGCAGAAAAAATCAAGCTTTGGGTGAATTCTATAGTCAATTACTTCCACATCCCAAGGAGGTTGGAGTTTGCATTTTTCATCTTTTTTTCATAGGCGAAGAGTTCAAGTAGATATCAATAGCCGGACATTTCACATGATCTAAAGAAGGGAGGCAAGAAAATCTAGACTAGTGCATTTTTTGACTTCCCTGTTGTAGGGAAGCCATGAATTTCAAATTGGAAGTTTTTGTAGCAAAGTGTGCTTTTGAGTGACCCACAGTCTTCATAAAATTGTAAGAGAGAGTATTGAGAAGTTTGGGAGACTAAAAACCGTAAAGTGCATTTTTTTTACAAAATTGAGCTAGGGTACACCCAAAGAAATCATTCTTTGCAAATTTAGTTGGAATCTTGGCAAAACGCATTAAGAAAATTCCCCACCATGCCTAAAAGGATCATAACATTACTAAGAGGAGTCAAATTTCTTCCGCAAAAGCCACAAGAAAAACACCATTTGAGATCTATTCACTAGATCTCCATGAGATTTATAGATACTAACCATTAATGCACTAGTTTTGTGAGGATTCTCTCTAGAAACTAGGGGGATATAAATTCCCTTGTGCATTGAGACTAAGCCCAAATTACACTTTCTAGGAACAAAGTGAATCACCCAATAAACTAACATCCTCAAGAGTTACAATAAAAGGCGGCTTTAATTAATTCAACCAACATTGAGTAGTTGTACATCTTTATGCATATATATCCTTGTATGGTGTGCATTAAGAGGAAAATGAACTAATTGGAGGCGTATATCAGGAATCTCTTGGTGTGGAGCTACTTTCGTCCAAGAAAGCTTTTAGGAGACAAGTGTAGTATGTGCCTAAACCACTTTTTGTGAGACTCTTCATTTATGCAAGGAAAAAAAAGAGTGTCTATGCATGGACTTGTATGCAACTCATTGAGTTTGTGAAGCATTGATGCATGTGAAGCATTCATAGGTGTGTGTACAAGAAGTGACATATATATGATTTTGAGATGAGGAACTACTTTAAGAAGAAAACAAACAGCAAGCACACAAAGGCAAAATAGAGAATCAAAAGCTTCTAGTGTGATCGGCCATAAGGCATCGACCAAGGAGAGTGTAGAATCATCAAATCTAATACCTTTTGGTCAGTATTTGATACTCTTGGTGAGTCAAAAAGCAAGTGTAAGGACATGTCATTCTCAATCAATATTGATGAAACCGAGAGGGATTTAAGTTTATTATACAAGATAAAGGGAGGATACAATGTATCCCTCAACAACGAACAAGAAAATGGTCATGGGGCACACATGTTTAAGGATCCATGGGGTTATGAACTCGTGAAGATAGAACAATTTTATGCCAAAATGACATTGTGTCACCATCCTACTATAAAGCAAGAAGGATATGCATACGTGGATAAGAAAAGTTCACTCTATGTCTTTCATGAAAATCTTGAAAAATGGGACATTTATGGGAATGGTCCTAGATGACCAACATGAAAATTTTTGGTTGCAGTCCTAATGGCTTCACAAGTATCCACCCATTATAATTAGGGGTTGAAGACCAAGAACAAATCTTCGTGGCAAAAACCTTGTTCTTGAACAAAATTTGTTGGATTCCTGCACAGTTAAATTGCATTACTTGATGGACTCTAAGGAAATATTTTGGACCTTTCCCAAGTAGGAAGAACGAGTGCATCATTCCTTAAGATATTTTGAACTATGATCTTTATAAGTTGTGAACATGGCCATTTATGCGGATCCAATGAAAAGAGGGTATTAGCTCTTATACTAGATATCTACGATACACACCAATATCAAGGCCAACCTATCTTCTTGAATGGTGTGCTTAGAAATGAGACTCTCACTCCAAGTTTCCCCAATCACCAAGCAAGAGCACCTCAAGAGAATCATGGAGATTCAAGATTTAATTAGGGACAATAAAATGCCACTAATATGCATAATCAAGTGCTCAAAGGAAGAACATGCAAAGATAAAATCCTCCTAAGCTAGAATGGGTAAACAAAAGACTTGATTTAGGAAGAAGTTAAGACCAACTCAAGTTTCCAATTATATGGGAGACTTGTATTTATGATTATTTTATTATTGTTATGACTATATTATGTAGGTTCATGTTCTATAGACATGTGCATACATAAGCCTACATAAGCTTGCATAGGCTTGGGGAACCTCTTTATTATTATTATTATTATTATTATTATTATTATTATTATTATTATTATTATCTTTATCCAATGCTATTCTGATGGATATACATATGGTTTTGTTTTTGTACTTTTTAATTGAAAAATGATTATTTTTTGCATTATATTTCTTCAAGCATCTAGATTGTCATCTCGATCAATATAGCAAGGAACACATATAAATTTGTCAATGTTGTTTTAGATGTGTATTATTTTCATTTACCCACATGCCTTTAGATGCATATTGTGATGCTCGTATGTTTACATATGCTTTCATATCAATGGATATATAGAAGTGTAGATTGATAGATGGGTCAAAAAACACTGGAAAATTTGGATTCTATTGATAAAAGATAAAATAGGCAAAGATAAAAAAGAAAAAGGTAAAAAGTTTGGTGATGAAGGAAGCACCTACCAAGCCAACTTTGTTGGTAGAGGTAGAAGCTCAAGAGGAAGAGACAGAGGAGGTAGACAAGGCAAGGGGAGAGCTCAAAGATCCTCACCCTATGCCATATGTGGCCTATCAAATCACATTATAGAGCATTGCTACAAAAACCTGAGGAATTAGAGAGGAAGAGGACACAGAACAGGTGGATATGGAGCTTCAAGAGGTAGATACAATAATTCATGTGGATACAATAACAAATCCTACAATAACAACTATCAAGGTGGATATAAAGGACAAAGTGATGAATTACATAGATGTTCAAGCTCAAGAGGATTCACTTCTACTTATGAACATGACAATGATGGAAGGTAAGTTTGATGAGCATGTATTCTACACTGATTTTGGTTACTCAAATCATGTAGCAGGGAATGTAGCCTTGCTCTCAGACTTGGAAGATCGAAAGAACAAGTATGAGGTCTAGACAAGTGATGAAACAAGGCATCTTGTTGAGAAGATAGGGAATGTGAAGACCTCAAATGGTAATATGAATCTATTAAGAAAAGTTCTCTATGTGCCAAGTATTACAAAAAACCTAATAAGTGCAGGTCAAATTGTGGAGAAAGTTTTGCAGGAGAGATTCACTAAGCATGGACCATATGTAGAGGACTCATATCCAGGAATATTTTCTTGCTCAATCATGGCACCCAAAACTTATCAGAGCTAGAGGTTTGTCATAAGAGGTTAGCTCACATTGGAGGAAGAGCCCTCAAAAAGTCATTAGAGATTAGAGTGTGCTTGGACTACCCAATATCTCAAAGCAACACATGATATACAAGTGTAGTGCATGTCAATTTCGAAATTCACATAGGTAACCATTCACCAAGAAAGGATACATACATGGAGACCTTCTAGAGCTTGTCCTCACATATGTTTGTGGACCAAGAAAATGACCATCAATCTTAGGATCAAGGTATTATGTGCCATTTATAGATGATTGTACCAAATGGACTATTTTGTACTTTATGAAGCATATGGATGAATTTTTCTCATGTTTTAAGAAGTATTTAGCTCTTGTAAAGAACTAAAACCCTGAAAATACTAAGGTTTTATGGAGGGGGAGAATACTTCTCCATGAATTTTATTCATACCTGCAAGATAGAGGAATCAAGAGAGAAGTTACTAACAGGTACATACCTGAACATAATGGAGTAATAAAGACGAAGAATAATCATTTTTGAGGCAGCAATTTCAATGTTGAATGAGAAAAAGCTACCAAATTATTTATGGGCAGAGGTAGTGTCCATTGCCACATATTTGATAAATAGATTACCTTCAAAATCTTTGGGTGGTATGAGCCCCTACGAAGCTTGGAATGGAAGGACACCAAGCTTGGATCATTGCAGAATATTTGGGTGCATTGCATATGCACACATACCATCAAAAATCAGAGGTAAATTACACCCAAGGTAGAGAAGTGTGTATTTATAGGATATGATCTTAATAAAAAAATGTTATAGACCATATCATCCTAGCAACAAAGCTTTTATAGTCAATTGAGATGTTGTTTTTTTATGTGAATAAATCATCATTTGAAGTTGATTGTAAGAAGATTAAGCTACCATATGATCTAGACGAAGACTTACCAACACGATGAAGAAAGAATAAACATCCATTTAAAGCATCAAATGCTTTTGAAGATGATCAGAAGACTCCTACGAAGGAAATCAACTCATGGAACTCCAAAGGCAAGACCAAGATACAAGAGTTGAGGGATGTTGTAGAATCCTCTCAACAAACCATTAGAAGATCTACTAGGGAGAAGAACAAGTCAGAGAGGTATGGTTACGATACATATTTAGTGACTAAACACTCTATTTATTTAGCATATGGCTTAAATTTTGAAGATCCCTCATCTTATGAGGAGGAAAAGAGGAGAATAGAATGGATAAATGCTATGGAAGAAGAAATTGAAGCCTTGTAGGAGAATCAGACTTGGGAATCGGTGCCTAAGACTCCAATCATGAAGATCATTAAATCCAGATGGATATACAACGTGAAGAAGAACTCTGATGGAACCATCAACAAATACAAAGATAGACTTGCCGCTAAAGAGTATGCTTAGACCCAAGGATTTGATTATGAGGAGAACTTCTCACCAATGGCAAAGATGCCAACAATCAGAGTGCTTATGAGCATTATAGCTGCCAAGATTTGGAAGATCTATCAAATGGATGTGAAGAATGCATTTCTAAATGGATGGATATTTGAAGAGGTATATATGGTTCAACCCTTTTGGTTTGAAGATTCACATTTTCTTGAACATGTACATAGGTTAACGAAAGATCTATAAGGACTAGAGCAATCTCCAAGAGCTTGGAAACATGGGTTTATGACATATTTGTAGGATAAGGGTTTCAATGTTAGCAAAGCAGATCCTTCATTGTTCATCAAGAGAGCTCATGAAGAAGCCATATACCTTTGTGTGTATGTAAATTATTTAATACTCATAGGTAATAATGTTGAGGATCAAGTTATCGATGAGGGAGGAATTCAAGATCAGTGACCTAGGGCAACTCACATACTTCCTTGGATTGGAAGTTGTGTATATAGAGAAGGGTGTGTATCTCACTCAAAAGAAATATATCAGGGACATGCTACCCAAGTTCAACATGGAGAATGCTAGGGTTGTAGGTACACCCATGGAGATAAATTCAAAGCTAGGTGCTCATGAAGGTGAGCTAATTGAAGACATAACAAGCTATCAAAGCTTGGTAGGTAGTGTGAATTATGCAACACTCACGAGGATAGATATATGCTATAGTGTAAGTGTTCTAATTCAACTCATGCATACTCCTAGGAAACCACACATGGAAGCAACTAAGAGGATACTCAAGTATATGAAGGGAGCCATAAATGGAGGCCTTTTTTATCCATATACACTGATGTAGATACAAAGCTATTCTCAATTGCAAATTGGGCAGGTTCTAAGGATGACAGGAGAAGTACTTGAGGGTATCTTACATTTGAAGGTATAAAGCTCATTTCATGGTCATCCAAGAAGCAACCTATTACTCTTTCATCTACTGAAGTAAAATATAGAGGTCTAGAAAATGCAACATAGGAAGCCATCTGGATTAAGACTCTATACTTATATTTAGGTATAAATCTGTTTACTCCTCATATCTTTGGAGACAAATAAGTTCTCTTCACCTTGCAAAAAATCCAATTTATCATGCTAGGACAAAACACATTGAGGTCCATTATCACTATGTTAGGGAGAAGATGTCAAGCAAGGAAATTGAACTCTCATATGTACCCACTCAACAACAATGTGCAAATATGATGTCCAAAGCATTGGATGGAGTAAAATGAAACATGTTCAAAGCTATGATTGGACTTCATGCAATATCAATGGATTGAAGAATCGATCATCTTAGGCTTGAGGGGGAGTTGTTGGTGCATGAAGCAAGCCTAAGTGCTTGACTTATGCACAAAGGATTTCTCTTGATATTTGAGGCTTACTCTTATAATCCTAAGCATCATACATTTAAGGAGCTTCAAAGGTCAATTTCATGATTTATCTTTGTCAAAAGTAAAAAGGTAATTGGAGAGAATTTCAAGGACTCACTGGGAACCAAACACAATGACTTCAATTGAATTCGAAATTCAAATCAGGTCCTAAAAGTTTGGATCACTTTAGTCGCATAATGTATCCTGATCATCACACTCACTCTGAGTGATTTATGTCTTACCTTGAAGCTAGAGAATTCCTTCACTCTCTCATTGTATCTTACCTCAATTAGCAATACATTTACAATTCAGTTTCATAGCATTGATTCCTGTCTATTGTTACAATAGTAAAGTCTATCACGTTCTCTGAATCATTTCTCTACATCTTCCCTTCCTATTTTTACAAGGATTACCTACATGAGGTTGCATCTAGAGTAATCTATATTATTTTCCTTACATGAAGATCTTGCTTATGAGTCATTGAAAGATGGAATAGAACCTACATGCCCTAGTGTTGCAAATAGTCAAGAAAAAGAATGAGAGAAGATGATGCTCCTTTTTCGAGCAAGCGATTCCTATGAACAAGTGTAGGCACACAAATAGAGAGAAAAAGATAGAAATTGATCAAGAAGAACAAAGAAAAATAGTATATACTCTGTTGGCACACAAAGCAACAGAGGAATCATGCACAATACGGCAACAAGGCCAGATCATTTTTTCCATGGATTATGAATAACTCAAGTGATTTTAATCACTACACAAACATTGTAAACCCCGTTTTTGGTAGATTAGACTCCATTTTGTGCAAGCCGAGGAGTCCTCGAGCTTGAGGAGTATTAGAAGTACCATCGTACCAATTTTCATAATTTTTAGACTTCGTTTGAGCCCTCAAATAAGCCCTGGAACCTAATTTTTAACTAGGCCGGACACTAGGTCTGGACAGGGCCAAAACTAGTCAAAAAACTATAAAAAGAGCTAGAGAGCTCATTTTTGAGGTTAGATTGTAATTGAAACGAACTTGTAAGAGCATTTTGAAAGTAATTGAAGAACTCCATTGATTCTCTCTCTTTGTCTTGCCGTGTGTGCGCGTGTGTGTGTATGTGTGTGCATGCTTGTGTGCTTCTCACTCACACACTTGTGCCGCCACTTGCTCGAGGTCTTCATACCATCCTCACGTCTTCCCGGATTGACATTAAAGGAGGTGCTACTCATCATTGAGCTACACCAAGTTTTGGCGCCGTTGCCGGGGATCGAGCTTTGAGGACGAGCGTGTGATGGTAAGACGTAGAGTTGACGCGTTGGAGTTGTAGGTATTTTCTTCACTCTCATCGTTTTTCTTTTACTTTCTTCTCCATCCTCATTTCCATCATCATCATCACCATCTCCCACCTCCATCTCCATCATCGCGAAAATTTCTGTTTTTTGATCATATCACCTTCCCCACCTCATTTCCCTCATTTCACTTGTGAGAGAGAGCGAGAGAGCAATATTGTGTGTGCGTATTTTGCATGTTTCTTGAGTTTCATTGCAGGTTCTTGCTGTACCATCATCCCCAGCAGTGTGCGCAGGTACGACAGGCTCTGCACAGGTCCCGGGACGACGACCTCTGTCTGTCGCGACAGACAGAAAAACTTAAAATTTTGTGAATGCATGTTTAGCACGGTAACCTACACCATTAGGGCACTCTAAATCACTAGAAGTTTCTCAAAAATTTGCGTTTTTTCAGTCTATCGCGACAGACACCGTCTATCGCGACAGACAGCGTCTATCGCGACAGACCGAAACTCCACGATAGACACCGTCTATCGTGACAGACACCGTCTATCGCGACATACAGAAATCCGCGACAGACACCGTCTATCGCGACAGACACCGTCTATCGCGACAGACAGAAATCCGCGACAGACACCGTCTATCGCGACAGACAGAAATCCGCGACAGACACCGTCTATCGCGACAGACAGAAATCCACGATAGACACCGTCTATCGCGACAGACACCGTCTATCGCGACAGACACCGTCTATCGCGACAGACAGAAATCCACGATAGACACCGTCTATCGCGACAGACACCGTCTATCGCGACAGACACCGTCTATCGCGACAGATCGAAATTTCGCGACAGACACCGTCTATTGCGATAGATAGAAATCCACGATAGACACCGTCTATCGCGACAGACACCGTCTATCGCGGCAGACAGAAAATCCACGATAGACCCCGTCTATCGCGACAGACACCGTCTATCACGATAGACAGACATTTTCGGCAAAAATTAAGGGGTAAATTTTTGGGAATTTAGGCTAAATTTTGGGCATATTGGCACTCTCAAATACTCATACACTTACAAAGGCCTTAGAAAAATGCATTAAAACCCCTGAAACGTTCTGTTTGTCTAGCTAACCCCCTAAACCCTGAACGGTCATAACTTTTACATACGAAATCCATTTTTGGAGCTCTAGGGCTTTTCGGAAAGCTCTTGGCATATACTACACGCCCTCAACTGTTTTTCGTAAGAATAATGCGTTGATTTTCAGATAGGATATTTGGAAGTCGACACACTGAGGGGGAGGAACACCAAGGGAGCTCTAGAGGAAATTTCTAGCAATACAAAAGGGGGAACAAGGGTCATTAAAAAAGTGTCTGAAATAAATTGTTTGTCAATTGAAAGGTCTACTTGGAGCTAATCTTGGGACTTATGCAGGTCTATTGAGAAGCAATTGAGAGTATCCAAGCAAGGGTTTTGCGCAAGCTTGAGAATCAACTTCTCGAGCATTAAAGAGCAAGGTTCGGCAAGAAAGGTCGGAATATTCTCAACTTCTCTTCGTCAATTCCTAGCTTAGGCTAAGAACGATTAGAAGTAGGAATAAGTCAGGGTGACGATAGGCAGGTATCAAGTTGAAGACTACCTAAAAACTCAAGTTCAAGCTAAAAACCTGATCTCTGTACTGTCGATAACATAAAGGAAAAGAACCTAACGTGGAACGATCAACCTGAAAGTACGAAGAACATTCAAGTATTCCTGACGACGTAATAGCAGACAAGACCTTAAACACGAGGAATAACCAAAAAGAATCAAGTGACTGGTACCAATTGATCGGCAACGAGGTTGTACTCTGGGCAAAAATTGGGCTAATCAGTTAGGCATATGAACCTTAGATCAGGACGACACCTAGTAAGAGAGAGACAAAGCCTTAGGTCTTCAGAGGCTAGTGTCAATCACACTGCAATGTCTTGGGCCCAGCAGTTGAGTCACCACTCTCATTACCTTAGCTCTGATACCAGTGAATCAGGGATGTCTCAAGGTATGGACAGACCTACGGGAAGTTCAGGTGTGCCTTACTTGTACAGGGTAGAAGGCCCTTACAAAACACAGTTGGAATACCTTAGGACCAACCGATTAGGTGCTAGCATCTATGAGGACGGCCTAGGAAGATCCGTGGTCCAGATTAAAAACCCTGACCAATCCATAGGACTAGAGCACCCAGCTGTCAAGTTTGAAAACGGTGCATACCTGGACAAAGAAGGAACCATATACGTAGTCACCAGTCACCCAGATAGGACAGATGAATTTGGGAATGTAATCTCCGAAGCGGACTTAGGTGACTTGGAACAAGGAAACATGGGTGTAGAACCTAGAACCCCTCGAGGCAAATCTGTTCTCACTAGGATTATCACACCTGAGTGGGCTCCCCAAGACAACAAGAGCATAGAGTTGCTCCTCAATCGAGAAACTGACGAAGCCTTTTGGAGGTATAAATCTAATCAGCCAATTGATATAGGAAATATCATGATCTACGAGTTTAAGGATCCTGATAGCCCAGGCAGAGTGACCTACTTAGATCACGCTTCAGAACGGATCTTTGCGGTTACGGAAAATGATAGGCATGCTTACACTTGGAAGGGTGAATTCATTTTCCCCCAACCAAGATCAAATGTATCCTATGGTCACCCTGGGGCTGGAACATCCCAAGCTCATGGAATGCAAAGAGACAAAAGTAGAGATAGACCAGAAGTAAGCTCTGCCAACCCAGGGGGCAGAGAAAGAACGAGGACGGAGACGAATAGGGTAGAACCCGAAATGCTTAGAGCTCACAGGAACCAAAGAAATGTAGATGAATTCCTGCTGCCGAGGCCTAGAGAGCACACAAGAACTTTGAGACCTACCCAGCTAGTTAAGTCCATGAAGAATTACTTTGATGGCACAGGAGATCCCTATGATCATGTGGCGGAGTTCAAGCAAGTCTTGAGAGCCGAACAAGTGGAGGATCTATTCACGCAGTACAATGCCTTCGGTCTAACCCTTAGGAACACAGCACTTACATGGTTTCAACCATTGGATGAGCGACAGTTCAGGAGCATAGACCAACTCCTAGAGGCTTTCATTGTAGAGTTCTCTAAGAGCGGCATAAGACACAATACCTCCTCATTGATTCACAGCTTTAAACAGACTCCCCAAGAGACTGTAAGACTGGCAGGAAGAAGATTTAGGCAATACCTCGAAAGATGTCCTGTTTCGGAGCTACCCACATCTGCCAAACAAGTAGCCTTATTCCTTGACGGATTGCTGAGTACGAAATTGAGATCCTATGTGTATCTGAAAGATCCTAGGACTATAGAAGAGTGTGTACGCATGTGCATTGACATTGAAGATAACCTAGGGGAAGAACTAGAGCTTTCCAAAATCTACAAAGATTCAGATAGTGCATCTAGTCAATCTTCCACGCAATCCACATCAATTGAGGAACTCGTAGAGAAAGTAGCTCAGAAATTAGGGGTAACTAGTAAACAAATCCCAAGATTTGCCCCTGTGAGAAGGTGCTACACTTGTGGTGGCGACCATATGGCGAATGTCTGCCCCATTATGGCTCAGCCCCAAGTAAATCCTAGTAGCCAATATTGCACCATAGAACGGAGATACACCAATCACACCGCACAAGATTGCCCATACAACAAGCAGGCGGTTAGGCAACCCTACCCCCAGCCCTACCAACAAGGCAGATACCAGAACCAGTACCCTTCACAACCATATGGCAGGCCACAACAAAATTTCCAACCTCAATATCAAAACCAACAAAGGCCTCAGCCTGTGCTAGCACAACAACCCCCAGCCCCAGCTAATGTGATTCCGGTAAAGTATACTGCTGCAGAAGAGAACCTGAATAGAGCTATAGTCCCTGTAACATCCTTGCTTTCTGAAAGTGACCCGAGTGACCATAGCTTTGATTCCACGCATGTTGATAGCCCCCAGGCCTACTACATGCAGTCTCCTGAGCATGGTGAGTCCTATTATAGCGAAGAGACAAACGAACCTAGTTGGGAGTCAGATTACACGAACGTCATGTATGCAAACCCCAATCCTAAGCCTCAATCTAGGCAAGTAAGACCTCCATTCCCAAGAGGACCGTGCTACAGATGCCAAGGAGATCACCTCATTCGTGATTGTCCCTTGCCTCCACCTACACAACCCCAGTCAGTAACGATCCAAGGTTTTTGCCAAGATTGTGGAAAAGAACATCTCTTACGAGATTGCCCTAAGAATCCTAATAATATGCCAAAAATCACTCCGATCAATGTTATTGGGTTAGTGGTAGATTCCACAGGAAGTGTCACGTCCACTGCTCCCGTACAGGTAGTCACTCGAGCTCAAGCATTGCAGCAAAACCAAGGGGTAGGCCAGGAAAAGAGCCCAGATGCTAGCGATACGGAGAGCCAAAATAAAAAGAGAACAAGAGCTTGGAGAGATAGCCACGAACGCATGAAAAGGCAATGGGCAAAGAAGATGAGTGAACTTGAGGAAAGTCTACGAGAAACCAAGGCTAAAATCATAGAGATCACATCTCAACCGCACTCTCACACATTCCCACCGCTACCATCCCCATCACCCTCCATCCCTCCACCCTCTAAGACACCCCACGTAACCCACCCACCACCCCAAACAGGATCAGTATTAGCTGATCCCACTCCTGAAGACATAGACATGATGCTTAAAGCATATCAGGCCAGAATCCAAGAAGGGCCAAACGTCACGGATCATGACAAGTGCTATCCTAGAGCTGACCTAGAGATAGAAAGAACCAAGCTGTGCGCGAAAATGGTCGCATTGGCTCAGACTATGTTTGAGGCCAGTCGCCTTTTCAATTACTCAGGCTCAGCCAAGACGCAATTACACTTGGATGGATTCCTAGAGAAGTTAGAGGGAATAATTGCAAGATCTGCCAAGGAAGAAAAAAATCAAGAAAAAGATAAAGCAAGCAAAAACATGAACCATTCCCCATCGGAAGTTTATGTGGCCAGTTCCACTAAACCAGACAACTTTCCCTCCTTAGAAAGAATAGAGAGGCTAATTGCACAATCAGAAAAGGAACCTGCCCCTCAAAGAAAGGAAAGGGCAAGAGAACGGATGAGCAAGCCTCTTCAGGAAGCCCATGTGCCTCCCCAAGAAGCTTATCCTTCCCCCCAAAAGGCACATGAGCCTCCCTCGAAATCTTACGTACCTCCACAGGTTGCCTACATTCCTTCTCAGGGAGCGTATGAGCCTGTTCGGAAAAGTAATAGAATAAGTAATCCTTCCCAGGAAGCTTGTGCTCCAGCCATCTATGAGAACGAGGAGAGATCCAACGATAGAATAAGCCCTCCTTCCCAGGTTGCGTATGTACCTAATTCTACGGAGCCAGACACTTCTTGTTCTATGAATCGGTTTGCACCAGACTTCCTACGAGAGATTCAAGAAGACAAATGGGATAACGAAAGTGAAGTCGCCCCTCCCTTTGAACTTGTGGACGATGCACACGACCAATTCCCACAAGACATCCCATCTATTTACGGGGAACATGAGAGTACTCAGTCTCATGAGAGATTGGACTTTGAGTCTAATTCCATACAGGAGCTACCCCACTTCACAGGCCCATGGGAAGCAAAGTCCACATGTATGAGAGCACCCACAGTCATGGTAAGGAACGACGACTCGGTCATACCTAGGAACACAGAGGTAGTGAAGAACACTAACGTGCAGTGTAATCTCAAGTTAGAAGAGCTACTCAAGGTTAGACCTGAATTATGGAAACATGTAGCCAAACAAGTACCAGAGATAGCAAAACCTCGTTCCCAGGTAGGATCCCATAGGACAGTGCCAGAAATTCCCTTGGATAAGATAGGAGATATGTGTGAAGGTGAAGAAGGGAACACCTACCTTCCCATCACCTACCAGGAGTACACCACCAAGGCAATCTTGGACTCAGGTGCAGGAGTTGCAATTGCCACTACTTCCCTATGGAAGTGTTGGGGCAAGCCGGCACTCAGGCCAACGAGAATGAAATTGCAAATGGCCGATGGTCATATAGAGAGGCCCTTGGGATTGCTAGAAGGCATAACTCTCACCACTTGTGGTGTCGAGTTTGAGCATACATTTGCCATATGTGACTTCAGTAAAAATCATGCCTATGAGATGATTTTGGGAAGACCATTTATGCGACAGTTGCAAGTGGTACAGGATTGGGGAACCAACTCCTTGTATTTGCAACACTTGGGTGTTACGACCAAAGTCAATCTCAAGGATTATTCTCATCGAGATGTCCCTCCTATCCAATGGAATCCCATCCATAGAGCCAAAGATGATACAGAATCGGTGCATTCCATAGGGTCTGGATCCTCATGGATGCATGAAGATACTCACTTATGGATGTGCAAGGTAGCAGTAGAAGAAGAGAAGAGAGAGAAAGCCAGAGAGGTAGGTGCGAACGAAACTCATAGACCCATTCAAGACCCAGCCTATGCACCTGTAGTCTTTCCAGATGAGGAATTTGAACCCCATGGCTGGGCAGAAATTTTAGCAACAATGGACGTAGCCATCAATGAAGAACAATGGACACCTCACTGTGATGAGGATGGCTATGACATTTCAGTCTTCTCCATAGAGCCAATCATGGGAGAGGCAGTTCTAGAAGAATGCGAACCTAGCCCTGACGCATTTGAGGATGCAAGTGACTCCGATCTAGAGTCAATCATTATGGACCCACCATTTGCATCAGATGAAGAATACTTCCATGAAGTAGAATTTCAACCCCAGAGGCATGGAGAGGTTACAACTAATGTAAGATTAGCAACACATGTGACCCCGAAGGAAGAAGGAAAGAAACGAAAGAAGAGAGAAGCCTCACCAGAAGAGGAAGAATCTTTGTTTGAGGTCCCGGAAAATTTTAAGAAGTACGAGATAGATGACAGGAGGGTCATGATTAGAATGCCCAAACGAGAGGCACAATCAGGAGAGGCCTATGATAACAAAGAAACTACCAAGAAAATAGTAGTGGCCATAGAAGAAGGAGAGGAGAGATGCACGTATATAGGTCATGACCTGACACAAGAAGAAGAGCACGAATTGACTGCCTTGCTAAGAGAATACAGAGATGTATTCGCTTGGAGTTACAAGGATTTGAAAGGTGTTGACCCGGACATATGCTCACACACCATCCCCATGACTTCAGATGCCAAACCCTCTAAGCAAAAGCCCTATACTTATAACGATAATTACGCTGCTAAGATCAAAGAAGAGATAGATAGATTGGTTGAAGCTGGATTTATTTATGAAATTGAGCACACTGAGTGGGTATCACCCATCGTAGTGGTGCCCAAGAAGAATGGCAAACTGCGCGTGTGCATTAACTTGAAGAAGGTTAATGCAGCCACTATTCGAGATAACTATCCGCTTCCCATCACAGAACATCTCTTAGAAAGAGTGGCTGGCAAGGAAGTGTACAGCTTCCTTGATGGATTTTCGGGTTACAATCAAGTAGCCATAGCTCCAGAGGATCAGCATAAGACAGCCTTTGCCACAGAATGGGGCATTTTTGCCTTTAGAGTAATGCCATTTGGGCTTACCAATGCACCAGCTACCTTCCAGAGGCTGATGTGCCATGTGTTTAAGGAGTTCCTGAGGAAGACTTTAGAAGTCTATGTTGATGATCTTTGTGCTCATTCCAATATTAGACAAACCCATATTCCTGAACTCAGACAAATCTTTGACAAATGTAGAGAATATCAAGTCTGCCTGAACCCAGAAAAGTGCGTTTTTATGGTCAGGCAAGGCAAGATTCTAGGACACATAGTGTCAAAGAATGGCATATCTACCGACGAAGAGAAAGTGAGAGCCATAGCAGAGCTACCTAGGCCAAAGAATGTCAAGGAAGTACAAGCTTTCATGGGGCACTGTGGTTATTACCGACGATTTATACACATGTATGCTGTCATTGCAAAGCCCATGTACGGACTTCTGACTAACTTTGAGTGGACGGATGAATGTGAGAATTCCTTCCAGGAGCTTAAACGAAGATTGTGTTCAGCACCAATCTTGACCACACCAGATTGGAATAAGCCATTCCATGTTCACGTGGATGCATCCAATTATGCTATTGGATGTGTTCTTGCACAACCTACTGGTGAAGGTAATATGGATCTTCCAATTGCCTATGCCAGTAGACAGTTGAATGCGGCTGAACGAAATTACACCACTACAGAGAGAGAAGGCTTAGGCATGGTATATGCAGTTAAGAAATTCAGACACTATTTGCTTGCAAATAAGTTTAAATTTTTTACTGATCATCAGGCATTGCTGTACCTCGTAAATAAACCATGCAATACAGGAAGATTAGTAAGATGGTTTCTCTTACTCATGGAATATGACTTTGAAGTGGTGGTAAGGAAAGGTAGGACTCATTTGAGAGCTGATCATCTCTCTAGGCTCACATCGGGAGAAGCCCCACAAGGAGTGTCAGATGACCTTCCTGATGCTTACTTGTTTAATTTGGAAGTTGTACCGCAGTGGGCTAAGCCATTGGTACCAGTATTGACATACGGGCCTAACCATCTAGTGGTAAACACACGGAATAGAGAGGTTGTAAAAGCCCAAAAGTACCACATCATGGCAAGAAGCATGTACAAGCACACAGATCAAGGGATCTTGGCTTGTTGCGTAGAAGAGGATGAGTACGCTAAATGGTTGCAATTAGCACATGTAGGTGCGTTAGAGCAACACCATTCAAAGCAACGAACTTTACAGACTCTAAAGAGATTCGGAGTGCATTGGCCAACTATGGAAGCGGATGTCCAAAAGTTGAGCAAGGAATGCCCAATCTGTTGCACTAAACCACCAGTGGAACACGCCACTCTTTATCAAGTATCCATTGAGCCAGATTGGAGCGAACCACTAGTATCATTCCTGAGGACAAACACATTCCCTCCAGACATGACTCTGGCTAGGAAAAGGAGTTTAGAACAAGAAGCCTTGGATTACTCACTCATTGGTGATAATCTATACAAACGCGGTAAAGATGGTTACCTGAGGTTATGTGTCCATAAAAGTGAATATCTCAAGATCTTGGAAACTGCTCACCAAGGTGTAGCAGGAGGACACTTTGGACCAGATCGGGTGATCAAGGCAATACTATTTGCGGGCTTCTGATGGCCTACCCTTCACATGGATGCACATACCTATGTGAAACGGTGTGATGTCTGTCAGAGGACTCAGTATCCTATACGCAAAGATGAGATGCCACTAAAACCTATGATGGGTGGACGTGCATTCTCTAAGTGGGGAATAGACTTCGTAGGTCCTATTAATCCCCCAGCTAAGGGTTCTCATGCGGAATACATCATTGTTGCAACAGACTATCTAACTAAGTGGGTAGAGGTAAAGGCTACGACAAAGAACGATGCTCAAACAACTGCTAAATTCTTGTTTGAGAATGTATTCACGAGATATGGGCTACCTATAGAGCTTGTAAGTGATAGAGGCACTCATTTCTTAAATGAAGTGATTGAAAATCTACTCCAAGAATTCTTGGTAATACACAAGAAGTCTGCCCCCTATCACCCTCAAGCTAATGGACAAGCTGAGAGCACTAATAAGATTTTATGCAATGTACTGACGAAATTGGTGAACACTAAACGCTCTGATTGGGACAAACAGCTACACCATGCTGTTTGGGCATATCGAGTTGCCTACAAAACGGTACTCCAAGCCACCCCCTTTCAGTTGGTATTCGGCCAAAACGCTGTGCTACCCTTGGACTTCCTGATTCCTACATTAAGAGTAGCACAAGAGCACGAATGGACGGGTCATGAGCTCTCCTCTAGAATTTTTGACCTTGAACGATTAGGAGAAACAAGACTGAGAGCAGTGGAAGGAATATATGCAGCCAAGAAGAGACAGAAGGCATACTTTGATGCCCACGTAAAGGATAAGGGTTT
This sequence comes from Ceratopteris richardii, assembly GCA_020310875.1. NCBI lineage: Eukaryota > Viridiplantae > Streptophyta > Polypodiopsida > Polypodiales > Pteridaceae > Ceratopteris > Ceratopteris richardii. The sequence goes on along the minus strand of CM035415.1, from coordinate 18,475,625 downwards.
GAAAGCAGGAGATCTAGTTTTAGTCTATACACTGAAACAACACGCAAGGAAGCTAGAAAAGAGAGGCTACGGACCAATGATCATCAATAGGATCTCCACGAGCGGAGCAGTACAACTAGCCACGTTAGAAGGTGATATTCTCCCAAACTATATTAGCGGTTGCAGAGTCAAGTTGTATCAGGAACCCCTCACGGAGGAAATGCTCAGCCGACTCAACACTGCTAAGAAACGCAAAGAGGAAGAAAAGCAAGTTCGAGAAGAAGCTCAAGCAGAAGCTTTAGAACGCATCAGAAGGATGAAGTTACGAAGGCAAGGCCGAGATCAGACTAGAACAGATGACTATGCAGATCAAGGATATCCTATGGCCATGTGTGAAGTCGCAGGAACAAGCTCGCATAGGATAATTGATCGACGTCCTTTCATAACCCTAGATATAGGACAAGGAACGAGTGCAAGGACCGTAAGAGCCTTGATTGACTCAGGTGCAGCCACTAGTGCTGTTAAATTGTCTTACTGTCAAGCGTTGCAGTTAACTGTCAATCCTGTGGAAGCGTATCTCATAGGATTGGGAGGCGTGGAAACCCCTTGCATGGGCGAGGTGGAACTTCCCCTCTACATTCATGATGAGGCAATGACAGTTAAAGTACTGGTGTGTCAAGATGAGGATCTCACTGAGCCTCTTGTCTTGGGTCAAGATTGGATCTATGACCAAGCAGTCAATCTAAACCTAAGAAGTGGACTTCTCCAGGTTTGGGTCAATCATAGTCGAGTTACAGTAGAATTAGACAATGGAGCACTCAAGGAACTAGGAAAGGCACAGACTCCTGGTCCTTCCAGGGGTACACATGAAGATGACCATGCTGTTCTTGTTCAAAACCATGTGTTGCAGAGGAATGATATTTGCGAAAAAGGAGTCAGGGATGCAATGGAACTCCCTTCTTTTCCAAAGGTCAGAAGGAGGCAGCAACCAAAGGTGGATCAAAGGCAGAAGAAGCAGAGTACTACCTATGTCCGAGATCAAAAGTACCTGCGCAGCAGAATGTCCCAGAAAGTAAACCAAGTGTGGGTGCGGAAAGGCGAACACCCGGTTGCACTCACGACAACCACACGGGCAAAGCTTCTTACTAGTAACCAACAACGTGACGCCACTAAGAAGTCTGTCAGAAATTCTTCTGCTAAAGTGAAATCCATTTGGGTGCCCAAAAAGTCGATGAAGGCTGGCCCACAATCAAGACAAATTTGGGTGCCTAAGGCTTGCTTGAGGGCACAAGTAGCTACGCCAAGGCCACAATCTATGCAGCATATCCCAACTACGCGTACAGCCCGTATTCACTCGTTCCCGACACTCAGGAACACACCAAGAACCAAGAGCACGCATGTAATCACTTGTAAATGGGTCCCTAAAAGGCCTCATATTCAAGCAGATACACCTATAATGTTCTCTAGCACCTCTACGAAACCAAAGGAAAAACCCATCCACTGCATTTGGCAGCTTAAGACCTGTAATAAACCCCCCGACCCCAATTTGTAAATTCACCCCACTTACTAACGACATTAGTCTCCTAGGAATACACAAACATTAACTACACACACTGTCTTCGTGCACTTACTAACCACTAACTCACCATCTACCTCATGTTAATGTTGTAACGGGGACAACACCGGATTTATTCTGTCCATTACGATGTTAACACATGATTCTATATTCTCACAGAATCAGAAGGCAAGAAGTAAAATGGCAGAAGCAACAGGTTCGGGCTCACAAGTAGGGATACTTACTGCAGGAATTGATGTGGATAGTCTACCTGCGGATGTGCCACCAACTGAACGACCAGTGGAGATGCAGCACCTTCAGCAAATCCCGGTGCCAGATCCACCTACATGGATCACGGAAAGAGTCCATGTCAATTCTCATTGGTTCAATGGCATGCCAGGTCCATTAGGTGAGGCCAAGTATATCTGGGAGTCTAAGTGCGAATATGACAGATCATGGGTTCGATTCCAATTTTTCTCCAAGGAGTTTGAGACTTTACAGAACACCGAGGATCTCTAGACTATATGGCAACGAGCAGGGCTAGCAGAATACTTTGAAGCCTCACTACCTAAACCCAATCTCCTCCGATGTTACTATTTGGTCTCCACATTGCAAGCTAATGAAGAAAAAGACAAACCCGGATCATTTGTTCTTCCCTCATTGCTGGGCAACAACGAGTTAAAGAGGTTTGAACTTACTGTGGAGTTGGTAAGCGACGCTTTGAATATGCATGGCACGCATGTACCCTCTGAAAAGGATGCTCTTGTTCCCACTAACATGAAGGATAGGAAACTATTGAAGCTTAAAGACATGGCAGCACTTACCCCAAATGTGTCCATCCCTCTCCGCATGTGCATGCAACATTTCGCCTTTCCCGGCCAAGACCGATTCACACAACCACACAAGAAGATCTGATTCGCTCTCTACTTAGCGGAAGCAGGTGCGTTACCCATTAAGCTACCAGTATGGATTATAGATCAGTTGTATGAAGCAAACAAACGGGCTTCTAGGAAATTAGTGGTGAACGGATGCTGTGCAATCACACGCATTATTTACCGGTGCCTAGCATACGATGTCCCCATTGAACGTGCCTTAACTTGGGCACAATTACAAATGTTTAAAAGGCTCAAGACGTCCACCCATCAATCCAAGCGCATGAGGGGTGCGATCCCTTGCGTCCAGACAAGGGAAGTTCTGACTACTCCTGAGGCATCACCACTAAGGGAGGCCACCGTACCTCCCTTTACCATCAGGATACCCAGGTCGGAATCTGACACTACGACACAAGCTACCCCATCGGCTCCTCCTGTTCCACCTGAATTCGAATTTGCTGCCACTGGAGTTGCTGAAGGACTGGACCCCCAGGACTTCGAAGCATTCCTACAAAGTACACAATTCTCTGATGTGGAGTTTTATTCAGAGGCAGAGGAGCAGGGCACATCCTCACAAAGAAGAAGAAAATCTACAGACGGTCGACATGTACATTGGAGTGATGCTCAGCAAGGTCAACAACAGGGACACCTAGAAGAAGAAGAAGCGTATGAAGAAGAGACCACTGAAGCCCCAGCCTATACAGCAGAACTCCGAAGGCTGTATCAGATTATGGAAAGAGTGCGATCGCAACAACTACTCACCGAACAGAGTAGCAGAGTACTCATGACTCAGTTGTTAGAAGAAGCAGGAGTTGACTCAGAGTACAGGGAAGGTCTCTTATTGATGGCAGAAACATATGGAGTAGTAGAAGCAGTGCGCACTGCCATTCAGAGGCCTCCAGTTCAATATGACCCACGAAGGTTCCAGACACGATCTCGCTCAGGTAAGAATATCCAAATTCCCATTACAGTTGCAGAAGAGCCAACTACTACATCTGAAACTATCAGGACAACCTCCCAAACAGCTAGCCAACAGCACCCAGCCACCCATGAGGAGTCCACCGAACCACTACCACCCACACCCCCACCATCACCTCCTAGAACGGAAACAGTGGAAACCATATCGACCACTCAACCCACTGACCCAACCTTCATCTTCCGTACTCCCATCTCTAGTGCCACCCTATTCTCTACCACTGATAACCCAATCTTTGAAGCACACCCCATCACTACACAATCCACCGAACCCCTCCTAGAGCCTGCCCTAGGGCAACCATCCCCCATGCCCTCAGCCATGGGTCATCCTGACCCTAGATCCACATTCATGGGCTTCCCTACTACCACGCAACCCTTCCAGCCCTCCTCAAATTTACGACCTCAACCCCCGACATCTCTCTCTCCATTTCTACAATCCCTCCATGACCTCCTTGCTAGGGCTTTTCAACCAGGCTCTCAACCATTCCCTGTCTTTTCAGCTCCCCACCCCACTTCGCATCTATTCACCACTTCCACACACACCACCTACCATCCCATTGTATATGGCAGACCCCACACTCACACCCACTCCTGAAGGTATGGACATTTCACCACCCACGGCACCTCCCCCCACGGTTTCACCTCCTCCCATTCCCCCTCCACCAATTTCACTCACACACACAACTTCCGTAGACACATCATTCACTGTCTCCCTTCCCCAATTCCCTTCCCATGCATCTCCCACTGTAAACACCACCCACTCATCTATAGGAAATGCATTGGACACCATGTTGGCTTGTATATCAAATTTAAGGACAGATTACATTCAGCTCCAGCAACAAAACGAACGCCTGCACGAGCACTCAGAGACACTACAGCACCGCCTTGCGGCACTAGAAGAGGAGAATGCTCGCCTCCACACACAGTTCCAAACTCTCCAAGAAGCTCATAGCATATTGGAGGTACAGTTACAGAACGTAGATCAGGAAGCGGTACAGGTGGTAGAAGGTCACCTACGGACACAGCTCGAACGCAACTCCAAACTTCAGCGAAATATGGCACTACTCAAACGCCATCTTGCGGCTGCTCAAGAAGAGAATAGACGCCTGCAAATACAAAATCAAGAGAACCTGGAGGCAGCTATTGAGAGCACACCGGGGGCACCCATCAGCCCATCCAAGTTTCAAGCAGTGACCCCCGATAATATCAAGATTATATTGGAAGATTATGCCATGCTGCTCGAAGCACATGATAAGCTATCGGAGGAGCTGGGACAACTGAAGCAGGAACACCAACAAGGACCAACAGTAGCCCCTCCAACCACCCCCTCTGCGGCTTCACTTCTCACAGACGTAGAGGCCATAAAAGATCTCCAGAAACAGGTCACTGAATTGCAAACACGCCTACTACAATATGAGAGACCATCTTCCCCTCCAGAGGCTCCCACGGACGAAGAACTTGTGCAAATTCCTGTGGAACAAACGTTTGACGAAGAATACGATCCGCAACCATTCCCAGGAGGCCAACAAACAGAAGAAGCGCAGGACACATTCGAGGCACCACGGCCCCCATGGTTACGTCAAGTGGAGGAAATCGGGAGTTCGCACGAAGAGCGCACAGTAGTGCAAAATCAGGCCATGAGAGTCATAGAGGAAATTGTGTTACAATCAGCTTACTTTAAGAACCTGTCATCAAGACGCCTGATTCTCTCATCTGAACTCCAATACAGGCCGTATTATATTATCTTGGCTGATTATAATGCAGAAATACAAAGAGTCACGGGTCAGATTCCTACCTTTGCGACCCAATTTCAACCCGAAGACCTTCCTCCAGAGGTGCAAAAAGGCAAAATTCGTCAACCAACATGGCGGCAGAAACTTCTAGAGACATATCCAGAAATGCTACGCACATGGAACAACGCGCCTTTGCACCTCCTGTACAATCCATGCTACGGTCCAGTCCCCCGCCGCAGGTCGTGGAAGGCATTCAATATCAAGGTACAGAACAACGCGCAATGCAAGGAATGGCTGAACTACCCGTACATTGCGCCACCACAAGGACCACCATCGGTAGCATATATGATGGGGACCATTCGCCATTGGATGCCGCGCTTGAAGCCCATGCAAGATGTAGCAGCGCAAATGATGCTTAAAATCTTAGATATGATGCAAGTAGTCCTGAAGACCTTTAGAAATGCAGCCGCACCACAGGTACGTCTCCCGGGGTTTAGCAATGGAAATTACGACCTGGTGTATGACATGAGCACCACCCCCAGTATTCGTGTGGCTTACGCTTGGCATGCACGCATCAAATACCTCCCCGCCTGCTACAAACAGACCTTCGAAGAAATGTTCAGATCAGGTTTCTGGGAGTATCACTCGGAGATTTTCGCACCAAAGCCAACACATCTGCTCCAACTGTTTGCTTGTGAACAAGCAATGTATTCAGAGTACTACACCACCCCGCAACCAGAGACCCCTGGTGCAATAAATTGGGATGCATTGGAAGCTGATCTAGCAAGAGGCTTAAGGATAGGAGAACATGAACTGGCCACCAATGTCATCCAATATTACATCGACCACCCGAGAGAACAAAGGTCTGTCAGGGGCGACAGACGCTAGGAAGGGGGGAGTGTTGGCACACAAAGCAAGAGAGGAATCATGCACAATACGGCAACAAGGCCAGATCATTTTTTCCATGGATTATGAATAACTCAAGTGATTTTAATCACTACACAAACATTGTAAACCCCGTTTTTGGTAGATTAGACTCCATTTTGTGCAAGCCGAGGAGTCCTCGAGCTTGAGGAGTATTAGAAGTACCATCGTACCAATTTTCATAATTTTTAGACTTCGTTTGAGCCCTCAAATAAGCCCTGGAACCTAATTTTTAACTAGGCCGGACACTAGGTCTGGACAGGGCCAAAACTAGTCAAAAAACTATAAAAAGAGCTAGAGAGCTCATTTTTGAGGTTAGATTGTAATTGAAACAAACTTGTAAGAGCATTTTGAAAGTAATTGAAGAACTCCATTGATTCTCTCTCTTTGTCTTGCCGTGTGTGCGCGTGTGTGTGTATGTGTGTGCATGCTTGTGTGCTTCTCACTCACACACTTGTGCCGCCACTTGCTCGAGGTCTTCATACCATCCTCACGTCTTCCCGGATTGACATTAAAGGAGGTGCTACTCATCATTGAGCTACATACTCCTTCATGAAAAATGTTGGTTTCATCTACGCCAAAATAGTTCAAGATGTAGAAATTATGTGCTCCATGATGTAAAATTATGAAGCATGACTACAAGGATCAATGATTCAAGAAGATGGATCACCACAAAACGTTTTGGAAATATGCAATCACAAAGTAAAAATAGTCAAAAAACCTATAGAAGGAGAAAGTATAATAGGTCTTTGTGGATCCTTGGAAAGAAATAGATGTGAGTTCCAACAAAAATGAAGGCAAGGCTCATTTTAGAACTACCCGATGAGGCAATCGAAGTTCAAGAAGAAGAGGACATGAGAAATTGTTCAAGTGATGAACTATATGCCTTTAAGATATTCTTTAGTTTGAGGAATCCAAAATGCCAATCTCTCCACTTGCAACCGCAATTTATTTGACCAACTTCAGTCAAGTAGAGATCGAGTGAACCAAGTAATGTTGTGGTGGAACCAAAGAACATTGAGGCCACAAGATCATTTGTGAGTCTCTTCATGCATGATCATAGATACTTGAGTTCAAACAATTCCTCAACCAAATCATCATCCTAGTTCTAACGTAAATATCACTCAAATTTTATTTTAAATTGTGTTTTCTTATAGGATAGAGTTTTGAACCATCATAGTTACAACTGATCAAGAAACCCTATACTTCCAATCATCACAAGAGATTCATTCGTTTTGAGTCATTCATACAAAAAGATATTAACCTCATGTATACGATAAGAACGATGTCTAGGCTTACTAATTACAAAAAGTATGCCCTACAACAAGAAATAATTGCAATTTCACAAAGAAGGATTTCAAGTGTGAGAAGAGAAAGAAAATGAGCAACAAAAACAACTTCACAAACGAGCAAAGAAATACAAGGCTCATAGTTCTTGAGGCACATGTGAAGAGATCCAAATTATCCAATACAAAAATGATTAGTAAGACTAACATGATTAAAAAGGAACATGAAATCTTTGATCGATGGAATGCAAAACTCCCAAAAGGATCCATGATTGCAACCACTACATATGAATTGATGTTCAAGAGGAATTTGAAGGAGAACAAGAGTATATAAAGAAAGAAGTTTATGAATTTTCTGCTTAAAATTTTTATCAATTGTAAGTATGTATCTAAAGTTATGCTTTATCAATTGTAAGTATGTATCTAAAGTTATTGCTTTTATGATTGATCTGACACACAACCACCAAGTATGAAACATATGTTGCAATTTTGGGATTATAGAAAAAGGTTTCCACATGGGGACCCTCCAAGAATGTAAAACGCACAAAAATCTAAGGAATGCAAGATCCATCATTGATACTAAATGCTTATTTTTTTCTTAACCAAACACTTGTAGAAGGTGTTTACATTTGAAGAAGCAATTTTGCCAAGTTTTTCTAAGACAAAATGTGGAGGTTTTGGAGCATATCACTTCTCACTTATTACAACATTGGTTTTAAAAAAAAAATAGGGAAGTTCGATTGAGGCCAATGTTTGATGCTTGAATGAATAAAAGAGCAATTATACAATGAATGGGTTTAGTGCCCTTGGAATCCCTTGTATCCCACAAACCAGGGTAGGACAACCTAAAGACATAATAGCTATGATGGTCCAAAATTGGTAGGAGACCTAAGATTCGGCAGGTGACTAACGGTTTAAAGTGAGTTACTAAGAAGGTTAATCGTTTTTTCATCACCCTCATGATTGACCCACTTGTTTTCAATCTTGTTGTTTTCCAAGAAAATAATCCTATGGTGTTTGAAATGCAATGAATATTTACAATTACATCTTGTTTTGCCTAACAAGTAAAGGGATTTTTCAATCATCCATTCTTTCGGATGGTCATCAAACTTGATCACACATCTTTCTTTCCATATCATCCAGAGTGCTTGTTGGCATTCCACAAGGCAGAAGAATAGCCTATTGTTTCACCAAGTAACAGTTGTTTCTAGTTGATTTGCATTTTTAAGCTCAAAATCTTGGTAAGTGATTGCCATATTGAGTAGCTTCTTAGGCACAAGAAGAAAAGATGGCAAAGGTCCTCTCTGCCTAGTAGGCAATGCTTGCACCAATGAGGAGCCCCACATATTTTATTAGTTTTGGCGTTAGTCCAAATTTCGTGATGGAGGATTTGTCACATAAGAACTAATATTTTATTCTGAATCAAATGCCATAGGTCCTAGCACATAAGTTGCCATCTGATAAGCGGCCACAGTAGGCTGCTTCTTGCTCAACCAAGATATACATGAGCTACCAAGCATGAAGCAAAAGCCAATAGTGGACACACGAGTGTCATAGCAACCAGCCCAATCAGAGTCAGAAAAAATCTAGTGGTAGTGATCCCCCCTTGGGATAAAACAACCCAAGTAGCCGAGTACCACTCAAGTAGTGAAAGATGCACTTAACCACTTGCCAATGCTTGACTCCTAGGCAATGCATAAACCTGCTCATCTATGAGACAACAAACTGAATATCTAGCTGAGTAATGCATAAGTAAATCACGCACCCAATAGCCTGCTGATAGAGAACAACATCAAATGCATCTCCAACATCATGAAGACTCAATCATAAACCTGACTCCATAGGAGTGGCAATAGTTTTATAGTCTTCAAGGTCAAAATGCTGCAATAATGTGTCAATATATTTTGTTTGACACAAAGCCATTCCACCATCAACGTGCATAAATTGAATGCCCAAATAATGATGCAAATGCCCCAAATCAGACATCTCAAATGAGGCATGCAAATCAGCCTTAAAATTAGCAATATGCTTCTCAATAGGACCAGTGAGCAGCATGTCATCAACATAGACAACAATGATCAGAAGCACATCATTAGCACACTTAACATTAAGGTGCTTTCAGTTGGATTGTTCTCAAAACCATGTGCAATCAGATAGGCATGTATCTTTTCATACCAAGCACGTGGTGCTTGCTTTAAACCATATAATGCCTTCTTTAACCTACACACTTGGTTTTCATGCCCTTTCTACACAAAGCCACGGGGCTGAAAAACATACACTTCTTCATGCAAGTCACCATTCAGAAATGATGTTTTAACATCCAACTGATGTACATTCCAACCATGATGAGCTGCAAGTGCACAGATACTACGAACAATAGTCATTCGGCAAGTAGGAGCAAAGGTTTCATCAAAATCAATGCCTCTTTCTTGTGCATAACCCTTTGCAACAAGCCTAGCCTTATACCTGTCAACTGTACCATCAGGTTTACGCTTCAGCTTGTATACCCACTTAGTGCCAATGGCCTACTTGCCAAGAGGCAAGTCACATAAAGACCAAGTACCATTCTTCATTATTGCATCATATTGAGATTGCATAACAGCCATCCAATTTTCTAAATTGTGTGCTTCATCAAACGAAATAGGCTCAGTCTCATCACAGAGACTAAATGCAGCCATAGCATAGCAATCTGATGCAAAAGAGGCACTATGAGAGCTTGATCGAGTACGATATGACAGAGGTGCATCTAATTTGCTATCATGCAAGGTCTGTACCAGCCATTTTGGCATAGTTCTTGCCTGCTCAATATCAGCTCTCTCATCAATAAGTGCATCATGTAAATATGCATCAGAAATGGAATGATCTGCATCATCACATGAAACCTACAAAGTCTGAGAAGTTGCCTCATTAGGACCAACACTAGATTGTCCACCTGTAAAAAGAGGTAGCAAAGTATCATACATGTCTTTGGAGCTAGCAGATGTCTCCTTAGTATATGAAAGCAATGGCTGAATAGCATCTTCCACAAAAATATCATCACGGCTAGTCGGAATGCATTTAGTTTGTGGATGATACAGACGATAGCCTCTACTTTCAGAACTGTACCCAACAAAAATACATTTTACTGCTTTATCATCCAATTTTTTGCGATGTTGTTCGGGCACTAATGCATATGGCAAACAACCAAAAACATGCAGATGACCAACAGATGGCTTGCGGTCATGCCAAGCCTCATATGGAGTAATAGACTGCAGCGCTTTAGTGGGACACCTGTTAAGTACATATGCTACACACATGACAGCCTCAAGCGAGAAACTATGTGGTAAAGCTTGACTCTTGACCATACACCTCACCATCTCCATGAGTGACCTGTTCTTTCGTTCAGCAAATCCATTCTTTTGAGGTGTATATGACATTTTACACTAGTTTTTTATCCCACGTTCAGCTAGATATGCATTAAAATCAGAAGACATATATTCCCCCCTCGATCAGAACGGAGGGTGCCCATTTTACATGCTAACAGATTTTCAGCCAAAACCAAAAACTGTTTGAAGCACATGAACACTTTGGACTTTGCCTTCAATGGATATACCCATGCATGCCTGGAAAATTTATCGATGAAAGTCACGAAGTAAAGATAATTTCCAAAAGAAGGTGTCTGCATAGGACCACAGACATCACTATGTACAAGCCGCAATTTTTGAGTAGCCCGAACTGAACCATCTTTTCGAAAGGACAAATGCTGCATTTTGCCCAAAATCCAGCCTTCACAAACATGTTTTCTAGGTGCCCCAAGATTGGGCAAAGAGGACACCATTTCAAATTTTTGTAGGAGTAGCAAACTAGCAAAATTCAGATGACCAAAGCGTGCATGCCAAAGCTTTGCATCTGACATAGCATGAGAATCATGTACTGCACATGCCGAATCATTTACAGATCTTCCATAGTCTATGAGCTTATATAGCACACGACATAAAATGCCACAAGCAATAATCACATCGCCATTTGATAGATCATGAACTGTACACCTGTCATTAACAAATTTCACAACCAAGCCGATCTTGGTTAATGCAAAAATTGATAATAGATTTTTTTTGATCCCTGGCACAAACAAAGCATCTGACAAAGTGAAAGAACTACCATCAACAGTAGTCAAAATGATCTTACCAACTCCCATAACAGGATAAGAGGAGTTGTTGGCGCATGTAACAGTATTCCCTATAGGGGCAGGCTCGAGTGAAGAGAAGAAACTGCGCTGCAAGGTAATATGTTTGGTTGCCCCACTATCAAAGTACCAAACATCTGAGTCTACTGCAGACATGCACTGCTCATGAGAAGATGGGTCAAAACTGCAAATAGTAGTAAACATCCATTCTTCTTCCTGCACAAGATTAGCAAACTTTGTTTTTGGTGTAGAGGCCTCCGTAACAACCATTCCAGCCCCTTTCTTCTTTGCCTCTTTAGCATCCAATTTTGGACAGTTCTTTATGATACGATCATTTCCTTTACAATACTTGCAAAACAATTTATGCTTTTCTGATTTCTTTTCATCTTTTTCTTCCCTCTTCGATTGTGCAGAATTAGCAGATTTCTACTTACTAGTTGAAGAGCTCCATTTTCCTTTGCCCTTCTGACTAGCCAAGAAAGCTTGATCTGCAACACGCATAATGGACCTGTTGTGCCTGGACTGATCCTCCTACAACAAAACAGAGACTAACTCCTCAAAAGACAAGGCATTTGGATTGCCTTTCATCATCAACCAAAGAATAGAAGCGAAACTCTGATATGAATCAGGAAGACCATTCAGAACAGTCTGCACAAATGAGCTATCTGGTATAACCTCATGAGCAGAAATCAACTGTTCCTTCAAGTCTTTGATCTTTGTTAAAAAATTGTCCATAGAATCATCTTCATTCATGTGCTCACTCTCCAACTGTTTTCGGAGGTAAGCAACACGAGCCTCATTCCTAGCTTGGTACAATGTGGTAAGTGTATCCCAAGCATCCTTAGCTGTTTTGCAAGAGCGAATGTGAGGAATAATGGCATGTTTGACAGACAAAGCTATCAATGCATGTGCCTGGGCATCTCTGCTATCCCAACGAATCTGCTCTATAGTAGGTGTAGCAAAAATTGTAGCACGAATAGGAATATGCAGAATATCATCTTCTTTGACATATAAGCCCATAACGGGTAGTTGGTACCATCCAACTTATCCTCAACAGCCAACATACGGAATTCATCACTGCTTTCAGCCATGGCCGGTGACTAAAATACCTTGATGTAGAAAATTGACCATTCTCAATAATTGGGATTGTCTTGCTGGTCCGTATAAGGTGTGGATGATGCTTTATGGCAAGTTGGATGTGAGATCTATGCACCAAAAAATCCTCCTATGAAAGATGTTAAAAACTACTCAGAATCATGGTCGAAAACCCTACTAATAGTTGGGATCTGTTGTATAAATCATAGGTTTAGAAGGCTAAATGTAGTGATTCTAAGGGTTGAATATATGATGTAAATTTGTCTCCATTTAGCCATTGATTTACCCTTGCACATGCTTGAACCTTTGGGGTATTTATTCATATGAGCTCCCAATTGAATGATTGTGACCCTTGGGCTTGATTATGCTTTTTACATGTGGTTTAATTTAAACACCACATGTGATGGTTTCAACCCTTGGCTTGAACCTTTGGGGTATTTATTCATATGAGCTCCCAATTGAATGATTGTGACCCTTGGGCTTGATTATGCTTTTTACATGTGGTTTAATTTAAACACCAACAAATTGTAACATGGAAAACCTTAAGCTTATAATCTTCTTTATGTATCCTCAAATTCCATGAATTTGAAACCATGGCATGCTTGATCATTTAAGCCTTAAATTAAAAAGATGTTTTTTTAAATGATAAAATAAAGAGTACATGTAAAGATGGAGGATGTCATCTTTTTGAGGCATTTACCCAATATGTTTCTCCCTTTGTGTGAGAAATGTGAACCATGCAGAGCTCCCAAAGAGAGTTGATTTGGAGTTAAAGAATTGTAACTCTTTAATGAAAAAAGGCGTAACTAGAGAAGAGAAAAAGGGCCGAATGATACTCTAAACTGTACTTCTCCAAAATATGCCCTATGAGCAACCAACAACTTTACAACATAGGACCAGTTGCCTTGACTATATTCCTTTAACATAGAGGCTTACCTATAGCAATAGATATTATATACTGTAATAATACTAGCTCTATTATCAAATGACATAGAAAAGATACTTTGAATTGCATTTTAACAAAGAAATAGTTCAATGAAGAATAAAGAAAGAAAAGGCATTTTCAAGTATAGAAGATACTTTATGAGTATATAACTTTCAAACACATAAATACATTTTGATCTATGCAACTTGATTAGAGTAAGAGGAAACACATCGTTTCCTAATGAACAATCCCAAAATAAGAGGCAAAGTTATCTACACTACGGTGAGAATATAATCGGATGGTATGGGACATCTAGGTTTACATTATCACTAAAGTGGATTGCGTGGTATGGTATACATGATTAAGGATAATGGAAGGTTGAACTCAATGATATTATGGGATTTGTTCAATCACAAGAAAATAGGAATAGAATAAACAAAGCTTCAATTGCGTTTAAACTTAGGAAATTAGTAAGTGCAAATAAATGAAAAAAATGATTACCTTAAAGATCTATAATTTTTGGGATGAATTCTTTAAGGGGGGAAGAAAGATATCAGAGGCATGATACTACAGTGATACTTGTAAGGGGAGGATACATTACTTTACTCTTTTGTAAAGATTAAGGAATACATCTAACATCAAGTACTTGGTGTTTGAACTTTAATCTCAAACAATGAGTACCAAAATTGCAGGGATGAAATTCATAAAGGAATTCCCATTTGGCAATAACCAAATAACATGTGAAGCATATCATAGTAAGGTACTTGAAAATGGATTAGGAAAGATTGAATAGTAAGCATGAAAACTTGCTTAAATCAAAGGGATGACATAAAGTCAAAGGGAGGTCCAACATGTGAACTCTGGTTTCCAGTGTGAACACTGCAAAATGTCAACTTGAAAGGGTTAGAAGTTACAACATTGTTCAAAGTGTAGGAGGGTACGCTGTCGCTGTCGGAATTGCTTCGTCAGCTTGCTGAAGCTGCCGTACAAGTTCATCGACGCACCAAAATGCTCTTTGGATAAAGAGGGGAATCAGGGGATGCAAAACGACATCCCGTGCCATTTGGCGAAGAGGAAATCGCTTTTGACGTGGCAATGCCAACCAGCTCATCATGGCAATGGGCATATCCGTTTTGACGTGGAGGATAGGGCATGATGCGATTGTTTCCCTTTTCTTTTACGCTGCGAACTTTCGATTGTTTTCCTTTTCTTTTATGTTGACTGAACCATTACATTAGCCCAAGTTCCCACTCTGGTCGATTTGCTTTTTCTTTAATTATTTATTAGCCTGCTGCGCCTTATCTATCAATCTATGGCCTTGTTGAGTGGAAATGGGCGGCTGGGATAAGACAAAATGACTCTATCTAGTTCCCGATCAGAGGCATTAGGGGGGTGGAGCCTTGAAACATCCAAACTGCAAAGCAGTTATGGAACAAGGGGTTTAAACAGTGGAAACAGCTCTAGAAACAAGAGACGAGCCAGTGGATTAGTTTCGAAGACTTAGACCCGAGACATAGAGTTTCCTTCGAGGAATGGACTCTTCTTCAAGGCAGGTGTTTAGCATGGGACCGCTCAACTACCCGCCTTCTCTGCAGACAGGATCTTCCTTGCCTGCAGGGCCTCAAAGAGCAACGGTAAGAAAATATCCAGAATCCCCAACTTCAAAGAGAACTTAGATGTTCATCACACCCTTAACAAGAGGTGGTGCCTTTCTTGGACCAAACTTCGATGGGAACTAAAGTTCATGTCTATGTGGCACCCCCTAATTGAGATAAAAAAGTCCGTTCTCATGTGGCAGATCTTGCACAAGGGAATATGGTCCAATGCAAGGGCTAACAAAATTTGTGGTGTGCCGCCATGGTGCAAGCATTGCCAATGATGCATCGAAGATTTAGCTCACCTGTTCTTCGATTGCCCCAAGTCCCGTGTTATCTAGCATCACGTGACACTGGTTTTGAGACGCACGAACCAAATCAATTGTCAACAGGTGTTGTTGGGTGAGGCGGTCGGCTGCTCATCGAGGCTGTGGAATGCCATCAGGGGTGAGACTCTTTGGAAGATTTTGAGGGAGCGATGTGCTATCAACTTTAGCCAAACTCCTAAGGAATGGTCGATCGAGAAATCCTTGTTTCTTCTAGGTAAAAGAATCTCTCGAGATAAGAGATCTCCACCCTTTAGACATCATTGTATTTATCTCCTTGAAAACAACAAGTTGAAACCCAAGTGGGTCCCACATGAGGGAGATGATAGATTTATCCGCCTCATTTGTAATGCCCTCTAGCTTGCCATACTCCTCCCCTACATTATGGGATTTCGGGGGTCCCATGGGCACTAGTCCCATTCACTTGTAACTTTTCTTCTTTATTTTAATTAAAGTCCGAGAGAATAGGCTAAGGCCGAACTTCCTTTTATTTAAAAAAAAAAAACAAATCTATGCCCTTGTTCACACTAAGCTGGGGGGACGTAGAGGGACACGCTATAAGGCCCTCTCCGGGATTCTCTTGCTGGTTCGTTTAAGGTGTGGATGATGCTTTATGACAAGTTAGATGTGAGATCTCTACACCAAAAAATCCTCCTTCGAATGATTTCAAAAAACTTCTCAGAATCATGGTAGGAAACCCTACTAGTAGTTGGGATTTGTTGTATAAATCATGGGTTTAGAAGGCTAAATGTATGGATTCTAAGGGTTAAATCTATGGTGTATATTAGTCTTGATTTAGCCATTGATTTACCCTTTGGCATATGCTTGAAATCTTTGGTTTTTAACCCTTGGGGTATTTATTCATATGAGCTCCCAATTGAATGATTGTGGCCCTTGGGCTTGATTTATCTTTAGATGTGGCAACTTGAGTCTTGGGAGAAGCTTTTCTAAGTGCCACCTTGGGGTGTATGTGAGTAAAGCATCCTCATTTTATTTATAAGGCATGTGATAGTCTTTGAAGAATTACAAGGCATGTGAAGGTCCTTGGGAAAGTTCATATGCTACACTTGGTTGGACACTTAGATGAGCCCAAGGACATGAGCCCGCTTGGTCTAGAAGTTCAAACCGCTCTTTTGGGCAGCCAATTTGCAAGGATTTGCTAGCATTTCTCATTTTCCCCAAGAAGATGAAGCTATATGATACTGACCCATTAAGAGATGCATATTCACACATTGATTTCCAAGACACTAATATGAATGATGGAAGAAGATATTGAACAAGATCATGGGGCTAAGAATTGAAGCCTTAGAGCTCGAAGAAGGAGTGTGCCTTGTCCATTGTCAACTTCTATAAGACACAGATTCCTAGGCTAAGAACTTTTTCTTTTATTTGTATGTTGTTTGAAGTTATGTTCATCATGCAATGATAGACCAAGTAGAGGGTACATGTTGATGTTGGAGATAGACGTCTGCAGAAGCACACGAACAGCACAAGGAAGGAGAAAAAGCTTGGAGCATAACACAATATTGAATGTATTACTAGAGAATGTACAAAGATAAGTAGCCCATTAGGGCAATAGGCATATATACAAGCTGAGAAAAAAAACCTCCTAAAGAGGGAAAAAAGTGCCCCAGTGGTCCTAGTGTGTTCACACACATCACTACCTAAATACATCCACAAATCCCCCCTCGGAGTGATGCGGTGAACAAGGAGCTGGCACTCATGTATAAGGAAGTGCCAAGCTATGTGGGAATCACTCCACAAAAGGAAGTAAGCCCATAGCTTTGTGGAAAGCTTCAAACTTCTCCCTAGGCACAGCCTTCGTGAAAAGGTCTGCAATGTTCTCCTGCATGGGCACATATGCCAAGCTGATCTCCCCAACAGAGAACCTCTCCCTGACATAGAGATAATGCACCTCAATGTGCTTAGTGCGAGCATGGAACACAGGGTTCCTCGCAACTGCCAATGCGCTCTGACTGTCAGTGAAGATGGTGGTGGCAGAAGTCTGACCAACACCCAAATCAGCCATAACATGTATGAGTCACACACACTCAACAGTTGCTGTGAAAGCTTCCCTATACCCAGCCTCACAACTCGAAGTGGCCACAATAAGCTACTTCTTGCTCAACCAAGATATACATGAGCTACCAAGCATGAAGCAAAAGCCACTAGAAAACACACGAGTGTCATAGCAAACAACCCAATCAAAGTCATAAAAAGCATGCAAATCTAGTGGTAGTGATCCCCCCTTGGGATAAAACAACCCAAGTAGCCGAGTACCACTCAAATAGCGAAAAATGCGCTTAACTGCCTGCCAATGCTTGACTCCTAGGCAGTGCATAAACCTGCTCATCTATGAGACAGCATACTGAATATCTGGCCAAGTAATGCATAAGTAAATCAAGCATCCAACAGCCTGCTGATAGAGAACAACATCAAATGCATCTCCAGCATCATGAAGACTTAATCGTAAACCTGTCTCCATAGGAGTGGCAATAGGCTTACAGTCTTCAAGGCCAAAACAAACTCTTTGAAGCACATGAACACTTCGGACTTTGCCTTCAATGGATATACCCATGCATGCCTGGAAAAATCATCGATGAAAGTCACGAAG
Organism: Ceratopteris richardii; assembly: GCA_020310875.1. Classification (NCBI taxonomy): domain Eukaryota; kingdom Viridiplantae; phylum Streptophyta; class Polypodiopsida; order Polypodiales; family Pteridaceae; genus Ceratopteris; species Ceratopteris richardii. The sequence continues at coordinate 18,457,581 of CM035415.1, read as the reverse complement.
TAAAGATAATTCCCAAAAGAAGGTGTCTGCATAGGACCACAGACATCACTATGTACAAGCTACAATTTTTGAGTAGTCCGAACTGAACCATCTTTTGGAAAGGATGAATGTTGCATTTTTCCCAAAATACATCCTTCACAGACATGTTTTCCACGTGCCTCAAGTTTGGGCAAAGAGGACACCATTTCATATTTTTGTAGGCATAACAAACTGGCAAAATTCAGATGACCAAAGTGTGCATGCCAAAGCTTTGCATCTGACATAGCCTGAGAATCATTTACTCCACATGCCAAATCATATACAGATCTTTCATAGTCTATGAGCTTATACAACCCACGACATAAAATGCCAGAATCAATAATCACATCGCCATTTGATAGATCATGAAATGTACACCTGTCATCAACAAATTTTACAACGAAGCCAATCTTGGCTAATGCAAAAACTGATAAAAGGTTCTTCTTGATCCCTGGCACAAATAAAGCATCTGACAAAGTGAAAGAACTACCATCAACAGTAGTCAAAATGATCTTACCAACTCCCATAAGTTGTTGCTGCATGTAACAATATTCCCTATAGGGGCATGCTCGTGTGAAGAGAAGAAACTGCGTGCGAGGTAATATGTAATACATAACATCTGAGTCTACTGCAGACATGCATTGCTCATGAGAAGATGGGTCAAAACTGCAGACAGTAGTAAACGCCCATTCTTCTTCCTGCACAAGATTAGCAGACTCTGTTTTTGGTGTAGAGGCCTCTGCAACAACCATTCCAGCCTCTTTCTTCTTTGACTCTTTAGTAGCCAGTTTTGGAAAGTTCTTTATGATATGATCATTCCCTTTGCATTACTTACAAAACAATTTCTGCTTTTTTTATTTCTTCTCATCTTTATCTTCCTTCTTCAAATGTGCAGAATTAGTAGATTTCTGCTTACTAGTTGAAGAGCTCCATTTTCCTTTACCCTTCTGACTAGCCATGAAAGCTTGATCTGCAACTCGCATAATGGACCTGTTCTGCTTGGATTGATCTTCCTGCAATAGAATAGAGAGTAACTCCTCAAATGATAAGGCATTTGGATTGCCTTTCATCATCAACCGAAGAGTAGAAGCAAAACTCTGATATGAATCAGGAAGACCATTCAGAATGGTCTGCACAAGTGAGCTATCTCATATTGCCTCATGAGCAAAAATCAACTGTTCCTTCAAGTCTTTGATCTTTGTTAGGAAAGTGTCCATAGAATCACCTTCATTCATGTGCTCACTTTCCAACTATTTTCGGAGGTAAGCAACACGAGCCTCATTCATAGCTTGGTACAATGTGGTAAGTGTATCCCAAGCATCCTTAGTTGTTCTACAAGAGCGAACGTGAGGAATAATGGCATGTTTGACAGACAAAGCTATCAATGCATGTGCCTAGGCATCTCTGCCATCCCAGTGAATCTGCTCTGCATTAGTTGCAGTAGAAACCGCAGCAGGAACATGAATATGTAGAATATCATCATCTTCGACACCTTCTGCATCAGCTTCAGTACCTGTAGTTGTAACAGTTGCAGGTGTGACAGGACGTTTTTCGACACCCTGCACAATGTTCCACAGTCCTTTTGCAACCAACACATGTCACATCATATAAGCCCATAATGGGTAGTTGGTACCATCCAACTTATCCTCAACAGCCAATATACGAAATACATCACTGCTTTCAGCCATGGCCGGTGACTAAAATACCTTGATGCAGAAAATTGACTGTATCTCAAAAAGTTGAACAGAACTGCCGAGAATAATTCCTGTAGACCTGTAGCAGACTTTGAGACGCTTATACTGGCGAACAGAAACTAGTATATACCTTTGGCACAAAAAGTGCATTCGAAGGCCAAAATGAGCTCAGATCGCAATTTCAACACCATAGAACGAAGCTGTTTTGATCTCGAAAACACTCTGAGTATGCTCACCAAAAGTGATGCGATTCACGTGAACAGCACAAGGAAGGAGAAAAAGCTTGAAGCACAACACACAATACTGAATGTATTACTACAAAGATAAGTAGCCCATTAGGGCAATAGGCGTATAGACAAGGGGGGGGAAAAAACCTCCTAAAGAGGGAAAAATGTGCCCTGGTGGTCCTAGTATGTTCACACACATCACTATCTAAATATATCAACAGTTGAAGCATATATTAGATATGTTTATTTTCTAATATGCTTGTAAGATTTTTTTAAAAACTTATTCTTGTGAAGATTAATGAATTACTTCATACAAATTTCGTTCCTTTCTTATAGTTTTTATATGATTATTGCATATATGAAATATGCATGGAACTCATTTTATGAATGAATGCGTCATACATTAACTGTGTATTGACCTCATCTCATATTTGATGTGGAAAGTGTTGGGGCTTCACTCACTAATTAGGCATAGATATATGAAGACATATGAAGACATATGATGGAGGAAAGAAGAAGTGAAGGAAAGACCTACAGAAAATCAAGCCTAAGTGAAGGGACAATTTCACTATTGTAAATTAGTGCAAAATTAGAGTCTAGATGTTTATTTGATCTACAGAACTTACGAGTTCAAGTCTAGAAGAATGTAAACCATAGGTATATAAGTTAATTTGAGTCAAAAATATACATGAGAGAACTCAATTTTGTAATGTGTGTGAGTAGAGAAAAGTCGTGTCTTTTCTGAGAGAGATAGTGAGATAAAACTTCCGAGTCTGAGAGAGTTTTCCATGGCTGTGAGCAAAATTAGGCCAAGCCATTTTGTACACATCTTCTCTGATAATCAACACATGTTTGTGTAGAAGGATTGAGTCTAATTCCTCTTGTACATTGAGTTCCAAGTCATTTCATATGACTGTGTAAGGTAGTTGACAGTTACGACTTTTCTGGCGCACATTTGACTGATCTTCTGAAGGTCAGATCTCGAAGCATGGTGTAAAGTTTTTGGTAAGTGATAGCTCGTTTGAAAGCTACTATCCTCAACTACATTTGGTCAAAAGATCTTTAAGAAACGGGACGCATACTTAGAGAAATCAGCTTAAGAGTGGAGGTATGTCAAATCGATGAAGTCAATTTCCAGTTTTCAGGCATAGTGAAAAGTTTGGTACAAAATCAGAAGATTTTGAAGTTATTACTTGAAAGTTTTGGTTATTATGTGTTGCTTAACATTAGCAAGAACATCTTTTAGCAAGTGATCAAAAGATTTTGCAAAGATTGAGCTAATACAGGTCAGATTGAAGGATTGAAGAAAAGGCGCAGATTTCTGTGAAGTGAAATTTTGATTTTCACTAAATTCAGAGATGAAGATTCACAATGTGAGTTTTGCTAAGCTAATGATGGTTATGGAGGTCTTCTAATACCACATTAGTTTGGTTCTTGTGGTGTTTTACACACCAACAAGTGGTATCAGAGCAGATAAGGTCCTCGAGACTAAAGGAATAGCAGATACAAGAAGAATTGAAGAGTTCTTTATCAAAGAAGGAGGAAGCTGAGGTGTTCAACAACCAAAAGTCATCAGAAGATTGTTTTGAAGTTGCTCCCAAGGGTAAAGGTCTACAAAAGGTATCATTCTTTAACCTTACAATTATAGGTTGAAGCAGAAGCAAGGATACCATGGCAGATCATGTGTCCATTGACAAATTGGACAGAGATAACTATCCTGCTTGGGTAATGAGGATGGAGGCCTTACTTATGAGTAAGGACCTAATGGTATATGTGACAGGTGAAGAGGAGAAGCCTAAATTTGAAGATGAAAGTCATCCAAGAAAGGAAGAGCTAGAAGCTTTGAAGTTATGGCACAAGAGAGATGCAAGTGCAAGAGCTTATATATACAACACTATTACAAATCATTTGTTGCCACACATCAGAGGTTTAGAAACAGCTGAAGATATTTGGAATGCTTTGGAAGACCACTTCCAAAACACTACTAAAGCTAGGAAAGCTAGCTTATGGTCAGAGTTCACCACATTCAAGAAAAAGCAAAATCAGAGCATTAGTGATTATGTCACTAAGATGAAGGACTTGGCAGATAGCCTTGGATCCATTGATGAGGATATTGAAGATCATAGGTTGATAGCACAATTACTTGCAGGGTTAAGAGGTGATGAGAGATGGAAGCCCTTTGTACTTTCAACAGAACTCTCATTAAATCATTATGTGCGAGAATTAAATCAATTACTTGGATTGATGCTCACATTTGAGCAAGACTTGAAGTCAGATGGAGACAAAGGTCAAAGTTCTGCAATGTATGTGAAGAATAAAAAGAAAGGAGATAAAGGCAAGGCAAAGGATGAAGAAGAGTCAACAACTCAAGCAAATTATGCAAGAGGAAGAGGTTTTGGCAGAGGTAAAGGTCGAGGAAATGGAAGAGGTAGAGGTAATCAGAACAATAACAAGAAGACATGTTGGATTTGTGGATTGAACAATCATCTAGCATATGATTGTTGGCACAATCAACAAGGAGCAAGTCAAAATCAGAATAACAATGGCAGAGGAAGAGGTGGAAGGTTTCAGAATCAATTTCAAAGAGGAAGACAGAATTCAAGAGGAAGTTATGGAAGAGGTGGTGGTAGAAATTGGAATCAGAACCAATCATACAACACCACATATTATAATTATGCAAATGATACACAGAATGACAACCATACAACATTGATGATGAATTCAATTAGTTCATCAGAGAAGGAGGATCTCAAGGTATTTTATATTGACTCTGGTTGTTCAAATCATTTGTCAGGTAATATAGAATTATTGTCAGAATTGGAAGAAGGCAATTCAAATCATACAGTACAAACAGGTGACAATACAAAGCATAGTGTGCATTCAATTGGAAAAGTGAAGTGTAGGAGTGGATCTGATTTATTAACAAATGTTTTGTATGTTCCAACAATACCAAAGAATCTGATTAGTGTTGGACAAATAGTGGAGAAAGGTTTTCAAGTCAGATTTACAAATGAAGGGGTATTTGTTGAAGATCCAGAGGATGCATACAAACCCATTGTTTGTGGTAAGAAGGAAGGTAGACTTTTTACTCTCAAAGTACAAGGAAATGTTGGTCAAGCCCTAATCACACATGGTGATGAAGTAATTACAGAGTTAGATCTTTGGCATAAGAGATTGGGACACTTCAATGAAAGAGGAATCAAAACTATGGTGGAGAATCAATCTGTAATGGGGCTACCAAATGTGAAGAATCAACATATGATATACAAGTGTGAAGTTTGTCAGATGGGAAAAGCTCATAGACTACCATTTCAGAAGAAAGGATTCAAGCATGATGGTTTGCTTGAACTCATACATACAGATGTATGGGGACCAACAAAAGAAGGATCAATAAATGGATCTAGGTATTATGTTTTATTTATTGATGATGCTACAAGGTGGATAACCCTTTATGTTCTAAAGGAAAGATCAGAAGTTTTTGGAGCCTTCAAACATTTTCATGCTTATGCAGAAAGACTTACAGGTCAAAAACTCAAGAGGCTAAGGTCTGATGGAGGGGGAGAATACTTCTCTCAAGAGTTTAATGATTATCTTTGGAATGCAGGTATCAAGAGAGAGATAACTTGCAGGTACACACCTCAACATAATGGGGTGGCAGAAAGGAGAAATAGAACATTGGTTGAATTTGCAAGAGCAATGCTAAAGGAAAAGAATTGCCCTAATTATCTTTGGGCTGAGGCTGTAAATACAGCCACATACCTTGTGAATAGGCTACCATGTGGAGCTTTGAATGGTATGACCCCTTATGAAGCTTGGTGGGGTAAGAAACCAACACTTGACCATTGTAAAGTGTTTGGGTCAATTGCCTATGCTTATGTGCCATCACAACTCAGACATAAGCTTGAACCAAAGGCAGAAAAATATGTGTTTATTGGGTACGATGAAAAGCAAATGGGTTATAGACTATGGAGTCCTTTGACTAAACATTTTATTGTTTCCAGAGATGTGACCTTTGATGAACAGAAGAGTTGGTATGCAGATAAAGATTGTGATCTTGAAACATTTGAAGAAGAGATAAGAAGGAGTGCAAGAGGTAAGTCACATATGCAGATAGATGGAGATGAAGAACATATGCAAGCAAGCACATCAAGAGTTGGATCATATAGAAGGAATGAAGATGGACCAATATTTGATGAAGAAGTACATCCAGATATACATGAAGAGTGTGAACCAAGGAGGTCAACCAGAATGAGGAAGCAACCTACAAGGTATTCCTATGATACTTCTTACTTGACTCAGAAAAATTATGCTTACATGGTTAAGGAAGATGAAGAACCTCAAAGCTATGATGAAGCAAAGGGTAAGAGACAATGGGAAGTAGCAATGAAGGAAGAGTTTGATGCACTTGAAGAGAACAAAACTTGGGAACTTGTCCCAAAACCTAATGGTAAGAAAGTGATTGGAAATAAATGGGTTTACAAAGTTAAGAAGCATGCAGATGGAACTACAGCCAGGTACAAAGCCAGATTGGTGGTTAAAGGCTATGCTCAAACTTTTGGCATAGATTATGATGAGACATTCAGACCTGTAGCAAAGATGTCAACCATAAGGACAATCATTGCCATTGCAGCATCAAGAGGATGGACATTGAGTCAATTGGACATTAAGAATGCATTTTTGAATGGATATATATCAGATGAGGTTTACATGGAGCAACCTCAAGGGTTTGCAGATCATAAGTTTCCAAATTATGTTTGCAGATTAAGAAGAGCACTTTATGGTTTGAAGCAAGCTCCAAGAGCTTGGAATTATAGACTTGTAAAGTATCTTAATGACCTTGGATATCAAAGTTCAAAGGCAGATGCAAGTTTACTTATCAAAAGAACAGATGAAGGTATGATCTACATTTGTATATATGTAGATGATATTATAATTACAGGTACCTCAAATGAAGGAATCAAGGAGGTGAAGAAGCTACTTGAGAAGGAATTCAAGATAAGTGATCTAGGAAAATTGTCATATTTTCTTGGAATGGAAATCACTTATGCAGAGCATGGTATTTATGTATCACAAGAAAGGTATCTCTTGAATCTTCTAAAGAAGTTTAACATGGAGAATTGCAGAGAGGCATCTACACCATTAGAGGTCAATCATAAACTCAGTAGATATGATGGAGCAGAATTCAAAGACATGAGGAAGTATCAATCTTTAGTGGGAAGTTTGATTTATGCAACTCTAACAAGGCCTGATCTTAGTTATGCAGTTGGTGTCCTTTCTCAATTCATGCATTGTCCAAAGGATCCACATTGGATTGCAGGTCAAAGAGTCATTAGATATATCAAAGGGACTTTGAAAGAAGGATTGTATTATCCTTTTACATCAGATATAAGATTGAGAGCCTATAGTGATTCAGATTGGGCAGGAAGTCAAGATGACAGAAGGTCTACACATGGCTATATGATATATATTGGAGATAAGCTTGTGAGTTGGTGTTCAAAGAAACAACACACAGTGGCCTTATCATCAACAGAAGCTGAATACAAAGGACTTGTGGAAGTAGCAAAGGAAGTCATATGGATGCAGACATTATTCAAAAGCTTGGGAATTGATCAAGGTATACCCATCATTCATGGAGATAACATGAGTTCATTATATCTTGCAGCAAATCCTGTATTTCATGCAAGGACAAAGCACATAGAAATACAGTATCATTTTCTTAGAGAAAAGGTAATGGAGAAAGAGATTGAAGTGGTGTACACTTCTACAAAAGATCAGATTGCAGATATTATGACAAAAAGCTTGGATGGAGTGAAGACAAGTAGATTCAAGGAGATGGCAGGAATAAAAGAGAAGAAGACTATGTGAAGAAGTCAAATTATGCTAATTAGTGATTGAGGGGGAGCTGTTGGGGCTTCACTCACTAATTAGGCATAGATATATGAAGACATATGAAGACATATGATGGAGGAAAGAAGAAGTGAAGGAAAGACCTACAGAAAATCAAGCCTAAGTGAAGGGACAATTTCACTATTGTAAATTAGTGCAAAATTAGAGTCTAGATGTTTATTTGATCTACAGAACTTACGAGTTCAAGTCTAGAAGAATGTAAACCATAGGTATATAAGTTAATTTGAGTCAAAAATATACATGAGAGAACTCAATTTTGTAATGTGTGTGAGTAGAGAAAAGTCGTGTCTTTTCTGAGAGAGATAGTGAGAGAAAACTTCTGAGTCTGAGAGAGTTTTCCATGGCTGTGAGCAAAATTAGGCCAAGCCATTTTGTACACATCTTCTCTGATAATCAACACATGTTTGTGTAGAAGGATTGAGTCTAATTCCTCTTGTACATTGAGTTCCAAGTCATTTCATATGACTGTGTAAGGTAGTTGACAGTTACGACTTTTCTGGCGCACATTTGACTGATCTTCTGAAGGTCAGATCTCGAAGCATGGTGTAAAGTTTTTGGTAAGTGATAGCTCGTTTGAAAGCTACTATCCTCAACTACATTTGGTCAAAAGATCTTTAAGAAACGGGACGCATACTCAGAGAAATCAGCTTAAGAGTGGAGGTATGTCAAATCGATGAAGTCAATTTCCAGTTTTCAGGCATAGTGAAAAGTTTGGTACAAAATCAGAAGATTTTGAAGTTATTACTTGAAAGTTTTGGTTATTATGTGTTGCTTAACATTAGCAAGAACATCTTTTAGCAAGTGATCAAAAGATTTTGCAAAGATTGAGCTAATACAGGTCAGATTGAAGGATTGAAGAAAAGGCGCAGATTTCTGTGGAGTGAAATTTTGATTTTCACTAAATTCAGAGATGAAGATTCACAATGTGAGTTTTGCTAAGCTAATGATGGTTATGGAGGTCTTCTAATACCACATTAGTTTGGTTCTTGTGGTGTTTTACACACCAACAGAAAGCACCAAAGGCTTTCACATATTAGTTCAATTATTTATTTTTTCATCCTTAAAGATTTTATAAGGTTAAATGCATATATGGGCATATAAAGTATGAAGATGCCCAAAGAAGAACATTGGCGATTGGGGAGTCATGAGGAACGAAGCCTGCAGCATCAAATGCAAAGCGTTCAAATGAAATCAGAAGATGGGCACAGCTATGATGGAGATAAGTATTGCTTTGGAATTGTTCATTCATATTTGCTTTGTTTTGCCATGTTAAAATGGTGCATGTAACAATGCATTTCAAATAAAGTATGTGAGATCCACATGCTCCTATAATGGTGCATGAATTGAATTATTTAAGTGATGCGCTTAAGTGTTGGTGCATTTTTACCCAAGCCTACATGCTTGATATATTTGATATCATCCTCATTTGTAAGTCACATGAGTAGTCATGTGAACACCTCTTGTAAAAGAGTTCATTTTTATCTCTTGTAATTGAAAAAAGAAAAAGGAAAAGGATGGCTTACCTCATGCATGATGTAAAAGCAATTTCGTGGCTCTAACTACCAAAACCCACGACCTTTTGAGCTGAGGGAATATCTCCTAACTTTGGGGATCACTTTTAGGTGGAGCCATTCGAATTTGAATTCAAAACTCCCTCCAAGAATAGCTATAAAAGGAGCAAAAAAGGAAGAGGCGATTAGCAAGCCTTGTACGTGACCACTTCATGTCATTTTGTAGAGATTGAAGAGCTTACTCCATAGCTCTATCATTCTACTCCCATTGTGCAAATATTCATTGCCAATGTGGTTCATATATGAATTTATACATTTATCATCATTCACTCCTCTGTTTTGTTCTCTGCTATACTCACTCAGAGCAGTACCTTCAAAAGGTCATATCTTGAGTTCTACTCATCTGTTTTTGGTGATTTAACATGCATTGGATAGCTCTTACTGTCTAGTTTCTGCATATCAAGTTTCAAGGTCATTGGATTTATAATTTTGTAGATATCTGCATTTTACTGCTCACTGGTCTATCTCTGTAGAGCCCCGAGAATGGTGGGCATGTTCCAGAAATTGATAAATCTTGTTCTCAGTGCTCAGTCCATCCTTTGAAGTGTTTTAACTTGGATTGGGAAGCTTCCTAAGTCTATTTGCTATGCCCAAAAGGAATTTTTCTAATTCCTACCAGGTTGAGAGCAGTGTTCATTTTTTCCAGCAGGTGTATGTCCAAAAATAGCAAGTTTTGGGAGCTAGTCATTTCGCAACTAGTCTTTCTTGACTAAAACTTTTGGGATACATGTTCCAAAGTACTTGGCTGATATTTTGGTGGATTTAGGAAGCTCAAAGGGTCTACTAATCAACTCTGAAGTCTCAGTTGGCTGGTGTGAAGCTGGTTGTAGCAGCACCTACTCATCTTTGGATTGCATCCACCATCTCTCTTCACAGTGGTATCAGAGCATAGTCAAGCAACATGGGAGATGGATTTCCACCAACAATTGACAAATTGGATCGAAACAACTACCCGGCATGGTCTCTAAGGATGGAGGCTTACCTTCAAGGGAGGAATCTATATGGATTCATATTCGGAGATGAAGCAATGCCAACCATGAGGAACAAAGGGCAACCATCACATGAAGAAGTGGAAGGACTTTCGAATTGGTGTTCGAAGGATGCACTTGCAAGGTCCTATATTCTAAACTCAATCTCTGATTTTCTTTTACCTCATGTCAAGGGATGCAAGACATCAAGAGAGAACTGGAATGCACTTGCTTCCTTCTTCTCTTCCAACACTCGAGCAAGGAAGAACCAATTGTGGATGGAGTTCACAACAATGAAGAAAAGCCCGAAGCAAAATGTGACTGATTATGTCACAAAGATGAAGGAGATTTCCGACCAACTTGGAAGCATTGGAGAAGTAATTGAAGAGGAGCAAATCATAAGACAAATCATGAATGGAATCAAAGCAGACGACAAGTGGGAGTCATTCACAACAGCCATGGATTTATACATGGATATGCATGTACCCGACCTCAACACACTCATGGGCCAACTCTTCACTCATGAAGCAAAGATTAGCAAAGGTGGTGAGTCCTCAAGAGGTAATCAAACTTCTACCTTATATTCTGATAAAGCTAAGGTCAAGGACAAGTCAAAGAATAGGAAGAATGAAGATGAAGGAAGCTCTTTCCAAGCAAACTTTGCAGGTAGAGGAAGAGGCAGAGGTTGAAAGCAAGGAAGGGGGAGATTCCAATCATCTCAACCTTGCAACATATGTGGCTTATCTAACCATACTACTGAAGAATGTTTCAGGAACCCGAGGAACTCAAGAGTAAGAGGATTCAACAGAGGTGGCTATGGATCAAATAGAGGTAGATACAATGGAGGCTACAACAACAACAACTACTACAACAACAATTACAACAACAACAACAACTATCAAAGTGGCCATAGAGGAAGAAGAGATTACAATAACTATGCAGAGGACCAAAGTCAAGAAGATTCATTATTGATTATGAATCTATCAGCGAAGAAGGGTAAGGATGATGATCACATATTTTACATTGATTCGGGATGCTCGAACCATGTAGCAGGAAATGTGGCTTTACTTTCTGATTTGGAAGATCCTCATAACAAGCATGAAGTGCAGATAGGAGATGACACAAAGCACTCAGCGGAGAAGATAGGTAATGTGAAGACATCAGATGGGAATACGAACCTCTTAAGCAAAGTCTTGTATGTCCCTACAATTACCAAAAATTTAATAAGTGTTGGACAGATTGTTGAAAAAGGATTGCAGGTTAGATTCAATCGATTTGGAGCATATGTTGAATATCCAAGGCAAGGCTTTCGAAGGATTGCCAAAGGAGAAAAGACAGGAAGGCTTTTCACTTTTGAAGTGGAAGATACAAAGAACGTAGTTTTGTTTAGCTATGGATCTCAAACTCTAACAGAGTTGGAGATATGGCACAAAAGGCTTGCTCACATTGGTGAGAGGACACTCAAACAGATTTGCAGGGACCAAAGTGTACTTGGTTTGCCTAATATCACAAGGCAACACATGATTTATAAGTGTGAAGCTTGTCAACTCGGCAAGGCTCATAGACAACCTTTCAATAAGAAAGGATATATATATCAAAATCCTTTGGATCTAGTGCACACGGATGTGTGGGGTCCAAGTAAGGAGCCATCTATATCAGGCTCAAGATATTATGTGTCTTTCATAGATGATTGTAGCAGGTGGACCATTCTGTTTTTCATGAAGCACAAGGATGAAGTGTTTAATTGCTTTAAGAAGTATATTGCTCTTGTTGAAAATCATGCTCAACGAAAAGGGATTGCCGAACTACCTATGGGCAGAGGCTGTGTCTACAACCACATATCTCATAAATAGACTTCCATCTAAGTCACTAGATGGAACCACTCCATATGAAGTATGGAATGGAAGAAGACCTAGTCTAGAGCATTGCAAAATCTTTGGATGCTTAGCCTATGCTCACATTCCTTCTCAAGTAAGAGGGAAATTGGATCCCAAGGCAGAGAAGTGTGTATTCATTGGTTATGATCAAAACCAAAAAGGATATAGATTGTACAATCCAACCAATAAAGGATTTTCTGTGAGTAGAGATGTAATTTTTGATGAAAACAAATCATGGTTTGATGATGACAGGAAAGTGAAGCTGCCATATGAATTGGATGAAGATTTTCCATCACTTCAACCAAAGGAGCCAAAGCAGATTGAAGAAAGTGATTCCGAGATTGACCTAGAAGACTTGGAAAGACTAAAGCTATGGAAGAACAAAGGTAAAGCAAAGATGCAGGATTCTACATATGGACCCGAGAGCTCACATCAACCACTTAGAAGGTCTTCAAGGGAGAAGAAGAAACCAGAGAGGTTTGGTTATGATACTTCTTTGGTCACCAAGCACTCAATCTACATTGCAAAGGATTCAACCAATGAAGAACCTACCACATTTGAAGAAGCACAAAGCAAGAAAGCTTGGAGAGATGCAATGGATGAAGAAATGGAAGCCTTGAAGGAGAATGACACTTGGGAGCTTGTACCTAACAAGCCATCTATGAAGGTAATTGGATCTCGATGGATATACAAAATCAAGAGGAATCCAGATGGAAGTATAAATAGACACAAAGCAAGGTTAGTTGCTAAAGGGTTTGCTCAAACCCATGGTATTGATTATGAGGAGACTTTCTCTCCTGTTGCAAAAATGCCTACAATTAGGGTTCTCATTAGTCTTGCTGCATCTAGAAATTGGAATCTTTATCAACTTGATGTAAAGAATGCTTTCGTGAATGGATGGATTTCTGAGGAAGTGTATATGGCACAACCTCCTGGATATGAGGATGCACATCATCCTAACTATGTATGCAAACTAAAGAAAGCTTTGTATGGATTGAAGCAAGCTCCAAGAGCTTGGAATTTCAGATTGGTGACTTATTTGCAGGACCAAGGATTCAAAGCTAGCAAGGCTGATACCTCTTTGTTCATAAAGAGGAATGGATATGAAGTGATCTATTTATGTGTGTATGTTGATGATATTATTATCACAGGCAATGATCTTGAAGGAATCAAACAGGTAAAGAGTCAAATGAAGGAGGAGTTCAAAATAAGTGACCTCGGACCACTCACTTATTTTCTTGGATTGGATGTGATCTACACAGATTCAGGTATATACATCACACAAAGGAAGTATGTCCATGACATGCTCGTCAAGTTCAAGATGGAAAATACCAAGTGTGCAGGTACACCTATGGAGCAAAATCATAAGCTTAGTGCTTATGAAGGAGAGCCAATTGAAGACATCACAAGCTATCAAAGCTTGGTTGGAAGTTTGAACTATGCAACTCTCACAAGGGTGGATATATGCTATAGTGTTAGCATATTGATTCAGTTTATGCATAAGCCGAGAAGACCACATATGGAAGCGGCCAAGAGAGTCCTCAAGTACCTAAAGGGGACCATGAGTGAAGGTTTGTTTTATTCATTTACTTCAGATATTGAGCTAAAGGTCTGCTCAGATGCAGATTGGGCCGGATCTAAAGATGATAGAAGAAGCACATCCGGGTATATATCATTTGCAGGTTCAAAAATCATTTCTTGGTCATCGAAGAAGCAACCAACCGTGGCATTATCTTCTACTGAAGCAAAATATAGAGGTTTGGCTAATGCAACTCAAGAAATCATGTGGTTAAAGTCTTTGTACACAGATCTTGGACTTCATTCTTCAACACCTCACATTTTTGGTGACAACACAAGCTCACTACATCTAGCAGCTAATCCGGTATACCATGCTAGAACCAAGCATATTGAAGTCCACTACCATTATGTAAGGGAGAAGCTAATGAGCAAGGATATTCAACTATCCTATGTCTCTACAGATATGCAATGTGCAGACATGTTGACTAAAGCTCTTGATGGTACAAAGTTAAGTAGATTCAAGTTGATGATTGGCTTGCAGGAAATCAAGGACAATTGAAGACTTATCTGGAGGCCAAGCATGTTAGGCTTGAGGGGGAGCTGTTGGTGCATTTTACCCAAGCCTACATGCTTGATATATTTGATATCATCCTCATTTGTAAGTCACATGAGTAGTCATGTGAACACCTCTTGTAAAAGAGTTCATTTTTATCTCTTGTAATTAAAAAAAGAAAAAGGAAAAGGATGGCTTACCTCATGCATGATGTAAAAGCAATTTCGTGGCTCTAACTACCAAAACCCACGACCTTTTGAGCTGAGGGAATATCTCTTAACTTTGGGGATCACTTTTAGGTGGAGCCATTTGAATTCGAATTCAAAACTCCCTCCAAGAATAGCTATAAAAGGAGCAAAAAAGGAAGAGGCGATTAGCAAGCCTTGTACGTGATCACTTCATGTCATTTTGTAGAGATTGAAGAGCTTACTCCATAGATCTATCATTCTACTCCCATTGTGCAAATATTCATTGCCAATGTGGTTGCAATCATATATGAATTTATACATTTATCATCATTCACTCCTCTGTTTTGTTCTCTGCTATACTCACTCAGAGCAGTACCTTCAGAAGGTCATACCTCGCGTTATACTGATTCTTTTTCAGTGATTTAACGTGCATTGGATAGCTCTTACTGTCTAGTTTCTGCATATCAATTTTCAAGGTCATTGGGTTTATAATTTCGGAGATATCTGCATTTTACTGCTCGCTGGTCTATCTCTACAGAGCCCCGAGAATGGTGGGCATGTTCCAGAAATTGATAAATCTTGTTCTCAGTGCTCAGTCCATCCTTTGAAGTGTTTTAACTTGGATTGGGAAGCTTGCTAAGTCTATTTGCTATGCCCAAAAGGAATTTTTCTAATTCCTACCAGGTTGAGAGCAGTGTTCATTTTTTCTAGCAGGTGTATGTCCAAAAATAGCAAGTTTTGGGAGCTAGTCATTTCGCAACTAGTCTATCTTGACTTAAACTTTTGGGATACATGTTCCAAAGTACTTGGCTGATATTTTGGTGGATTTAGGAAGCTCAAAGGGTCTACTAATCAACTCTGAAGTCTCAGTTGGCTGGTGTGAAGCTGGTTGTAGCAGCACCTACTCATCTTTGGATTGCATCCACCATCTCTCTTCACATTAAGCATATATGAGTAAAAAATGTTTTTCATTAGCACTGAATGGAATCAAAAAAAGATGTATAGGAATGAGAACATAATAAATTTACTCATGATATTGAGCATGCCAAGGTAGGGACTAAGTAGACCCACTGCTAACTTAATACCTTTTGCTAAGTCCTACAAATATGATTAAATATGTATTTGAAAATGAATATAGAAGAGCAATTTGCACAAAGAATATCTCAAGATTTCTCTCCTTTCCATTGAAAGTGGAAGATGAATGTACTTTGTGACCCTTTGAAGATAGAGATAGCATCTCTATTTGATGCTTTTAGAATTATACATCTCCAAGAATGTGCAAGATGTATGGAGATACAAGATTTTATGGAGCTCAAGATATGTGAAAGTACCAAATGGAAACAATTAATCTAAGAAGTTCTTGAATCTACATAGAACCATTGGGATTTACTTCTACTACCTTGAAGGGATCTGCCCACTTGTTTTGCAATTTCCTTGGAGATTTATAGTATTTAATATCATACACAAGCATGAGGTTGCCTTCTTTAATAGCATATGTTTTGAGTTTTTGGTCATGCTTATCCTTCCTCCTTCTTTGGATTGCTTCTAGAATGTGTTGAGCTAACAACATTTTCTCTTGTAGTTTTACTAGTTGGATGTATCTCTCTTTCATGGATTCTTTATCTCCGAATCTTGCTTCAATGTCCATTTGCAATCTAACGTCTTCTTTTTCTATGGGAAAGAATGTCTCTTCCCTATATACAAATGAAATTGACATGTACTTGATGGTCACTCGCTATGATGTTCAATAGGCCCACAAGGCTTCATGATGTTGTTCCTATGAGTGGCTACTATCTTTGCCAATATTTGTTCCAAGATTTTATTGTTGACCTCGACTTATCCATTAGCTCTTGGGTAGTACAACGTTGCTTTTCTATATTTGGTTTTATACAAATCCATCAATTCCTCAATTAGCTCATTGACAAAGTGTGAGCCCGTATTGCTCACTATTTCCAATGGTCAGCCAACACAGGTAATGATTTGTTCATACAAAAATTTCACCATGTCAATGGCTCTATCAGTTTTTAGGGCTTTTGCCTCTACCCACTTTGTAACGTAATCAATGCAAACCAAAATAAATCTATTGGATCTCTACTTCAAGGGAGGATCAATTGGGTCCAAAAAATCAATTCCCCATTTCTCAATGGATTTATTGCCCAAATTGGTGTCAGAGGCGTCGTGCGTGTCAATGTAGGTTTGCCCATTCTCTGACATTTATCACATTTCATATAGTGGGAATGGAAATTCCTCAATAGGATGGGCCACTAATATCTTGCCAGTAGGACTTTCTTTGCAATCAAGTATCCTGTAAAATGGCCTACACATGGCTCATCATGCAATGCTCTTAGTACAACCTTTGCTTCCTCTTCTTCAAGGCATCTTCTATAGATGATTTCTTGGACAATATAATGATATAGCTTTCACCAATAATGCTATAAATTTTGTGAGGGACAATAACTTATGCTTCTCTCTCTTTGTGGTTCCAAGTGGATATCTGGCCACGCATAGGAACTTTACCAAATCTGCATACCATCGAGCCTTTACTTCAACTTGAAACAAATGGGCATTGGTGACTCATCAAAGATTCCCAAAATTGGCTATGCATTTACTATTCTTGATAGATTATTTGCCAAGATGTGGGACTTTCTTGGTCTTGTCATAGCATTAAAATGGAATTCTTGAAAGAGGAGCATCTACCTCATCGAGCAACCCATTAATCCACTTTTATTAATGATATATTTTAATGCTTCATGATCCACATAAAAGACAAAGTGTTTTCCCATTAGGTAATGTCTAAATTTATCCATTGTGAATATCATCAGTAGACATTCTTTTTGTGTTGTGGTGTAATTTCTTTCCGTGTTGTTGAGATTTTGACTTGCATAGTAGATTGGATGATCTAACTTTTTATCATCAACTTGACACAATACTACACCCACCATTGTGTGTGATGCATCAATGTGCATACGGAGTTCCTTTGCCCAATCTAGTTCTACCAAGATTGGCACATTCATCAACCTTTCCTTGATTTCTTCAAAGGCCATTTGACAAGCTGAAGTCCATTGAAACTGTTATTCTTTTCTTAATAAGCATCAATGATGTAGTTATTGAAGCAAATTTTAAGATGAACCATCGATAATAGTTTGTGTGACCTAGGAATCCTTTTAGTTATTGTAAAGATGGAGGTTGTCAAATCTTTTCCACTTTGTCCTCATCCACCACAATTCCTTGTTAAGAGATATCATGGTCGAGAAGCAATCCTCTCCTTACCGCAAACATACATTTTCTGGGATTGAATGCGATCCCTCTTTCAATACGTCTTGTTAAGACTCCTTCAAATCTTGTAGACATATTTGTTAGAGTATGATCAATGTCTACCCCTCATGATTGTATGCACATTTTGTAAGGCCCCCTTTATGAGGAGAAGCCAAGCGTGCATTACCCAATTGATGGGAATCCCAACTTGAATGTTGGATGAAGGTCATATTGGACCATGTAAGATATTATAAGGAAAGGGAGTTACCAGGGTCCCCAATTGTGGGGTCCGGGGCAGCGGTGAGCAGCCCCGGCTGGGGGGTCCAAGGGGGCCAGCGGGCCCCCTGGCTGGGGGGTCCCAGGGGGCCAGCGGGCCCCCTGGTGGGGGTCCGGGGGCAGCGCCCCCGGCGCGACGGTAAAGGGAATATTCCATGGAATATTCCCTGTCGGAGTCAGAAATCATTTATATTTGTTAGGTCGGTTCAACCAGTCTAAGCCGTGTATGGCAATTACGCGGGCGGTGGCCGCCCACGCCCTACCGCCCATGTATAGCCGTCCATGGCAGGCCACCCATGATCCTATATATACATGACTTCTGCACTACCTAAGACATTGAGTTGAGCCAGCATACCTCTACCTTGTATCTCCCTATCTAGAGTTGTCTAGATCACCATTTAAGCTCTACCTTGAGAGCGCACGGGTGGACAACGCCATCATCTTTGTACTTGCTGCTAGTAGAAAATTGTTGAGATTCTCCTATATCTGTTATCTTCTCTGCTATTGCTCCTGTGTTATATTGCGTAACTATTGTCTTACATGGTATCAGAGCTGTAAGGTTCGAATAGCTTGAGAAGTATCATTATTTTAGCCTACTAGCAGACTAGAATATCAGTAGATTATTCGAGTGATTACATGATGGCTTCATCGTCGAACACTAGTCTTGGTGCTTCACCTAATGTTAATGCTGCACCTATTCGAATTCGTCCACCTGCATTCACTGAAGGGAAGCTGGATGGAACCAACTATACACTCTGGAAGTTCAAAATTTCTGCAATTTTGGACTCCTATGAATTACTTGACACTGTCATGGGACCGATGGGATTGGATCCAGAGCCTATACCAGTTGAAGATCCAGCAAATTCAAGATTGATGATTCAGCCAGATCCAGATCTTCTACGAGCTTGGAAGAGGCGGAATGCTGATGCATTATGTGCGATTGTCACTAGTGTAAGTGATTCTGTGCTTACTTTAGTTCAACATACTACTAAAGCACATGAGGCTTGGGGCATATTGGCTCGACAATATGAGACCAAGAACCACACTAGGATACAGAATTTAGAAAATCAATTGGCAAATGAAAAGCATTCTGATTCTGAAAAGGCTGAAGATTTTATCAAACGGATAAAGCATCTTCAAGATCAATTGGCTGCAGTTGGTGTTGTTATAACACCAGAAGAGCTAGCTCGAAGATCTGTACGTGTTCTTCCAGCAAAGTATGATGGATTAGTAACAGCCCTTAACACTCAGGTAAGGCCAACTCCTCTTACATTTGAAGAGTTTTGTGCCATGCTTTTAGAAGAAGAGATGCGGCTGAAGAATCGGCAAAGTACAACTGATGCTGCATTCTCAGCAAATGCAAAAGGTAAAGGCTCTTCAGAGGGATCAAAGAAGAAGCCAAAGAAGAAAAAGTTCACAGGAAGTTGCTTCTATTGTGAAAAGAAAGGCCATGCCATCAAGGATTGCAGAAAGAAGCAAGCTGATGAACGGAATGGGACTGTAAAATCATCATGGAAGAACAAAGAGTCTGCAAACAACACAGAGCTGGAACTTTGGGTAGCTATTGAAGAGGTATGTTCATCTGCTCAAGCTCGTGTTGATGAGCCATGGATTTTAGACAGTGGAGCTTCTCGCCATATGACTAGTAAAAAGGATTGGTATAGTTCCCTAGTGCCTCTGCGGGAATCCATCAATGTAGTGGTGGGAAACGACTCCAAGTGTCCAGCTGAAGGAACTGGAACCATCTCTTTTATCACTTCTCCAGGTGTTGAGAAAAAGTTATCCGATGTTCTCTATGTACCTACACTCAAAAGAAATTTGTTGTCAGTTTCTGCAATAACAGATCGTGGACTCGAAGTTCACTTCAATAAGAGTGGTGCGGAAATCATGGATTCATCAGGTAATGTTGTAGGTAAAGGCACACGACGGGATAACTTGTATGAGTTAAGTGCTTTAACTGCTACAGAAGATAAAGATGTAAGCAGGTTATGGCACCAACGATTTGGGCATCTCGGATTTGCAGTTTTGAAGGAGATGCAACGAACAGGGATGGTTGCTCATTTGCCTGCATTTTCAGAGTTGCAGGAACCTTGTGAAGCTTGTATGATGGGCAAGCAACAACGAAAGGCATTTCCAAGAGAGACCAGCAATCGATCTCAAGCTCCTCTAGAGTTGGTACATGCTGATCTCTGCGGTAAAATGTCTACACCTGCTTTAGGAGGATCTTTCTACTTCTTGCTGTTAGTCGACGATTATAGTAGAAAGATGTGGGTTTATTTCATTCGAGAGAAGGCTGATGCTTTTGAAAAATTTAAAGCGTGGCATAAGTATGTAGAAAGTGAATCAGGAAGGAAACTGAAGAAATTTAGAACAGATAGAGGAGGTGAATTCTTGTCAACAGAATTCAACAATTACTGTAAGGAGCATGGTGTGAAAAGGCAACTTACCACAGCTCATACACCTCAACAAAATGGCGTTGTTGAGCGCAGGAACAGGACAGTAGTTGAAATGGCTCGTTGTATGTTAAAGGCTCAAGACATGCCTGATTCATTCTGGGCAGAAGCAGTCAATACAGCAGTCTACATCCTCAATCGAAGCTACACAAAAGCTCTGAAGGGGATGACTCCTCAAGAAGCATATTCTGGTAAAAAGCCTTCAGTTTTGCATTTCAGAATTTTTGGTTGTTTCTGTTATGCACATATTCCTGATTCAACAAGATCAAAGTTGGATTCAAAAAGCAAAAAGTGTGTCTTCCTAGGATATAGTGAAGAGTCTAAAGCATACAGGTTATGGGATCCTGAGGCAAGGAAGATTTTTGTCAGCCGAGATGTGGTGTTTGATGAACGACCACACTTAGTAGAAGATAAAGGTAAATCTACTATCTCATCAAACGGAGAAATATCTCACCTTGTGCCTATCAAAAGACAGGTTAAAGTTGAGGAGGAGGAAACATCTGATGGAGAAATTTCCTCAATAAAAAGCCAACCAATTGTAGCTGCACAGCGTAAGCCACTACCGAAGTGGGCACAACAGCTCTTTGATGATCACAATCCACATGTAGATGCACCAGAATCATCATCGGATGGATTACGAAGATCAAAGAGAATAGAGGAGCAAAGAAGAGCCTCAGAACACATTGTTAACATGGCTCTAATGGCAGATATCATGGGTTCGATAAAGGAACCTACCACCATTGAAGAAGCCATTGATGATCCAGATTGGAGAGCGGCAATGCAGTCTGAGTATGATAGTATACTCAAAAATGATACATGGGATCTAGTCGACTTGCCGCCAAAGAAGAAGGTAATAGGTACTAAATGGATTTGGAAAGCTAAGTATAAAGCTGATGGAACATTAGAAAAGTATAAGGCACGATTAGTTGCACAGGGTTTTTCACAGATTGAAGGATTTGATGTTCAAGAAACTTTTGCACCAACAGCACGCATGACAACTATTCGGACGGTACTTGCAGTAGCTGCACAAAAGTCTTGGCCTATTTTCCAGATGGATGTCAAATCTGCATTTTTGAATGGTCACCTCAAGGAGGAGGTATATGTATCTCAACCACCAGGTTTTGAGGTGCCCAATTCAGAAAATAAAGTTTGCAGGTTGAAGAAAGCTTTGTATGGACTTAAGCAAGCTCCACGGGCTTGGTACCAACGAATTGATCATTTTTTCAAAAATATGGGTTTTGAAAGAAGTACTTCTGATGCTAACTTGTATGTAACGAAAAGGGATAGCAAGCTAGTTGTTGTCATTGTATATGTAGATGATTTGATCATTACAGGAGATCATCAGGAACTCATCAATCAAACTCGGATCAGCTTGGGAACTGAGTTTGAAATGACAGACTTAGGTCTACTCCATTTTTGTCTGGGAATTGAAGTATGGCAAAGGAAGGATGGCATTTTCATCTCACAACAAAAATATTCCAAAGAAATTCTCAAGGCATTTGGAATGATGGACTGCAAACCAACTAGCACACCTATGGAGGTAAATCATAAGCTATCTATGGATGATAACATGCCTGATGTAGATGCTAAGAAGTATAGGAAGCTCGTTGGAAGTCTTATTTTTCTGTGCAACACTAGACCAGACATTTGCTATGCTGTTGGAGTGTTAAGCAGGTTTTCCAACAAACCTAAGGAGAGTCACTGGAATGCTGGAATGCGAATTCTAAGGTACATTGCAGGAACCTTGGATTTTGGTATTTTGTATACCACAGGTGATACACTCCAAGGATATTGTGATTCAGATTGGGCTGGAGATTGTGATTCTAGAAAATCAGTTTCTGGATATTGTTTCTCACTTGGTTCAGGAATATTTTCTTGGGTAAGTAGGAAGCAACCAACTCTCGCACTCTCCTCCACTGAAGCAGAGTACAAAGCAGCTTGTTTTGCTTCTTGTGAGGCAGTCTGGTTAAGGAGAATTCTTGCAGATATAGGCTTTCCATCAAATATGCCAATTGTACTCAAGTGTGATAATCAAAGTTGTATGGCTATTGCAAAGAACCCAGTATTTCATGCTCGCACCAAGCACATAGAAGTACAGTACCATTACATTCGTGAGCTAATTGAAGATGAAATTGTGGAGCTAGAATATTGCCCAACAGAGGCAAATTGTGCTGACATATTCACTAAAGCACTTGGAAGAGAGCAGCTCAACAAGCATCTTCAACAGATGGGCATAGGACCGAGACCTACTTGATTTATCATCGGTAAACATTGAGGGGGGGTGTTAGAGTATGATCAATGTCTACCCCTCATGATTGTATGCACATTTTGTAAGGCCCCCTTTATGAGGAGAAGCCAAGCGTGCATTACCCAATTGATGGGAATCCCAACTTGAATGTTGGATGAAGGTCATATTGGACCATGTAAGATATTATAAGGAAAGGGAGTTACCAGGGTCCCCAATTGTGGGGTCCGGGGCAGCGGTGAGCAGCCCCGGCTGGGGGGTCCAAGGGGGCCAGCGGGCCCCCTGGCTGGGGGGTCCCAGGGGGCCAGCGGGCCCCCTGGTGGGGGTCCGGGGGCAGCGCCCCCGGCGCGACGGTAAAGGGAATATTCCATGGAATATTCCCTGTCGGAGTCAGAAATCATTTATATTTGTTAGGTCGGTTCAACCAGTCTAAGCCGTGTATGGCAATTACGCGGGCGGTGGCCGCCCACGCCCTACCGCCCATGTATAGCCGTCCATGGCAGGCCACCCATGATCCTATATATACATGACTTCTGCACTACCTAAGACATTGAGTTGAGCCAGCATACCTCTACCTTGTATCTCCCTATCTAGAGTTGTCTAGATCACCATTTAAGCTCTACCTTGAGAGCGCACGGGTGGACAACGCCATCATCTTTGTACTTGCTGCTAGTAGAAAATTGTTGAGATTCTCCTATATCTGTTATCTTCTCTGCTATTGCTCCTGTGTTATATTGCGTAACTATTGTCTTACAATATTTTCATTCTCTCCTTGGATGGCAAAGTCAGCTAGAAATATTTCCATGCAATCTTGCAAATAGTCTTGGTAAGCCACTATCATTCTTCTTTGAAATGTGATAGGAGTGTTGCATATACCGAATGTCATTACGTGATATGTATATGTCACCCATTCAATAGCAAAGGTAGTCTTTGGTCGATCTTGCTCATAGATGTGCACTTGGTTGTATCCATTGAAACCATCGAGAAAGGAGTACATCTTGCGACCAACTATCCTACCCAAGATTTGATCAATCAATGGCAATGGGAAGTGGTCCTTCTTGGTTCCTTCATTCAACTTCTGATAGTCTATGCAGATTCTAATTTTGTTATTCTTTTTTTGCAACAACTACAATGGGCAAAACACATTCACTGAATGCAATGGGTATATTAATCCTACCTCCACTAATTTAGTTAGTTCATCTTTGATTAACTAGGAGTATGCTAGATTGGTTCTCTTGAGGCATTCACATACTAGCCTCACTCTTGCTTCTAGATCGATGTAATGTCGACATACATGTCGATCAATTCCTTTTAAATCACTGCACGTCTAGGCAAAAGCTTTACTATGCATCTTTAGCATACTTTTGATACTCTCTCTTATGTTTTCATTTATTTTTTATCCTAAAATCAAGGAATTATCATGAGTAATTTCCCATCTTCCTATATTTTTTCCTTCGAATATCTCTCACTCCTCGAAATTTCTTTTATCGAAAAGTTTTCTCCACTTATGAATGTAATACTTGCCATAAATTCATAATTAGTTTTTTCCTTTCCAATAGGATCCAAGTTCCTTAGCTCTACGTTGGCAAGCACTTCGTTTGCTTTTTGTTTCCTTTCTCATCATTACTTCTAGTTCTTCGTGTTTCTTTTGGAGGTCAATTTCGAGTGTTGTAATACTCTTCTTTAGCCATTTTCTCTCTAATTTTGTCATAAGTCCCAAGTCCGTCTCTCTCTTTGAAAAATCTTTGTTCAAGAGAGTCATTGTTCTTAACGTTGTTTGAATCTATGCTCATCATATAACATTCAAATTGGCTTGTGTCCGTTAGACATCCTAGTAGTTCCCAATTGAAATCATCTTTGTATGATAGGGGGTTCACATAATCCCCCAATCCTTTGCTCTTTTCCTCAGACAATTGTACCTTGAATTCATCTTGGAGCAGGCCTTCATAAGGTTCCATATTTAAAGAAAATCTTGCTCAAAGTTTTTCATGGATTTCTTTTCCTTTTACCTTCATCTTAAATTCATTCTTTGTCATTAATGACCAATGGTAATAAAGCCTGTATTAAATTCCAATCCCCTAATAATCGTGCTTATGTTTTTCAGAAGGCCCCCAATCTTGAGCTAGGTATGATTGGCCATTCATAAGGACATGGGCATATTCTCTATTTGTTTGATCCCTAGAATTTTCATCATGTATTCCATCATTACTACAACTCTAGTATCTGTAATAAAGTAACTCTATGATCCAAGGGTCCGGCCGGTTCAGATAGATCTGAAATCGGACACCGTTTGGTCACCTGTGTGTATGACCAAAGATCTCGAGTCTAGACTTACTAGAAGGTTATTTACTATTGTAACCAAGTGATCCACTTAGCCTATTGGTTAAGACTCAAGGATGTGAAGGAGGAGGTCTTCCCCATGGGGAGAGTGTTTTGCCCAAAGAGATCTAGAACCTTCTAGAAGCATCCACTTGAGTTAAATCTAGTTAAACTGGGACACTTGGTGCACATGCAGTTACATGGCT
The DNA here is from genome assembly GCA_020310875.1 of Ceratopteris richardii. Lineage (NCBI taxonomy): Eukaryota > Viridiplantae > Streptophyta > Polypodiopsida > Polypodiales > Pteridaceae > Ceratopteris > Ceratopteris richardii. The sequence continues at coordinate 18,432,306 of CM035415.1, read as the reverse complement.
GACACATGGATGGTTAGTATCGGCCTACCGAAGCAGGCAGTCCCTTGGAGAGAGCTATATATAGAGGCATTTGGTTGAGAACAGAGTCATCTCTCTGGTGGTCGTAATCTTGCATTGGTATCAGAGCTAATGGTGGAGGTTACATAGAGCTAATGGTGGAGGTTACATGGAGACCTTTGTGTTTCTCATCACCTTCCTCATAGAGCTTGTTGTATACTTTTAATCAACGTCCGCTTATGTATTTTCATTATTCTCGTGTATTCACGTGTCTTCTTTTTGTCACGAATTACATTTGGCAAAAGAAGTTTTGTTATGCATATAACGCTCTGAGCGTAGTCCTGCAGAGGATTCGTAGGTGTTGATCCCGTGACCTCACGGGGAAATTATGTCTGTTATCCATCACGTTCATTCATGCAGTGAAGCTTTATGCAAACATGTGATTATAACACCTGTTTAGGTTCCGTGATATTTCGCGCAAAAAATGTTGCACTAAGGAGTACGAAAAGATGCACATACCCTTTCTTTTTTCTCGTGAATTTGTTCATTACCTTAGTATGATTCTTACGCATTGAATAAAGTAGCAATATGCCTTAGATATGCAGCGTGCGTGAGATAATGAGCTCACGAGCGCACCTCATAAGCTCTCAGAACCTCGTGCTATCTATTGTATTGTCTACTGCATAATCTTTTATGTCTAAGTCTATCTATTTAATTCTATCTGCGAAGCTCTCACTATCCAGGCGAGCAATCGACAACTTTCATGACGATTCGGCTCCACAATCGTTATGTTGAATTGGATCTGTTTATAGGATTGCTTCCGCGCACAGTGCCTCTTGGAGGGGATAACAAAAGTACGCCACAGTAATCTATGATTATTGGAAAGGACTTCGGGATCGAAATCCTTGGCCACCAGATTCAATCCGATCTTCTCACTACTGGATGCAATGTTAGCCATGACACCTCGATTGCGATGGTCATAGAACTTTTCTCTGTTACAGTTATCGTAATTTGGTGCAGCAAATGTCTTATCACGTAGTAGTAGCAAAAGATTTGAACTCGGAAAAGTTTGGCTGCAGTTGTCCATGCTATCTATTTGCGCAACAACAGAAATCTACTTATGTTTTTCTATAAAATTATTGTGACAAAATTTATCTACGGAGCAATAATTTTTTGATAACGTTTTCTTTATTGAGTCATGTGCATCTCCTGTGTGTTCGAGATTCTAATTGTGCATCTTCCGATTGCTCACCTCCAAGCCAGCCCCGATTGCATGCATTTTGCACTGAGTCATTACTATATGATTGCTTTGACAGCGTACAACACAAGTAAAAGGATAAATCACTTACCAACGATGGGTTCACGGGCTTGAACTCACAACATTGATGAAGCATCTCTTGTTCTATCTACGACAGCAGAGCAATAGCATGCATGCAAACTGATCTAATAGAATCAGATCTGTTTCCGTCATGCTGCAGAGCTTTGAGGGTCATAGACAAAGTGAAAAAGAGAAGGATATAATCCCTAATTAGGTGCACAAGTGGGATTCGAGCACGGATCTTCAACAGTTTACAGAACATCCCAACCATCACAATAACAATCCTAGTCTCATGGAGAGCAGGGACAAAAGGCATCGGACTTCCGACGTGCTCGTTCTGGCACAAAAGTTTCTACCATTGTATTTTTTGCAATTTCCAACCGGATCGAGTGTCTACTTTGAAGTCCTTTGGTGATCAAAGTCAAGCGAACTTTGAATTCCATTCAAAGTCTTTAGATAATGGCTCTTCCTAAGGATCAATGGAAGGATGTAGCTTAATTGGAAGATAAGTATTTTTCAAGTTATGTTTTTATTTCAATATTTGTTTTGCTCTATGCTTTCATGTAGGATGCACTTTATTAATCCTTGAAGTATGGTAGCGAACTTCATTTTTCTAATATTGATGCAAAGAATGAAAGCTAAATGAAAGAGCATAAACATATTGAAATACTTATCAAGCATAGGCATGCATTTACAAAAGAATATTAGTGCATTTCTCCTTTTCAAAGAATGTTTTCATGCACAAAACACGTTCTCTTCTTGCTTGAAAAAGATAGTTAAAATGCTCAAGTTTATGCACATGAATGGTTATATCTTTTTAGAAGCTAGCAAGTAGAATGTTTGTGCATCAATGATTGGAAACATGCATTTTCAAGCTCAAGAAACTGCTTGATTTTAGTTTGGTGCATGATAGGAGAATGCTAACACGTGCATGCACTCACGTGCATTTGCATGCAAGAACATGCATTTGCATATGCATGATTGTTGGTTAAGTAGTTGAATACTTATACTTTCATAACCTTCTTTTTCTAACTTGACTTAGATAGCTAGGGAAAATAGCAAACTAGGTAGTTGCAAGGGTCTTGGCTGCCATGCAACTCAAGTAGCTAGTTTGCTTTTTCCAAATGTGATACCTAGGTATCACAAATTAGATCTTGATCAGGAAAAGTAGGCCCTTTGAAAGTCAAGTATTCAAGTTTCTTGTTCATGGGAATGACAAGAAAATAGGACTGCTTAAAAAATTCCATGATGACTCTAAGTTTAGGAGAAAACTTAGAGAATCCTAACGACAAGCATAGATATAGTCGTTAGCTTGGATTTGAGAAATCATGCATCCAAGTAGGTTGATAAAGTTTCCTTTGGTAGTTTTATCTGATTCTATCCCAAGACATGATAAGAATCAAATAAAAATCAAACGGAACTTAAATCAATTAAACTTTCAAGTTCAAAGATAGTTGATATGTTCCAAATTAAAAAAAAAGTCATGGAACTTTTGAAAGTTTTTCTTTTGATTTCATTCTAGAGAATGATGAAAATCGAAGAAGTGAATGAACTATAGCATCACTTGAACTTTAGTGTTCAATAGTTGGATGCTAGGTTCCATGACTGCATCTTTGGTCGAGATGCAAAGTTTTCAAAAAGCATGGAAACTTTATTAAGTACTTTTTTGAGGATGAGAAAAGTATGCTTGGTTTTGTTTAAGATAATTAGAGCTTAAAGAAGCAATCCAAGTCAAAGTAATCTTTGGGAATCAAGATATTTTCTAAAAGATACATCAAAGTATTCTTTGGGAATTAAGCTACTTCTAAAGATAAGCCAATACAATGAAATAGTCTGGTTAACGATTTCATTGGTTAAAAAGGAATATCTTTTGGACAAGGAATAAAGCCTTAAGTCTTGATCTTATTCAAAAGTCAAGAATTTCTTTTGAAGATCGTTCCAGTAAAGAAAAGGATTCCAAGATGAATCGTGGGATTCGAAAGCAAAAGATTTCAAGATGAATCATTGGCTTAGTATTACTTAATTCCTTGACAGGAATTTAAAGTTCATGAAAGAAAAATCTCCCTAGATGTGAGACTGGGAACTTTCAAGTAAGTTTAATAGCAAGTAGTTCCCAGTAATTCCCAAACCACCAGTATTGGTACTTAAGTCTAAATATTGATATAACCTAAAGGTATGTCAAAGATTCTTAGCTTTGGAATCTGAGAAGCACCACTGTATGCTTGGACTTAAGATTGAGGGAAAGATCTCTAAAAATCCCCCGGGTAAGCAAAGAAGCTTTTGAAAAGATCAGGAGATCTTAAAAATAAAGACTAAGTCTTTATTCTAGGCGCAAGGTCAACTAGATTTGATCAAGCTTGGCCATGATTTTCCAAGAACTTGCGATTGGAACTACTCTAAAGTTTGCCCAAGTTTTGATAATAAAATTCCTTTCAAGAATTTTTCCCTCAGGTTCCATTTATCCAATGGAAAATTGTGAAAAGAGTAAGCTGTTCCAGGTCTAAACAGAGTGAAGAAATTCCAAGAATGTAGTCTGCAACCGTGAAGATGGTACTTAAGTCTGTGGAACACAAAGCATAATGTTTGCATATCCTTAAAGGGATTTTGGTACAAATCCAGAAAGCATGAGTGGATGCTTAGACTTACACAGTAGAGAGATTCCTATAAAGTCCTGGCCAGGATAGGTACCTAAAGCATCAGTAAAAAATGAATCTAAAGATAAAAACTCAAAAGCTCTTGTCACTACAAATTGGTCAAGAATAAACCAATTGAACTTGAATCTATGAAAATTCAAGTACTTGGAATTCTAACTAGTTTCTAATTGGTTTTCATTTAGAAAACCCTAGAAAAAAGGAATAGATATTCTATCAAGAGGTTTTCAAGTTTGCAAACAAAAGCACAAGATCGTGAAATGATCATGTGAAGGGATCAAAACCTAGAATATCAAGTTAGAGGTAATGCATGAACTTCAATTGAAGAGATAAGGTACTCTATCAAGAGATGTTTAGACTTTAGGATAAGTATCACCCACACATTAATGTGAATATAAAATAGGGTGATATGGGACACTAGATTTTATATTGAGATTGATGTAGGAAAGATGGTATGGGACATCGGACCGTGGATAATTATCTTTTAGTCCTAGATTGGATCTTGAAGTTAGGTTTGATCCTCAAGGGAATTAAAACTTCAAAGAAGAAGTTTAAATTCAAGGAGGATAAAAGTAGTATCTCAAGATATTTCAAGATAGCTTCAAAATCAAGAAAATAAAAGGTATGAAGTAAGTAACTTCCAAGATCTTCTTGAAACACTTCAAGATAAAGTGTTGTTAATTCGGAAATATTTCACAAACTTATGAAAAAGTTGGACTTTGACTTTGAGTTGATATTTGCAACCAAGGATTTGATTGACTAAGTCAAGCACCAAGTTCCTACTATAACTTGGTAAATTCACTCTTTTGACTCAAAGAAATGCACAAGAATTGCATTCCCAGTAAGGAGTCATAAAGAGTGAATATGACCTAAACTTAGTCTCAAGTGAAGCACTATTTGAATACAAAACTCATCAACAAAACCTCAGTGGATCGACACACTGATGTTGGTTACGACACTAGTATCTTATGATTGGATGATGTTTTAGATTTGCTCTGAATCTTTTTGAGGATCTAGCCTATTTCTCTTAAAGATAGATAGAATGCTTCAATAACTCTATTTTCGAGGAAAAAAGTACTTTTCTAAGGGAGGAAGAATGTAATAAAGTAAGTCTATGATCCAAGGGTCCGACCGGTTTAGACAGATCTAAAATCGGACATCGTTTGGTCACCCGTGTGTATGATCAATGATCTCGATTCTAGACTTACTAGAAGGTCATTTACTCTTGTAACCAAGTGATCCACTTAGCCTAGTGGTTAAGACTCAAGGATGTGAAGGAGGAGGTCTTGGGTTCAATCCCCATGGGGTACATGGAGAGAGTGTTTTGCCCAAAGAGCTCTAGAACCTTCTAGAAGCATCCACTTGAGTTAATTCTGGTTAAACTGGGGCACTTGATGCACATGCAATTACATGGTTGACACATGGATGGTTAGTATCCACCTACCCAAGCAGGGAGTCCCCCAGAGAGAGCTATATATATAGGCGTTTGGTTGGAAGGATAGTCATCTCTCTAGCACGTGATGGTCGTAATCTTGCAGTATCCAACTTTCCACCTAGGATTGCATACTTTTTTATTTGTACAGTCATCATAGGGGCACTTAAATCTATTCAAGTAGTGATACTTTGGATCATGCATTGGATCTCCTTCGCTTTTGTCCTCTTTTCTTGCTATCTTTGGGGTTTCTTGATATATATTTGTAGAATTTCTTCCTACATATGGGATAGCATTTCAACAATGTCCCCATGCATGATGTCCATCCCTCCTGATTCTTGCACAATATTGAATTTTAGATGCTCATGAGCCTATTCAGTTTCCATGGATGTTTAATCCTTCTTCTCCGCATCACCCGTGGTATAATCTTGTGCCCACCTGACCACCACCATGGTTAGTTCCTTATGAATGTCATCGAATCTGTTTGCCTCTACAAAATGAGTAGAGGAGCTTGGTCCTTCCCTAGATTCCGGTGTTTGAAACACCACTTCTATGGTGGGAACATGTTCTTGCACTTTATGGATAGGTTGGATTTTGACTTCCACATAGTTGGAGGATTCAAATAGATCCTTCATCTTGCCATTTTCTACTCTCTTTCTTGAGAAATCTTTGTTGTAATGACCTTCCCTACTACAATACCTACAGACTGGGGGAAGTCCATCTGGCCTCCTTTTGTTTAGGCATACTCTAGCCACATGTTCATCACCTCCACATCTCCAACATTGAATTTGTGTGATTGCAAATCTTTGTTCTTATGCTCCTTTAGGGTAAGCAGTTGCTTGGCCTTGAGTACATTTAAAGGTCAAGTTTTCTCTCCTTCATAATCCATCTTTTGATAAGATTGGTCTTTGGTATGGTTTGGCTTATTGCAAAACGTGAAAAATATTCTAGGAGAGGGTCTTTCTATAAATAATCTTGAGATGGTAGGACACTCTGTGGTCGTAGCCTTGGCATTTTCCACACCAAATATTGGATGTGAACACACCTTGTGTGTGGTCTGTGGCTGATTCTGGCTTTACACTATATGTTTCTTGAGTAATAGACACAGTTTGTACTGCTTGTGTCACAAACTCCATTATTCTTTCTTCTTATAGTGCAAGCCCAGATTTTGTCCGTGTCCTTGTGGTTGAAAAAATCCAGTGCACTTTCATAGGCTCGATTCTTCATTGATGCTCTAGATTCTTGCTTTTCGGCTGTCAAGTTAGCTCGCCATCTAAGGCTTATGTGGTGCTACACAAGAGGATATCTTAATCCTATATTGAAATTCCTTCTCAAGGTTTCATTGTTTCTAGCATTTGTGGCCATTTTCCTTACTAACATTTCCATGTATTGGATGTAATGGTCTATGGTATTGTTTACTCCTTGTCGTAGATAATCCATATACTACACCAATCGGTCATGGAATCCTTGCCTTCAGAAATTAGCCAAGAGTGCATACTTAAGCACGATCCATCTGTCTTTCTTGGGGTGTCAGATTGCCATACCAATTGACAGATTCATCCCTTAGGGTTGTAGGGAAGGTTCCTATTCTCTAACCTTGGTATACTACTTCATTTTCATTGCAAGTGACCTCAAATACGTTTATGAACTGGTTCCTGAACCCAAACGCCTAAGAATCTAGGAAAAGCTTCCAAATGTATCAGGATCCTATAAGCCATTTCAAACACTGAGGTAATGTCAATGTTAGTTTTTTTTGTTAATAAGTTTAGAGACTTGGGTTTGAGAACCCCCTTGAGTTTCCTAACTTGGGACACTACCCTTCTGCTATAGTATATCTTCTCTGTTGACTTCTTCCAACTGCTTGAGGCTTCTTCTCGCTCTATTTGCTTATGTTTTTCTTGAGCTTCTACTCTCTGAGCTTCTGGTTCTTCTCTTTGCATCCTAGACCTCTCTGAGGGAGAAGTCAATTCACTCATGTACTAATGGTCACTGAGTTAGGAATGCTGAGCCAATAGGTGGTGCTAGACGAGCCCACAACAACCTCTTATAAAAATATGCCAAGAAAATCCCTAGTAAGATCGCCATATGTTTACATACAAAAGTGTTCATAAATGTATTCTTTAAGCTTATTTCTCATGTCTTTAATACTATTAAGCTAGTCCTAGAAAGCCCTTTCTTTCCCACTTTTGGGATCCTAATTGTATTCCAAGACTAGTCAATTTTTTATTTCTTTCTCCTACTTCTCTTTCCTTTTCTTTGATACTTTCTCTCTTTACACCAACCAATCAACTATTTATCTTTTTCTTTCGAACTAATTCCCAGTAGTGTAACTTCAGAGAAATCAAGTGTACTACCTGCATTAAATACTTCCTACCGAACACTCCACAAACCATATAAGTGTAGGCTTTTATAGATTGAATATAAAACATAATTGCTGCTAGTTATGTCATACTTTAACCATTTAAAGTATTCAGAGTGGTCGTTTGAGTATTCATTGTTCCTCTTTTTGATCAAGAACACACTTTATCCATGTGGGCCCTGCATGAGGGTGATGAGTGGGAGATTAACCCTATTCTTGTAAAGCCACCTACACTCTGTAAAAGATTCCCCCGCTCTGTGGGATTCGGGGATCCCGTGGGCACTAGTCCCCTTCTTTTGTATTTTTCCTTTATTTAATTCAAGTCCGGGAGAGTAGGCTAAGGCCGAACTTCCTTTATTTAAAAAAAAAAGCATTTAAAAAAATGATATAATCATGTTAAATTAACAGGCTATGATAGGAAAGAATGTGAGGAGAGCATCGACCTCTCTGAACTTCCAATTTTGGTACTCATTTTCCAAATCTAGGAATCGCTCACAATGACTCACCTCGCCATTGCCAACCTCGCCTGCAAAACAAGCTCACTTATCATTAACCCTCAACGGTTCCGACAACGCAAATGTTATTCACTCATAAGTCTAATTACAGCTTGATGTATGAGAAATCTCACTCCCTTTTTGGTTGAACTTCAACGGCTATCCCTTCTCTATTACAGCTTGATGTATGGGAAATACCACTCCCTTTTTTGTTGAACTTTACCGGCTATCCCTTCTCTATTACATCAACTAGTGAAGATATGAATTCCATTCTTACATGCCATGCAAAGTGATGCACCTTATGGACTGGACATGTAATGGCCTTAGCCAGTTTAAACTAATTGTAACTCAGTCTAAACCCCTGCTTTAAGATACGAGGAGTCCCAAAGCTACTATGCCCATTCACCTATACAATTATACTTTGAAAGTTGAAGTCAGAGGAGTAGGCCCTTGTCAAACCTCCTTAAAAAAAAGGAAAAAAATGATGTACCTTACAAAATGTCGTCCTTACATACAAGGGAGTTCGAGTTCAGTGGAATGGGATACTAAATCTATCAAATGTTCGAGCATGAAAGATTTGCAAGCTTACAATAATTCACCCTATGAGTGAGTGTAGATCCCTTCCCACAAGGAAGCTAAATTAACCACCGCCATCGTGTTGAGGTTGCAAAAGAGTCTCTTAAATGTATCCAAGAAACCTTGGTATCACCGACATTGAGAACCCACCACGAGTGTCTAGAGCACTCTTGTGCACCTTTTGAGGTAATTTATGGGTCCAAACTACCAATGGTGCTACCCGATAAATCCTCTAGTGCTTCATAGTTTTATACAAAAATAGAAAATAACTTAAAGATAGCTCAATCTAATCTTTAGCAAGCTATTTATACATCCACATCGCACACCACTATTTCAAGAAGATGATCATGTGTTTTTATAGGTTCCACTTTGTTCATCACTAAAAGTGGGTCAGAAACCCAAGTTATCCCCTAGATTTTCTGGACCTTGGACAATAATCAAGATGATTGGTGATGTCATATATCAATTACAATTGCTAGATGATTATAAAGTTCAACCACTTTTTCATGTTAGCAAGTTGCGACCATACATTTCTCAAGATAAGAATTGTGTGGATACTATTGTTGCTTTAGGAGATAGAACATCTCAAATGCATGTTCCCTTTAAAGTTCTTGATAAGAGGGAGAGATAGTTATGGAATCATTCCATACCAGAATATTTAGTAGCATAGGCCAACTATCCATTCACATATGCTACTTGGGAATTAGAAGCTCTGATTAGCAAAAACTTTCCTTCTTTAATCACTAAAGATATTGATCTCTAGAAGAGGGAGAGAGTGTAAGATATATTTAGACCATCATGGTCAACCATTGGTCTATCTACATTTGGTATTGGTTGGGTTAAGGACTAGAGCTCGAGGGAGCCAAGGCTCTAGAACAAGCCTTCAAGGTTATTCTCTCTCCTCAAAGTGGCCATGTGAGGCCTGTTTGAACCTTAGAGAAGACTCTCGATGTGCCAAGGGCAAGGGTGATTTAAGGATGGGAGGAGAGTGGTAGATAGGGAATTGAGATCTTTCATAGAGCATTGTCAAAACCCCTCCTATCACAGTCACTTGAAAATTAGTGAGCATACTCAAGGTGATTAGAAGTTCAAAATTGCTTCACTTTGTCTTGTCAAAATTTTGATATGAGCCTGTTTCGGCCTCCAAATGCATTGTCACAAAGACTATGTAGGAAATTTTGTCATTCTGTGCCAAGCATTTATACAAGTTTTAATTCCTTAGTACAAGCGCCTCAAAGTCGGCTACAAGTTTAAGAGAGCACAACAGGGTATTTTTATTCAAATTTTTCAGATACAATCAAATTTTTGCATCAAGGTATTTAGCCACTAGCCATGGCTGAAAGCAATGATGTATTCCGTACGTTGGTTTATGAGGATAATTTGGATGGTACCAATTACCCATTGTAGGCATATATGATGCGACATGTATTGGTAGCAAAAGGGTTGTGGAATATTGTGCAGTGCGTTGAAAAGCATTATACTACACTTGCAAATACAATTATTGAAGGTGGTGTAGATGGCATCAAAGATGATGATCTTCAATCTCCTGGTCACGCTACAGTTCCTGTTGCACCTACTGCAAAGCAACCTTGTTGGGATGGCAAAGATGTTCAAACACATGCATTGGTAGCTTTGTCTATCAAACATGACATTATCCCTCATATTCGCTCCTAGAGACAACAATTGATGCTTATGATACACTTACAACTTTATAGCAGGAAAGAAATGAGGCTCATTTTGCTTACCTCTAAAAACAGTTGGAGAGTGAGCATATAAATGAAGAAGATTCTATGGATAATTTTTTGATAAAGATAAAGATTTGAAGGAGCAGTTGATTTCTATTGATGAAGTCTTGTTAGATAGTTCACTTTTGTAGATTGTTCTTATTGGTCTTCCAAATATTAGAGTTTTGCTTCTACTTGATGATGAAAGGAAATCCAAATGCCTTAACATTTGAGGTTTTCTTAGCTAGTCAGAAGGGCAAAGGTAAATGGAGCTTGTCTATTAGTAAGCAAAAATTTGCTAATGCTACATAGTCGAAGAAGGAAGATAAAGATGAGAACAAAACAAAAAAAGTAGAAACAATTTTGAAAATATTCTAAGGGAAATGATAATGTCATAAAGAGTTGTCATAAACTGGATGCAAAAGAGGCAAAGAAAAAAGAGGCTAGAATGGTTGTTGGAGAGGCCTCTACACCTAAAATAGAGTCTGGTAATCTTATTCAAATGAAGAATGGGAATTTACTATTGTTTGTAATTATGATCCATCTTCTTATGAGTAGTATATGTGTGTCGTAGACTCGAATGTTTTGTATGTGGATAGTGGGGCAATCAAACATATTACCTCGTAATATAGTTTCTTTAGTTCACTTGAGGTTGCCCCTATAGGGAATACTATCACATGTGCTAACAACTCCTCTTATCTTGTAAAGGGAGTTGGTAAAATCATTCTGAATAATGTTTAAAATAGTTCCTTCACATTGTTAGATTCTTTATATGTGCCAAGGATCAAATTTAATTTTGACTTTAGCCAAGATCGGTTTGGTTATCAGATTTGTTGGTGAAAGATAGTAGTTCATGATCTCTTAAATGGTGATGTTATTATTGCTTTTGGCATTTTATGTCATGGGTTGTATAAGATCATAGGATATGGAAAATCTATGAATGATTGAGCATGTTTAGTTCAAGCTTTTCAAACTATCTCAAATGCAAAGCTTTGGCATGCATGCTTTGGCTATCCGAATTTTGCTAGTTTACTTCACCTGCAAAAATATGAAATGTTGTCCTCTTTGAAAAAACTTGAGGCACCTTGTAAACATGTTTGTGAAGTTTGTATTTTGGGGAAAATGTAGCATTCCTCCTTCTCAAAGCATGGTTCAGTTCGAGGTGCTCATAAATTGTAGCTTCTTCATAGTGAGGTCTATGGTACAATGCAGACACCTTCACTTGGGAACTACCTTATACGTTAAGCATGTAGATCATGTACTTGTGATCATTGTAGTATATTTGATGAAATTTTTCTCAGTGGTCCTAATGAGAAGCATATTGTTGAATTTAAGGCTGATTTGCATGCTTCTTTTGAGATGTGAGATTTGGGACATATGCATAAGTATTTGGGAATTTAGTTTATGAAAGTTGATGGAGGAATAGCTTTCTAGCAAACAAAATTTATGGTTTTGGCCTTGAAGATTGCAAACCTATTTCATCTCATGGAAACAAGTTCACGATTGAGTCTCCATGATGCTGGAGATGCATTTGATATTGTTCTCTATCAGCAGACTATTCAATGCTTGATTTACATGTGCATCATGTAGCCTGATATTCAGTTTGCTATCTCTCAGATGAGAAGGTTTATGCATTGCCCAGGTGTCAAGCATTGGCAAGTGGTTAAGCGCATCTTTCACTAATTGAGTGGTACTTGACTACTTGGACTGTTTTATCCTAAGGGGGGATCATTACCACCAAATTTACATGGTTTGTTTTACTCATACTAGATTGGTTACTATGATACTCATGTGTCCACTGGTGGTTTTTGCTTCATGTTTGGTAGCTCATGCATATCTTGGTTGAGCAAGAATCAGCCTAGTATGACCACTTCTAGTTGTGAGGTTGAGTATAGGCTAACTTTCACAATAACTGTTGAGTGTGTGTAGCTCAGATGCCTTCTGGCTGATTTGGGTGTAGGTGAGACTTGTGCCACCACCATCTTCACTAATATTCAAAGCACATTTGTATTTGTTAGGAACCTTGTATTCCATGCTCGCACAAAGCACATTGAGATACACTATCATTATGTCAGGGAGAGGCTCTCTGCTAGAGAGATCAGTTTGGCTTATGTGCCCACACATAGTAATGTTGTAGAACTTTTCACAATGGCTTTACCTAAGGAAAAGTTTAAAGCTTTTTGCAAAATTTTTGGGCTTACATCCTTTTGTAGATTGATCTCTTTCCATGTAGCTTGTCACTTTCTTATACATGAGTGCTAGCTCCTTGTTCATCGCATCACTGCCCGAGGGATTTGTTGATATATTTTGGTAGTAATGTGTGGGCACACTTAAGACCGTTGAGGCACTTTTTTTTCCCTCTTTAGTAGGTTTTTCCCCTTTGCTTATGCCTAAAATCCTAAGGGTCACTTATTTTTGTACATTCGCTTGGTAATACATTCTATATTGTGCTCTGCTCCAAGGTTCTATGCTATTTGTGTGCTTTCATAAACCTCGATGCTACTACTAGTCGGGGGGTGGGGATTCAATCCTCGCACGTTATGACCGTGGACATCTCCCTACTTTATGAGTAGGATGAAAAATGTAGAACTTATGCTTGTGGATTTCGGCCTTCAGGAACCTTTCATTATGACATCCAGGTAAGGTGGACTTCATTTTGGACCTTCAGGCCTCTCTAAACTAATAACTATGTTATGCTTTAGATCCATCCCTTCCCAAGTTCTACCCATGTGAGTCTTCGAGCTTTGTAATCCTCCTCGAGGCATTTAACCCCTCCTTTGTGGGATATGGGGGACACCATGGGTAGTAAACCCCCCTTGACTTATACTTTTAATTAATTCAAACTAATCCAAAGAGATTAAGCCTTGGGCCAAACTTCTATAAAAAAACAATTTCATATAGCTAAATAGATATATTTTCCTTTTTTATATTAAAGCACTTTTGTTAAAGAAAAAACAATTTTATATAGGTAAAGAATATTTGTTTGACCATTCCAAGAATTCACATAAGTCGACTGCACACAAACTACCTTTTTGTAATGTCATCCTCTTATATGAATACAATGGTGGCAAGACTGATTAATTTTTCATTGTTCTACCTGCAACAATGTAGTTCAACTGTTTTTCCATCTGTTCAATGTGAGCTTAACCTGAATCTTGAGTCTATAATTTTCTTTTGAAGAGTGCTTACCCAAATTTTCTATTAGTGCACCTTAGCTGGGCTGGCTGGGTCTTTTGTCTCTTGAAGAAGGGGGAAGGTTCAATCTCCACTATCAAGAGGACACTAAAGGCCTAAAGGTAGTGTAAAACCATGATATTTCCAGTTGAAACGAATACTCCTTTTTTGTGTCGCCTTCGGGCAGTCTAATTCGAGGAGTAAGCTTCCCTGAAGCTCCATTTAAAAAAAAAATTATAAACTACAACTTCCAAAGTTGCAAGTTGCCGTACGGCTCCAAAGAGATGCTCAGACAGCCTTAAAAGTTACATCAGGCCTCTCCTGACTCCCCATCTCTTCCCTACAGCAATCGATCGTAGCAGATAACAAAACAGACGATTGTGCAGACGGACAACTCAGCATACTCCACTCCACTTTGGATAGAGCCGGCGGCAAACTTTATCTGCTATCGATCCCATAAATTGTGCCATCACATTTGCTCGCTACGTTGCCTACCGCATTGCGCCAAGCGTTTTGTTTCTGCGTAATTTGTCTTCTGCCATCGCATTGAGCTGAGCCTTGAGGCAAGGGTTTCGTTTCTGCGTAATTTGTCTTCTGCCATCGCAACGTCTCTCCTTCTCTTTTTTCCTTTCATGTCTTCAGCTTCCTATTCGGCCGGGCAGAGCTCATCGCTCTCCTCTGACAATATTCCCGACCTGCTCCGTTTCCTCTGCAACATATGCGAAGATGTCTGCTTCGATCCTGTGTTGACGGCATGCGGACATCTTTTCTGCTGGCCTTGCCTCTACCATTCTTGCATTTCCTTGCAGACGGCAGAAGGGGGAGGAAAAGCTTCATGTCCCGTTTGCCAGCAAAGTGTGTGCAGTAAGATTATCCCTTTGTACGGCTGCGGAAGGACTCCAACTCCAGATCTACTGTCCAAGAAATTCCCTGGGAAGCGCACTCCATGTCGCCCCCCGCCGCTGGTGGTCTACAGGCCTCCGGCTATATCTTCCGCTTCCAGTTTTGATTCCGAGATCCCGGTCCAGCAGCTGTCAATGCAGCAACACGAAGGTCGTAACGTCCATCATCATCCAAGGGGAATGAGACCGACATATCATCCTTCACGTGCGATAAGGATCCAGGACGTGTTCTATTTCCTCATCTCTCGTTTCTCCGTTCGGCCCAGCCATCTACGCGCGCAGGCTAGACGAAGGTTCTGCAACGAGAAAGAGTACGCTTTGCAATGGAGCGTCATTTTATTTGTTCTCGTCTCCAGTATTGCATTTCTGGTATCCTGATGCGCGGCTTGTGTGGCGAAATCATGACGACAAAAGGCGGTCACTGTCCATTCGCACCAGCAGAGATGCAACTGTGTTGTATGAAGCTCCCCAAAGCAGGCTATGAAGTAACTTTCGAGTAACCACAAGTCTGGACCATAGCTGGCCACATGTAAGTCCTACGGATTGTTCCATTTGTTGGTAACGCCATCAGTCCATCTGCGTTTCCCGGCAGGGGCTTGGGCACACACAGTCATGCAAGAAATCCTATGATGCTCACGGCTCAGAGAAAACGCTGCTCGCTGAAGTTGATTACCGTATTTGGGTGTCAATATGTACATTTTTGGATACATGGCTGTCCTCAGACAGCTGCCTTTTCGGTCACGCATCTTTCTGATAACTGTACACGCGCGCCCCAGCGCATTGCACGAAGTTTGCAACTGACATCGAATGTGAATGGTCGAATTGTTATCCAATGAAGGAATATCCTGAAATTTGTTGTCCCTATTTTGACCGCTCTGTGTATGACTGATATTTTAGCCTTGTGTGTGAAGTTTGAGCAGATTGTTTGTCGTCATTGCTTTTCTATCTGTAAGGCTCATTTCATGCTCTGTCCTATATGTGAGAAAGCAGTCCAAATACCTGGAAAGCATAACCTCTTTCTAAGTATGTCGAAAAATTAGTCCTCTACGGTGTACACACAGAATATTATCTCTCCCTCGACAAAAGAGGGATAAGTCCCTACAGTGATTTTATATCACAAAGGTGGAAGAAACTTGCCGAATGCTATCCATTAAGCAGGATATAGCGATAATATGGTGTCCCATCATCCATCACTTCACAGTGCAGAACATAGAATTATTATTTCTTTTGCAATGGTACACTGTGAACACAAATATATTAATTGCACATTACTCAACATGTTAGTGAAAGAATTTTATGGATAATGTTCTTTTTCGGTCTTCTCTTTTCGTTTTATCTTTCCCAATGTCGGAAACAACACTAGTTGCACCTTTAGGTCGATGTCGGGAGTAAAATACTTAAGGTCGAACCAAAATGAGCTTTGCAGGGGTGTGGTTCATCAGGTTTATGGATTTATCATAGATTTGAGATGTACAAGAGGGCAGCCGAATGGAGGATCAACATTGGCGTCTAGAGAATCGTCTATCACGCTATATAAACTTAGACCTAGTGTTTTCTCTTGAGTCTCAACTGTTGAATGTTGATTCTGTTCTAACTATCTTTCCGTAGTACGAATTTCTTAACCAGAACGTTTCTCACTCATTCTCCACAGGATTAATTCTTTCACATTGAAGCATACAGAGCTCGCTTAATTGAATATTTTGTTCTCTGGAATGTCCTAACTGCCAAGAGACTCTGGAACAAGGGATCCAAACAATGGAAGCACCTCTGGAAACAGGACACGACCAGATGGGTGGTCTTTGAGGACCTTGACCCTAGTGTTGCGGTCACGTACGAGGAATGGAATGTTTTGTTGAGTAGACGCCATGCGTGGGACCACTTTAAGATCTGACTATTTATGGGATAGGACGCTCCGGACCTAATGGGCCTTAAATGCTATAATGGTAATCGCCTATCCAGGCTTCCATATGTCAAAGCTCGCAATGACATTCACATCAGTCTCAATAAGAAATGGTGTCTCAACTGGACACGACTTCATTGGGATATGAAATTTATGTCTATCTGGCACCCTCTCATTGAAAACAAAAAGTCGGTCCTCCTATGGCAAATTTCACACCATGAAATATGGACCAATGCAAAAGATAACAAGATCTATGGTGTTTTGCCTTGGTGCAAGCGATATTGACGTAGCAAAGAGGATATTGGACACCTCTTCTTTGCTTGCCCTAAATCCCTTCGGTTATGGAGGGTGCTTGGTCGTTCTCTGGGACTCCAAGAACAAATCAATTGGAAGCTAGCCCTTATTGGTGAAGCGATTGGTTGCTCTGCGATGTTGTGGAATGCGATCAGGGGAGAGATCCTTTGGAAGATTTGGCAGGAAAGATGCGCTCACAACTTTGGCAATACGCCCAAGGAGTGGTCGATCGAGAAGTCCCTATTCCTTCTTGGCAAAAGAATTGTTAACTGTAAGAAACCCCCCCCCCCCCCTTCAGACATCACAAAGAGCTACAGCATGTCAACAATAAGCTTAAAACCAACTGGGCTCCGCACGATGGGGATGCGAGGTTTATCAATCTCCTCTATAACATCATGTAAGCTTTGTAAGGTCTTCCATGTAGGCTCGAAAAGAAAATTAGACTTCAGAAACATATCAGTTGGATGCAAGCTCTGTTGGGTGTTGCGATCAGTTGCTTCACGTCTCTCTGGAATGCCATCTATGGAGGATCTGGTGGGAAACATGTGCTCTTTACTTTGGTGACTCCCCCAAAGTAGTGGTTGTTTGAGACCCCCTTTTTGGTTCCATCAAGTGCTCTTTTTGTTTAGCTTAAGCCCATGTGGGCCCCGCTTGCGGGTGATGAGTGGGTGATTCACCTTCAGTGTAATGCCATCTAAACTCTGTAAAAGCTACCCCCATTCTATGGGATTCGCGGGATCCAATGGGCATTAGTCCCCTTCTCTTGTAATTTTCTTTTAATTAACTCAAGTCCGAGAGAGTAGGCTGAGGCCGAACTTCTTTTATTTAATATATATATATATATATATATATATATATATATATATATATATATATATATATATATATATTGTTCTCACCTGCAATATGCTATGATGTGGCATTCTTGTTTTTGTTTTTGAGGAAGTCTATAGCTTTGCTCATGAGCATTTTATAGACGTCTCTTATGAAGTGTGTGTGTGTGTGTCTGGATTAGCAATAAAAGCACTTGAGACCCCGGCACTAGGTCTATAGTTCAAGTCCCACTTCTGGTACGCATAAAAAGACTGTGATAGCTAAATCACTAAAGTGTGCAGTGAAAAAAAAAACTTTCTTTAACCCCATTTTCTAATGAGTTCAATCACGATTCTTTAAATCTTTGGTATCACTTGGCCCCTTTGCTCTCTTAAAAGACATTACCTTCCATATCAATACTGGAAAATCCCTCTTGCTCTTGTCCCTAACTCTAACTCATGAGAGTTTTCTATCGGCCAAGTGTACCATCATCATGTTATGACCACAAATCTACTTGCTATGGTTCTCCTTGTATCGGAAAACTTCCGATCATATCAAAAGGAAGAAACTCAAGCGGACACGTGGGGAGAGATACAAATAAGGATAATAAATCTCTTATTCCTGAAATGGGGGACCAAAACTAGTTTTACCTCACTCCCTTGTACCCAGATTAGTTTAATCTCATTCCCTTAGAAGATGAAAATAATTGAACAAGGGAGAACTATTTTCTATTTTAATCCTCTCATGGAGCAAAGGAAGTGAGCTATGTGAACATGTAGAAAATTGATTTTATTCTAGATCTCCCATAATTTTCAGAGCTTTTCAATCTAATTGCATTCTAAGGTACATTGAGCATTCCATAGATTCACACAAAAGTCTGGTTGACATATTCATATTCGAATGTAAGATGCTTTTAGATACTTAATTTTGTACTTTTTTGGCAAGCAAAGAAGTAGAAAATATCCTCCTTTTTGTGTCTTTTCCATGATAGGGATTTATATGTGACATTCCATATACACTAGCACAAGATGCATACATGCGGCATCAAGCTATTGATCCTCACCCACAAATTGTCAATTCAAGAAGATCGGTCAGTGGTATGAAGACCCTAGTTAAAAAATGGATATAAAACCCTCATTTGATGTTCGATTCTAGTGCTCAAAAATCCTATAAAATTCTCGAGAGTAAAGAAATCATTCCTCAATCTCAAGGACCCGTTGTCTTGTAGATATGTGGAGTGAATTACAAAATTGTGAGCTTGAACATGATTCTAAAAGATGAGTTTTCACATGTAAATGGCCAAAAGAGGGATAATTTTGAATAGTTTCTGACCCCCCTTGAATCTCTTGGGCACATCCACTATGATCTTTTCTTCTATCTTTCACAACGCCCTCTGTCTTCTCTTCCCTTTGCTCATCAAAAACTTCTTTGTGAGTTTGCATGTCGAGTAAAGACTTTTCTACTCTAGCATTTGCCTACATCACTATTGGACGATTTACCAAAAGAGAATATATTTATTTATTTTGATGAGGAGATGACATTACAATAAATTGGGCAATTTCCAATGGTGGATCTTGCAAAGAAGTTTAAAAAATATTAACAAATAGTGCTAAAGTTTATATTGAGGAGGAGGCACATTTTTGTTCTAATGTGTACGACATGATTGGAATATACGTAACATTATGAGTAGTTGAGTCTGAAAAGTGTGAAATATAAGAATATAAAAAGAAAGTAATAAATGTTATTAATGGTACGTGTATCAGCATACGAAAGGGAAGAATTAAAGCCCTTATTTCATGGATCAATTTTAATGCATGAGAAGAATACATAAATAGATGAAATTGAAACGCACAAACTTGAAAGCAATCAATACCAATGTAATTTGCACATCAATAGTTTAATAGTTTAAGGTCTATTGAGATACAATGCAACCTGCATATCTCTCACTACAAGATGCACATTGGACTCAAAAAATTGAAGAGGTGGATTATTTTATTTTATTGCATTAACAATTTAAACATGAAGATCGTTGAGCTATGGAGTACTCAACGGGGTGTCATTTTATGTTCCACCAAGTGCATCCATGCAAACGTTTTTCTCTTGTGGAAGTAACCATGGAGGAACAACATGTATGAGTTTTCTGCTCTTACAACCACTACAAGTGTGGCCATAAGTAAGCTATGGCATGACAGACTTGGCCACATCAGACACCTTGTACCAAAGGATATGCATCACAAGGGTATTGTTAAACACCTACCATCGATTGCAGAAATGAAGGAACCATGTAAAGCTTGCATGATGGGAAAGCAACAGAGGAAGGTGTTTCCACAAGAAAGCATGAACAAAGCAAACTATCCTCTAGAGTTGGTGCATGCTGACTTGTGTAGAAAAATGCCTACACAAACCTTGGGTGGATCTTCCTACTTCATGTTACTTGTCAATGACTATAGCAGGAAGATGTGGGTGTATGTCCTTTGCGATAAGTCTCAAGATTTTGGTAAGTTTAAAGAATGGCTTTAGCTTATTGAAAATGAGATAGGACAGAAGATGAAGAAATTCACAACAAATGGCCGTGGTGAGTTCACATCAACAGAGTCTGAAGATTTCTACAAGAGTAAAGGAACCAAGCATCAATTCATAGTGGCACATATCCCTCAATAGAACAGTGTTGCAGAATGTCAAAATCGAACCATCATGGAGATGGCAAGGTGCATGTTGAAGGGAAAGGGTTTTCCTAATCAATTTTGGGCAGAAGCTATCAACACTTCTTTCTACATCTTGAATCAAAGATACACCAAGGCACTTCATGGAAAGACTCCACAAGAGGCCTACACTAGTAAAAAGCCATATGTTTCCCATTTCAAAGTATTTGGAAGTGAATGTTATATACATGTTCTAGATAGGAAGAGAAACAAACTTCAACCAAAAAACATCAAATGTATCTTCTTAAGGTATAGTGAAGATAAGAAGGCTTCTAAGCTTTATGACCCTAAGGCTAAGGCGAGTCACGGTGTGGTGTTTAAGGAGGAGCAGCTACATGCATTGGAGGAGGAAAAGAGACTTTCCACTTTATCATCAAGTGAAGGGGCAATCTGTGAACCTGGCCCAAGAGCTATCCCTTCTACACAAGAGAAGGAAGCATCATCTTTAGATGATGAGTCTGAAAGTCACCAACCTGTCATCACCCAAGTGAAAAATCTTTTGCCACGTTGGGTGAGCTAGCTCTATGATTTAGCAAACCCCATCCCAGAGTCATTACAATAGGTTCCAAATGGACGGAGGTGATCACAGAGAATAGAGGAACAGAGACGGGCAAGTACCCATATTGTAAACATAGCACTGATGGCTTAGCTCATTCAAGAACAAGAAAAGGAACCAACCAATGTGGAAGAGACACTCCACTATCCGAAACAAAGGGCTTACATGAAACTAGAATACAATAATATCATGAAGAATGGAACTTGGGAGCTATTTGATTGACCCCCTAAGCATAAAGTCATTGGCACCAATTGGGTCTAGAAGCTAAATTACAAGATTGATGATGCTCTAGAAAAGTAAAATGGAAGATTGTTGCATAGGGCTACTCACAGAGTTGAAGGCATTGACTTTCATGAATCATTTGCCTCAACTCCAAATACTACTTGATGTGGTTGCACATAAGTAATGGCCAGTCTATCACATGGATATGAAATAAGCTTTCTCGAATGGAGACCTTAAGGAGGAGGTATATGTAAGTCATCCACCAGGGTTTGAGGCTCCCCATTCAGAAAACAAAGTATGTAAGATGAAGAAGGCATTATATGGCCTGAAACAAGCCCCTACAACATGGTATCAGCAGATAAATAAGTATCTCTTGGATCTAGGTTTCAAAAGATGTGCTTTTAATGCTAGCTTGTATGTTCTAAAGAGAGAAGGGAGGACAATCATGCGTGTACTCTATGTGGATGACTTTGTGATCATAGGAAATGATGATGCTCTTCTTCAACAAATGAAAGATGCCCTAGGTTTAGAATTTGAAATGACAAACTTGGGCGTAATGCATTATTGCTTAGGCCTTGAAGTTTGGTAGGAACCAGGGAAGATTTTCATCTCTCAACAAAAGCATGCAAGATAGATATTGAAGGCATTCGACATTGAGGATTGCAAGGAAATTTCTACACCTATGGAGTTCAAGACAAGATTATCTATTGAAGCTACTTCACCTCTAGTGGATATTGGAAGATATAGGAAATTAGTTGGAAGTCTCATCTACTGTGCAATAACATACCATATATCTCTAAGGTTGTTGGATTAGTAAGCAAATTATTTAATAAACCTTGCCAAACACATTGGAAGGCATGCATGTGGATACTCAGGTATGTGAAAGAAACCATTGATTATGGTATTCTCTATGAAGAAGGATCATCTTTGGTTGGATACTGTTGGAGATAGATGTCTGCGGAAGCACGCGAACAGCACAAGGAAGAAGAAGAAGCTTGGAGCACAACACAAGACTGAATGTATTACTAGAGAATGTACAAAGATAAGTATCCCATTAGGGCAATAGGCGTATATACAAGCCGAGGGGAAAAAACCTCCTAAATGTTAAAAATAAAGAAGTAAGCTCATATATATTTTTGCAAAAAGGATTTTCTTCAAGTAGAAAGAAAATATAAAAATGAAAAATAGAAGCATTTACTTCAGCAAGTAGTGGAGGCCAAAAGAGAATCATTCAAAAGAGAATCAAATCCAAAAGCTGAACTCTAAGAGGAGTGGTTGTCCAAAGTAGTGGAGAAATGATGGAGAAGAGCTCTCAAACTCATCATGAGAGTTTTTGGTCACTTGGCTATAAAAGAGGCAAGGGAGGACACTCAAGCATAGAGGAAGAAGGCGTGGAAGCCCCCTTGTAGCTACTTCATTTGTTTTGAGTCTTAGAGTATGTCTAGCCGCAGACCCATTTTTGGGTAGTCTAGTTGTGAGAGTCATATCTCTCAATATATGTATCCAATTTTAGTGTTTAAACATTTGTTAGAAAGCTTATCTTGAGTACTTCCTCTGTCTAGAAGAGTTTTATGAAATTCTTTATGCTCTGTGAGTTATTCAGGTTTTAGTGAAGTCCAGTTTTCAGCCTAATTGAGTGGATAGGTAGTCTGTTTTGAATCAAATAGTTGCCAACCCAAATCTACTCCAAATTGAGTTTTTAATATCTCATTTGAAAGCTCTAGGTGTCTAGTTTGATTGACCAAAGTTTCAAGTTCATTGGATATTTCAGTTGGTACCAGTTTTCATTTGAAGGTTCTGCTGTTGGCAAGAGTCTTGATCCTGAGAAGGTCTTCTACACTTTCCACTGCGATTAGGAGAGGAATTCTCCAACAATTGGTATTAGAGCATTGGAGTTTGAAGATTCAAAGCATTGGAACTGAATTGAAGCAAAGGAGAAGCTACAAATCAAGGGGGAGCTTCGTGAAGTCAAGAAAGAGCGCCACAACATACTTGAGGTAAACTTCAATCTTGGAAGTTTTCAATGGCTGATTTAGGACAACAAGTTGAGACGTTAGACAAAGATAATTTTCAATCTTGGAGGTATAGAATGATAAATTACCTTAAAGGTAAAGGTTTATGGAGTCTCGTTAGTGGAGACGATCCACAACCGGTGGACATTGAAGATCCCAACATTACTCCGGCACAAAGGAGACAATTTGCTGATTGGGAAGAGAGGAATCGAAGGGTGATGTTCCTCATATCACAAGTTATTTCTAACACTATGATTGGTCATGTGCAAAGCTTAGAAACAGCCAAGGAAGTTTGAGAAGCATTGGAGAAGGTGTATGCTACCTCAACAAGGTCTCGAAGGATGCAACTCAAGAACGAGCTCAACAACATGAGGAAAAGCTCAAACCAAAGCATTAGTGAGTATACATTGAGGATCAAAGAGCTTCGAGATCAACTAGCATCACTTGGATGCAAGATAGAAGAGGAAGACATCGTCCAAACAGCCCTCAATGGCTTGAGAAGTGAAGAAAAGTGGAAGCCCCTCATCACAAACATCCTTTATAGAGATCCTCTACCAACATTCGACGAGATTATACCAAATCTTGTGGCTGAAGAGGTTGCTCAACAAGGAGAAGGCAACAAAGGTAAGGACAACCATAGTCAAATGTTATATGCAGGAAGAGGTAGAGGAAGGAACTCAAGAGGAGGCTCAAGAGGAAGAGGAAGAAGCTACAACAACACAAATTTCAGCCAACACAACTAGGAGGACAACAAGGACAACTCAAATGACAACACACATGGAAGAGGTCGAGGAAGAAATAGAGGAAGAGGTCGAGGTTCATACAATCCTCATAAAGGTATAACATGTTATCATTGTGGTAAACTAGGACATTATGCAAATGATTGTTGGCAAAAGAATGGAAGGCTGAATGGAGGCAACCAAAGGAGCCAAAATAACTATGCGAGTACATCAAGTGAAGGAGACAAGCAAACCATGCTTGCCATGAAGCATGACTACAACAACTCGAGAAGTGATGACAAAAAATGGTTCATAGATTCAGGTTGCAGCAACCATATGACATGCCAAGGAGATTTGTTCACAAAGCTACAAGCTCCAAGTGGAAAAGGATGTGTGGAGACTGGCGATGAACTCAACACGCAATTGAGCATGTTGGAGATATCAAGCTTGGAGACAAGAAGGTATAGGCTGATGTTCTTCATGTTCCTATTATTGCAAAGAATTTGATTTCAGTAGGAAAAATGGTAGAGAAAGGATATCATGTTATCTTCAATGAAAAAGGCTGCTTTATAAAGAATCCAAAAGAAGGATTCAAGGTCATTGCTCAAGGAAGGAAAGAAGGAAGGATGTTCACTTTGGACATTCAACAACCGCATGGAAAGGTGATGTATATTCAATTTGGAAACAGGAGGATTGCTGAAATCGATTTGTGGCACAAAAGGTTTGGACATATCAACATTCCCAAGCTCAAGGACATGAGCAACCATGAAGTGGTAAGAGGTCTTCCAAGATTCAATGATGCCGGACTACATGAGTTTTGTGAAGCATGCCAACTAGGAAAGCAAACTCGACAACCATTCAAGAAAAGCAACTATGTGGCAAGGAATGTCCTCGACTTGATACACATGGATGTATGGGGACCATCACAACAACCATCAGTGGTTGGTAATAGATATTTTTTCACTTTTATTGATGATCATTCAAGGAAAGTATGGATGTTTTGCATAAAACAAAAATCAGATGTGTTCTCCATGTTCAAGAGATTTAAAGCACAGGTAGAAAAGGAAACAGGACGCTACATAAAGACCTTGAGGTCCAATGGAGGAGGAGAATATTTCTCCAAAGAATTTTCAGATTTTCTTTATGAAAATGGCATCAAGAGACAATTTACATGTAGGTACACACCTCAACAAAATGGAATAGCTGAAAGGAAAAATCGACATATCACAGAAGTTGCAAGATGCATGCTCAACGAGATGAAGATGCCACTAAACTATTGGGCTGAAGCAACTAGTACGGCCGTTTATTTGATGAACAAGTGCACAACGGCTGGAGTACATAATCTAACTCCCGAGGAGGTTTATTCCGGTAAGAAACCTGACCTTACACATCTCAAAGTTTTTGGATGTGTGTGTTATGTTCACATCCCTCAAGAACTAAGGACAAAGATGGAGGCAAAGTCCGAAAAATGTATTTTTATTGGATATTCATTGGAGCAAAAGGGATATAGGTGCTACAATCCGGTGACAAAGGAGCTATGAGTCTCACGAGATGTGGTATTTGATGAGCTAAGACCATGGTTTGGGGACAAAGGGAAAGAGAAGATTCTTGAAGAGGATTGCGAAGATGATGGAGGTGCTGTCCAAGAAGAATTTCAGCAAACAAGCACTCAAATGTCAGGTTCAGAAGCTTCTACATCACTTGGAGAAAGCTCAACATGGAAGGGGAGGCTAAGGAGTCATTCCTCATCACCAACATCAGCTTATGAAAGATCTAAAGCTGAAAGTGCTGCCCAAAATAGTGATTCAAATGCAGGTGAAGAAGAGTATGAAGAGGTGATCACACCAGAGGTAAAGTTGAACCGGTTGAAGAAGCAATGTTCAAAAGGAAATGAAAGGAGGTCTTCAAGAGCAAGGTATCCAATTGAAAGGCTGAGCTATGATAGTTTTATTGCAAAGCATTTTGCATATATGACACAGGTGGTCAAAGACAAAGAACCGGATGCATATGAAGAAGCATGTACACAAAAAGAATGGCAAGAAGCTATGCAAGAAGAGATGAAAGCTCTCAAGGACAATCACACATGGGAGCTAGTTCAAAAGGCTGAAGGTATGAAGATTGTTCCAAATAAATGTGTGTTTAAAATAAAGGGAAATGCTGATGATTCTCTAGCAAGGCATAAAGCTAGAGTAGTAGCAAAAGGATTCAAGCAAACTCATGGCATCGATTATGAAGAGACTTTCAGCCCGGTTGCAAAGATGGGAACAATTAGATCCTTGATTGCAGTGAGTGCAGCAAGGAGATGGCCATTGTACCAACTTGACATAAAAAATGCTTTTCTCAATGGTGAACTTCAAGAAGAGGTATACATGAGTCAACCGATTGGATTTGAAGACAAAAAGCATCCAAATTTTGTTTGTAGATTGAAGAAAGCTTTGTATGGGTTGAAGCAAGCACCACGTGCTTGGAATCAAAGATTGGTTGAGTACCTCACAAGGTGTGGGTATAGTCCAAGTAATGCAGATCCCTCTCTCTACATGAAGAAAGAAGAAGGCAAGCAAGTATATATTTGCATATACGTTGATGATCTCATCATAACAGGAAGTAATGTTACAGGAATACAAGAGATCGAAAGGAAACTCGGTAAGGAGTTTAAAATTTCAGATCTTGGTGAGCTGAAATACTTTTTAGGCATTGAGATAGTCTATGGGAAAGATGGCATTTACTTGATGCAAAGAAAGTACCTATTGGATGTTCTTTTCAGATTTGGAATGAGTGAATGCAAACCACTCACTCAACCTATGGACACAAATGTGAAGCTATGCTCAAATGATGGAGAGAAGTTACATGATGTAACTACATACAGGAGTATTATAGGTTCATTGATCTATGCTACGATCACAAGACTAGATTTGTGTTATATTGTTGGAGTTCTTTCTCAATTTATGCAAGCTCCAACAAGTGAACATTTAAATTCAACCAAACGAGTGCTAAGATATGTAAAGCACACAGTCAATCATGCTCTGTTTTATGGATATGATGAAGAATTGCAGGTAAAAGGCTTCAGTGATGCTGATTGGGCTGGTTCGAAGGAAGACAGAAGATCCACTTCAGGTTATGTGTTCATGATAGGTAGCAAACCTATCACATGGAGCTCAAAGAAGCAACCTACTGTTGCACTATCATCAACAGAAGCTGAATATAGAGGTTTAGCCTTTGCAACTTATGAAGCTATGTGGATTAAGAAGCTTTTGGCTGATCTTGATGTGCAGGTGGAGACCATTCCAATTTATGGTGACAACATGTCAAGCATTCACTTGACAAACAATCCAATGTTTCATGCACGAAGCAAGCACATAGAAGTGCATTATCATTATGTTCGAGAAAAAGTTTTGAGCAAGGATGTGGATATAAAGTTTATTGGAACTAATGACCAGGTTGCTGACATGCTTACAAAGTCCCTCGATGCTTCTAAGCTAAAGAGGTTCAAGGACGACATCAACTTGCAGGATATGGCTGAAGGTGCAAGCTCACATGTGAGCTTGAGGGGGAGTGTTAAAAATAAAGAAGTAAGCTCATATATATTTTTGCAAAAAGGATTTTCTTCAAGTAGAAGGAAAATAGAAAAATAAAAAATAGAAGCATTTACTTCAGCAAGTAGTGGAGGCCAAAAGAGAATCATTCAAAAGAGAATCAAATCCAAAAGTTGAACTGTAAGAGGAGTGGCTGTCCAAAGTAATGGAGAAATAATGGAGAAGGGCTCTCAAACTCATCATGAGAGTTTTTGGTCACTTGGCTATAAAAGAGGCAAGGGAGGACACTCAAGCATAGAGGAAGAAGGCATGGAAGCCCCCTTGTAGCTACTTCATTTGTTTTGAGTCATTTCGTTCAGTTTACTCTCATAGAGTATGTCCAGCTGCACACCCATTTTTAGGTAGTCTAGTTGTGAGAGTCATATCTCTCAATATATGTATCCAATTCTAGTGTTTAAACATTCGTTGGAAAGCTTATCTTGAGTACTTCCTTTATCTAGAACAGTTTTATGAAATTCTTTATGCTCTGTGAGTTATTCAGGTTTTAGTTAAGTCCAGTTTTCAGCTTAACTAAGTGGGCAGGTAGTCTGTTTTGAATCAAATAGTTGCCAACCCAAATCTACTCCAAATTGAGTGTTTGATATCTCATTTGAAAGCTCTAGGTGTCTAGTTTGAGTGACCAAAGTTTCAAGTTCATTGGATATTTCAGTTGGTTCCAGTTTTCAATTGAAGGTTCTGCTGTTGGCAAGAGTCTTGATCCTGAGAAGGTCTTCTACACTTTCCGCTGCGATTAGGAGAGGAATTCTCCAACACTAAAGAGGGAAAAAAGTGTCCCGGTGGTCCTAGTGTGTTCACACACATCACTCCCTAAAGATATCAACAGATACTGTGACTCACATTGGGTAGCTAGGAGACATTGATACTAGAAAATTAGTTTTTGGATACTACTTTCCTTTGGCAGCGGGGATCTTCTCTTAGATCAATAAGAAGCAATTGTCTATAGCATTATCTTGTACTGAAACGGATTTCAAAGCAACATGTGTTGCAACATGTGTTGCAACATGTGAAGGAGTATGGTTTAGGAGGATCCTATGGAAGATACGAATAAAAGGACAAGAGACTACAAGGTTGAAGTGTGGCAACCAAAGTTGCATGGCCATCAGCAAGAATCTTGTTTTCCATGCACATACCAAGCACATAGAAATTCAATATCACTATGTGTGTGAGTTGATTGAGGAGGGGGCATGGAGATAAGCTATTGTCCAGCTAAAGAAAATGGAGTAGAAATCTTCACCAAGGCTCTTGGAAGAGAGTAACTTCATCGACACTTTCCAAAGCTTGGCATTGGACCAACAAGGTAGCTCACCACAAGGTGGACATTGAGGGGGGGTGTTAGATATACTCAATACTCCACCCTAAAGTAAACAAGAATGATCCATGGTGTTTAAGGCCCCCATTACGAGGAGAAGCTATTGTGAGAACTTGGACATTTGTGGAGCCCTAGCTTCCAAGTTAGATGAGGTCTATGTGTGATTTTTGATGGTAATAGATCATCTTTTTGAGCCTAACCATTAGGTTAAGTCCAGTTTTCAGCTTAACTGAGTGGATAGGTAGTCTGTTTTGAATCAAATAGTTGCCAACCAAATCTACTCCAATATGAGTGTTTGATATCTCATTTGAAAGCTCTAGGTGTCTAGTTTGAGTGACCAAAGTTTCCAGTTCATTGGATATTTCAATTGGTTCCAATTCTCATTTGAAGGTTCTGCTGTTGGCAAGAGTCTTGATCCTGAGAAGGTCTTCTACACTTTCCGCTGCGATTAGGAGAGGATATCTCCAACACTAAAGAGGGAAAAAAGTGCCCCGGCGGTCCTAGTGTGTTCACACACATCACTACCTAAATATATCAACAGATATTGTGACTCAGATTGGGTAGCTAGGAGACATTGATACTAGAAAATTAGTTTTTGGATACTACTTTCCTTTGGCAGCAGGGATCTTCTCTTAGATCAATAAGAAGCAATTGTCTATAGCATTATCTTGTACTGAAACGGAGTTCAAAGCAACATGTGTTGCAACATGTGAAGGAGTATGGTTTAAGAGGATCCTATGGAAGATACGAATAAAAGGACAAGAGACTACAAGGTTGAAGTGTGGCAACCAAAGTTGCATGGCCATCAGCAAGAATCTTGTTTTCCATGCACATACTAAGCACATAGAAATTCAATATCACTATGTGTGTGAGTTGATTGAGGAGGGGGCATGGAGATAAGCTATTGTCCAGCTAAAGAAAATGGAGTAGAAATCTTCACCAAGGCTCTTGGAAGAGAGTAACTTCATCGACACTTTCCAAAGCTTGGCATTGGACCAACAAGGTAGCTCACCACAAGGTGGACATTGAGGGGGGGTGTTAGATATACTCAATACTCCACCCTAAAGTAAACAAGAATGATCCATGGTGCTTAAGGCCCCCATTATGAGGAGAAGCTATTGTGAGAACTTGGACATTTGTGGAGCCCTAGCTTCCAAGTTAGATGAGGTCTATGTGTGATTGTTGATGGTAATAGATCATCTTTTTGAGCCTAACCATTAGGTTAAGTCCAGTTTTCAGCTTAACTGAGTGGACAGTTAGTCTATTTTGAATCAAATAGTTGCCAACCCAAATCTACTCCAAATTGAGTGTTTGATATCTCATTTGAAAGCTCTACGTGTCTAGTTTGAGTCACCAAAGTTTCAAGTTCATTGGATATTTCAGTTGGTTCCAGGTTTCATTTGAAGGTTCTGCTGTTGGCAAGAGTCTTGATCCTGAGAAGGTCTTCTACACTTTCCGCTGCGATTAGGAGAGGAATTCTCCAACACTAAAGAGGGAAAAAAGTGTCCGGGCGGTCCTAGTGTGTTCACACACATCACTACCTAAATATATCAACAGATACTGTGACTCAGATTGGGTAGCTAGGAGACATTGATACTAGAAAATTAGTTTTTGGATACTACTTTCCTTTAGCAGCAGGGATCTTCTCTTAGATCAATAAGAAGCAACTGTCTATAGCATTATCTTGTACTGAAACAGAGTTCAAAGCAACATGTGTTGCAACATGTGAAGGAGTATGGTTTAGGAGGATCCTATGGAAGATACGAATAAAAGGACAAGAGACTACAAGGTTGAAGTGTGGCAACCAAAGTTGCATGGCCATCAGCAAGAATCTTGTTTTCCATGCACATACCAAGCACATAGAAATTCAATATCACTATGTGTGTGAGTTGATTGAGGAGGGGGCATGGAGATAAGCTATTGTCCAGCTAAAGAAAATGGATTAGAAATCTTCACCAAGGCTCTTGGAAGAGAGTAACTTCATCGACACTTTCCAAAGCTTGGCATTGGAACAACAAGGTAGCTCACCACAAGGTGGACATTGAGGGGGGGTGTTAGATATACTCAATACTCCACCCTAAAGTAAACAAGAATGATCCATGGTGCTTAAGGCCCCCATTATGAGGAGAAGCTATTGTGAGAACTTGGACATTTGTGGAGCCCTAGCTTCCAAGTTAGATGAGGTCTATGTGTGATTGTTGATGGTAATAGATCATCTTTTTGAGCCTAACCATTAGGTTAAGTCCAGTTTTCAGCTTAACTGAGTGGACAGGTAGTCTGTTTTGAATCAAATAGTTGCCAAGCCAAATCTACTCCAAATTGAGTGTTTGATATCTCATTTGAAAGCTCTAGGTGTCTAGTTTGAGTGACCAAAGTTTCAAGTTCATTGGATATTTCAGTTGGTTCCAGTTTTCATTTGAAGGTTCTGCTGTTGGCAAGAGTCTTGATCCTGAGAAGGTCTTCTACACTTTCCGCTGCGATTAATAGAGGAATTCTCCAACACTAAAGAGGGAAAAAAGTGTCCCGGTGGTCCTTGTGTGTTCACACACATCACTAACTAAATATATCAACAGATACTGTGACTCAGATTGGGTAGCTAGGAGACATAGATACTAGAAAATTAGTTTTTGGATACTACTTTCCTTTAGCAGCAGGGATCTTCTCTTAGATCAATAAGAAGCAACTGTCTATAGCATTATCTTGTACTGAAACGGAGTTCAAAGCAACATGTGTTGCAACATGTGAAGGAGTATGGTTTAGGAGGATCCTATGGAAGATACGAATAAAAGGACAAGAGACTACAAGGTTGAAGTGTGGCAACCAAAGTTGCATGGCCATCAGCAAGAATCTTGTTTTCCATGCACATACTAAGCACATAGAAATTCAATATCACTATGTGTGTGAGTTGATTGAGGAGGGGGCATGGAGATAAGCTATTGTCCAGCTAAAGAAAATGGAGTAGAAATCTTCACCAAGGCTCTTGGAAGAGAGTAACTTCATCGACACTTTCCAAAGCTTGGCATTGGACCAACAAGGTAGCTCACCACAAGGTGGACATTGAGGGGGGGTGTTAGATATACTCAATACTCCACCCTAAAGTAAACAAGAATGATCCATGGTGCTTAAGGCCCCCATTATGAGGAGAAGCTATTGTGAGAACTTGGACATTTGTGGAGCCCTAGCTTCCAAGTTAGATGAGGTCTATGTGTGATTGTTGATGGTAATAGATCATCTTTTTGAGCCTAACCATTAGGTTAGGTAGGACATAAAATTCTAGGCTATATTTGGATTGCCATTCAAGAAGAAAATAAAGCCCTTATGGCATTACATAGTTTCCCCATAGAAGCTTAATGGGGGGAGTGTAGAGGGGGGCTTGCCCCCTTTTGTGGGGTCCGAGGGGCCTATCCGTTCTGCCCATAGGGCCGAGATGGTAGGACTTCTTGTGGTTAAGAT
This sequence comes from Ceratopteris richardii, assembly GCA_020310875.1. Lineage (NCBI taxonomy): Eukaryota > Viridiplantae > Streptophyta > Polypodiopsida > Polypodiales > Pteridaceae > Ceratopteris > Ceratopteris richardii. The sequence continues at coordinate 18,400,106 of CM035415.1, read as the reverse complement.
ATTGTCAGATTATATATTTTTTAGACTATTTCATATCTCCCAACTCCCCTTGTAAAAGCTATATAAGCATGGACCATGTTGAGCTTTACAGAGCATTGCACACTAGTAAGCCCTTCATCTAGAGTCTGTCTAGATTGCCATCGAAGCTCCACATTGGGAGCACACAGGTGTACAACACCATTGTTGCAACTACATTACACTTGGCAATATGAGAATTTGAGTTCTCTATCTCTGAGTTTACATCTATCTCTATCTTTGTTTTTCTCTCAACTCTGTCTATTCGTCTATTATGCTACACAATTATTTTTTTACAAAACACCAGGTAGAATGCTATTCTTGTGGTGGTCCATTGTTTAATCAAAATGGCATACTTTATTCCTATTAAGGAATCAATGCAAGCTCTGCAAGTTGTAGAACTAATCATTCGTAATATTTTTTAGACTACATGGTCTACCTAAGTACATAGTTTTGGACACGACTCCCATGTTTACAAGGAAGTTTTTGGAAGCATGTGTTTAATAAACTTCAAGTTCAACTCAAGATGAGTAGTGGAGAGCATCCACAAGTAAATGGTCGTACTGAAGGAGTTAATTAAACATTGGAAGATGCTACATGGGAATCAAAAGCTCTCATTCACAAACACTTTCCTTCCTTGATCAATGAGGATAGTGATTTCTAGAAGGGAGAGAAAGTTAGATAGATATAGACCACCATGGTCTACCATTGATATAGCTGTATTTGTTCAAGGACCCTAGCTAGGTCAAGAACTAGAGCTTGGGGAGCTCAAGCTGTAGCATGAGTCTGTGAGGTTATTGCATCTGCTCAGAGTGGTTATATGAGGGGTGTTTGGACCTTAGAGGAGACTCTAGATGTGCCATGGGCAAGGGCTATTTAAGGTTGGGGGAAAGTGGTAGGTAGCTAATTGGGATCCTTCATCTGCATGTCTATGGACACCACCATGTCCTTTGATTCACTTTTTGACATGTGAAGTGTGTTGAAATTGACATGTGAAGTGTGTCAAGCAAGTTTCTAGTTCATAAATCTAACAATGTTATGCTTTCCCTTATAGAAACTTGACTTCTATATGTCACTCTTGTGCATGGTGTCGCATTGTGTCAAAATGTGCTTTGTGACTTTTATTTGTCTAGAATGTGACCAGACCTCAAAATCATAAAGATCGAAGGTGCATACGCTCATGCTTTGCTTTAACCGGTGTATGGCCAGAGGCAATCGATGCAAAGGCACTCAAATGAAAGTTCTCACATAAGTGTGCACAAACAATCTTTCCGTATATCTAGTAGGTGTTGATTTCAAGAGACTAGCATATGGAAATGTTCCCAGCTTTGCTTCCTTAGGTCGATCTGTACAAAGCAGAATCCACCCTTAAACCTCTTGGGTATGAGAGAAAATGACTAGCAATGAAAAAAAAGTGGCAAGATTTCCATACTTAAATTATGCCACATGCACACTTAAATACCAACACCTTGGAAAGAAGACAGCTCATGATATCGAACCTACAGTTGGTGCAATAGAGCGTTCATGGCCGTGGACAACATATCTGAGCTTCAACTTTGAGGCGCGAGGAAGTTGGGGCTTGATCAAGGATTCCTTGAGCTTTGAGGACCGAAGCCTTGAAGCATTGAAGGTCACAGTGATTATAGACTTTAGATTCCAACCATATATATGGCGGAAGAATAATCTCCCTTCCTTGAATAAATTGAAAGAACAATTGTATGGGTGAATGGGCATAACACCCATGGACCCTCCTGAATGCCACAAAGCAAGAGTTAGATTGCTCGAAAGCAACACTCAAAAAGCACTGCCAAAGACAACTTATTTTTACATTACTTTGGGCCCACAACTATCTTGTCATAGGGAGGGGTTGAGCCTTTACCCCCATCTCAAGAGGCCAAAGGCCCAACTAGGCACACGTGCAATCATATTATTTTACAGACTTCATACTCTAATTATCAATGGTCAATGGTCATCAATAAATTATATATATATATATATATATATATATATATATATATATATATATATATATATATCATGGCCCATGGGGATATCCGAATCTTGAACGTGAGGATTGCAGGATGTCCGATCCTTAAAAAATGCTGCCATACAACTTCATTCACGGAGTGACACGCGCCACCAACATTCTCTTTCGAAGTTTGGATAGCGGAACGGTGAAAGGGACATCCGACTTGGAGTTTTGCCAGTTGACGTGGCAGATGCCAACTACCTCATAGAATTATATCGTGGGATGGATAGGCAAACGGCATATCACTTTTGACGTGGCGGATAGGCAAAAGTGGCCATGCCAACCTGCCAAGCGGCAATGCCACTTACAGCAAGGATTTTACTTTCTTTTACGTGGCAAAATGTCACATCATGTGTCATTATGGAAACTTGTTGACTCGAACATTATATTACTCAACTTCGCACACCTACTCAATTTTTTTCTACTTTTGTTATTGGTTATAGTCTGCTGCGCCTTATCTATCAATCTATGGCCTTGTTCACACTGAGTTGGTGGGAGTAAGGAGTAATGCAAGGAGTATGGCCTTGTTCACACTCAGGGGGCAAGGAGTAAGGCACTCTCCATTGGTAGGAAACCTTTCTAATAGTTAGGGTCATTGACGGAAAGTATCCATGTGATTGAGAACGATATATGGGACATGTCTAAGCTTTATTTAGACTCAGATGACATACTACCTCTAATCTTCGAGTATGGCTTATGGATAGTTCCCTTCAAAAGATAAATCATAGAAAAATATCTTATGCTTCTAAGCATTTTGATAGGATTCGAACTATTCCTTAGGAAATGATGTGTATGTACACATTAACCATGGGTTTTCCAGTTTGATATATTGTAATGCTTTGGTAGGACATTTGTTAAGTACATATGTTCGACAGACAATAGCTTCAAGTCAAAAACTATATGATAAAGCCAAAGTCCTGACCGTACCTTGCCATTTGCATGATAGATGTATTCTTCCTCTTAGAAAATGCATTGGTGTATATGGCACTCTAACTAATGTTTTATGTGAGTTGGAGAAGCATTGCTACGGACCCATGATTATTAATAGAATATCTAGCCACTCTAGAAGGTGACATCCTACCTAGTTACATCAGTGGATGTCGGGTGAAATTATATCAAGAACCTTTCACAAAAGAAATGCTTAATTGACTCAACATTGCCAAGTAACATAAGGAAGAGGAAAAACGAGTTCAAGAAGAAGCACAAGCAGAACCCTTAGAATGCATCCGACAAATGAAATTGAGGAGACAGGGTAGAGATCAGCCTAAGTCAAAGACACATAATGTGCCAAGATATCACATGGCCATGTGCCAAGCATCATGTATAAGTTCCCCTCAAATTATTGATCAATGTCCTTTTGTGACCCTAGAGGTAGGAGAAGGAAAGAATGCAAGGACTGTAAGAGCTTTGATTGAATGAGGAGCAACTATTAGTGCAGTTAGACTTTCTTACTGACAAGAACTAGAATTAAGTATCAATACTATAGAAGCATATCTCATAGGATTGGGAGGGGTGGAAACCCCTTGCATGGGTGAGGTGGAGCTTCCCATCTACCTTCAAGATGTTTTGATGATAGTCAAATTGCTAGTGGGTCAAGACAAGGATCTCACCGAAACTCTTGTCTTGGGTCAAGACTGGATTTATGAACCTGAACCTAAGAAGTGGAATTCTTCAGATCTAGGTAAATCAAAACCACATCACAATTGAGCTAGAAATTCAAGCACTCAAGCAACTAGAAAAGGCACCCACTCCTAGTCCTTCAAGGAATACACATGATGACAATGATGCTATTATTTTCCAAAGTTCTATGGTGCAGACGAAGGTCGCTCATGAAGGAGTCACAGAAGCCAATATGGAACTCCCTTCTTTTCCAAAGACAATCCTAGAAAAACAAGCAAGGCAACGCAAGAAGCAGATGAAACAGATAATCAAGTTGCAGGCTCAAAGATCGATGCAAAAAAGTAACTCATGGAGTGAAGTAGATCTGGATACGCAAGGGTGAACAACCCTCTATGCAGGAAACAGAACCCCAATGATGCACCAAACAAGCTACTCAATCAAAGATCACATTGAAGGTGTATCCCAGGCATCAATCAAGCGGTCCCAAAGTGGTCGATGAAGGTTGACCCCAATGCATGACAAACTTGGGTTCCCAAGACCTGCTTACAAGCTCAAGTAGCTTCACATAAGCTTACAAGCTTGAGTCACCACTCACAAACACTCACGTCACAAACTTCATGGCAAACGTCTACACTCAACACCTCCATACCTCATATCACACCTAGGATTATTTGGAAATGGGTACACAAAAAGCCCAAATTCGAGACAATCTATTTCAGCATGTAAAAGTCATCACCACCAAAAGATGTAACCCCATGCTAAAATTTTGGAGAATTAAACCCTGTATCAAATCCCCTAACCCAATTCTATAAATCAATTCACACCAAAGCAGATGCATTCCGAGTACAATGCACATCCAGAGTATGCATCTAGGAAAAAAATCACTAACCTACTAATCAACACTCATAGATGCAAGGATCACCTCACTCACTAACTCCCTAACCACTCTGAGTATCATTGGTGTTGTAAAGGAGACAAATTATCATCATTTTTTCATTGCAATGTTAATATGATCTCCTTTTCTAGTAGATTCAGAGAAAGGCAATACCACTAGCATCATGGTTGACACAAGAGGCACCAGTTTGCACATAGGGACAAAACAATTAGGAATGGACATGGAGAGTTTACCTACTACAATGCCACCGATCGAGTCACCTATAGAATTATGTCGTCTACAATAGATACCCATCCCAAATCCTCCAATAGGATTGATAGAAAGAGGTAGTGCAAACTCTCATTGGTTCAATGGCATGCTAGGGACGTTAGGAGAAGCGACATACATATGTGAGTCCAAGTGCAAGTACGGCAATGTGTGGGATGTTTTCAATTCTTTTCAAGAGAGTCTGAGACTCTCCAAAATAAACCCAAACTACAAAAAAAAAATGTGGCAACATGTAGAGTTGGTTGACTACTTCAAGGCCCCCTTACCCAAACCTGATTTTCTATGCTGCTACTATTTGGTATCTACATTACAAGCAAGTGACACAAGGGACCATCCCGAGAACTTTGTCATTCCATCTTTATTGTGCAACAAGGAATTGAAAAAGTTTGAACTCACCTTGGAATTGGTAAGAGATGCACTTAACATGCACGACATGCATGTATCCTCAAAGAAAGATGCTTTGATACGTGACAACATGAAGAATAGGAAGCTATTAAAATAAAAGGATATGGCGGTGCTTACACCTAGCATTTCCATCCCTCTTGGACAATGCATGCAACACTTTGCATTTCCAGGACAAGGAAGATTCACTGAACCACACAAAAAAATCTAGTTTAGTCTTTATATGGCAGAGACAGGCTCACTAACCATTAACTTTGTGTCTGCATTATAGAGCAATTGTATGAAGCTAATAAAAGATGGTCTAGGAAGCCAGTGGTGAATGGATGCTATGCCATAATGCACATAAATGATGTTTATCATACAATGTGCCAATCGAGCATGCACTGACTCGGTCACAACCACAACTCTTTAAAGGATGTCAAGCTTCCGCCCACCAATCTAAATGAGTGAGAGGTACGATCCCATGTGTCCAACCTAAAGAAGTGGTCATGACCTCAGAGGTTTCACCAAGAGGAGAAGCCATGGTGCCTCCCTTTATGATTCGAATTCCCAAATTTGAGTCTAGAGACACATCGTAAGCTGATCCCATGGCTTCCCTTATTCCTTTGGAGTCTAAATTCGGTACCATTGGAGACATCGAAGGGATGAGCACCTTTAATTTTGAATCTTTTTTGCAGAACACTCAACTATCGGATGTTGAGTTCTTTTCCGAGGCAGATGACCTTGGCACCTCAACACAAAGAAGGGGAAAATCAATAGATAGACATCATGTACACTGGGAAGATGACTGACAAAGGACCCTATTTCAACAAATAGAATGACCAGATGGTGAAGAAGAAGAAGAAGAGTTCACAGGAGCTCTAGCTTATACTACACAGCTTCGCAAAATTATACCAAACAATGGAAAGAGTGTGAGCACAACAGTTGCTTTTTGAAGAGGGCAATAGACTACTCATGGCCCAACTGTTGCAAGAGGCTAGTGTAGATTCTCACTTGAGCAAAAATCTACAACTCCTCTCAGAAAACTGTGGTGTTGTGGAAGCTATAAGATACACTCTGCATACTCCTCATGCCCAATATGAGCCATGCAGGTTACAAACAGAGCCAAGGTTAGGAGAGAACATTCAGATTCCCATCACTACTGTGGAGGCAACTACTACAACAACCGAACCAATCGAGACGATGACCACAATAGTTTTCGCTACCTGGGGTGACACAACTTTCCAAACTGCTGACACTGCCATGCCAAGTCCACCAAGGCAATTGCTAGGAACTCTTGGCCATGAAATGATTGTCTTCCATGAGGATACAACAGATCCACTGTCTCCAACACCATCATCACCCCCTCACATAGAGGTTGTAAATGTTATTACTACTATCGATATCCAAGAGCAAACCTTCATCTTTCGTAGCCCCACTTCCAATTCAACAACCCTATTTTCTTCTTTTGACAATCACTTGTATCATACCACCACCATTACAATAGAATCCCTCATTGATCTGACCTTGGGACATCCCCCTCCACAACCTCACTCGTAGGCCACCCTGACTTTAGATCCACTTTTCTAGGCTTCCCTATCATTGAACCTCATTCCATGGTAGTTCCACCTCCAAACTCTCACATTCCAACCAGCATCCCACCAATCCTCCAACCCATGCATGCATTTTTCTCTAAACGGTTCCCACCCTACACCCAAACCTCTTTGTTTGTCCCATTGTTAGCACCCACATCAAAATTATTCACCATGACATCACACACCCCACCTACCATTTTGATGTACATAGTAGACACCACACTCACCTCCCATGTCTGAGAGCATGGACATTTCACCACCCACAGCACCTCCCCCTCCCCCCATGATTCCACCATCCCCCATTTCCGTACCACCAACTTCACCTTCACCCATTTCTCCGTTAGAATAGCATTCACAATCCCCATTCCCTTTCCCTTGCATCAACTAATGTACAAACAACATCCTCATCTGTAGATAATGCATTCAATGCTATGATTCAATGTATGAAGCTCCTCCAAACAGAGTATTACTTGCTCAAAACAGGAAGCAACACCCCGCAAAATCATTCTGAGGAGTTACAACAACGAATAGCAATACTTGAAGTGGACAACAAAAGTTTACAAGAGCAGTTTCATGTGTTACAATAAGCACATGGCATACTAGAGAACAAGCTTCAAGATGTAGATACTCGGGCTATGCAAATGGTCAAAGAACAACCCCACACTCAAATGGGACACAATTCTAAAATCTAGCACAACATGGCCCTCCTCGGAAGACATCTCGTGGCGGCTTAAGAGGAAAATTGATAGTTGCAACTACAAAATCAAGAAAATTTAGCAACAACCATAGAGAACACACCAAGGGCAACCATAAGTCCATCAAAGATTCAAGCCATGCCCCCTAAGAACATCAAAGTTATACTAGAAGGTTATGCCAACCTATTGGAGGTCCATGACTGATTATTAGAGGATATGACTCAACTCTAGCAGCAAAGAGAGTCAGAAACTCCCGCTACCCCAAGTACCACAATGTCAACCGCTTTAGCCGTTACTGACTCTGCCGCACTACTGGAACTACAAAAACAAGTTATAGAACTGCAAACAAGGCTATCACAATATGAAAGATCACCATCCCCATTTGAGGCCATGCAGAAGAAGAAATAGTCTCCATTCCATTAGAACAAATGTTTGAAGATGACTATAGTCACAACCTATTCTTGGTGGACGGATAACTATAAAAGGTGAAGATACCTTTGAAGTTCCTCACCCCCATGGTTAAAGCAAGGGGAAGACATTGGGTGCACCCATGAAGATCGCAGAGTGGTGCAAAATCAAGCCATGTAGGGCATAGAAGAAACGGTGCTGCAATCCAACTACTCCCAACACTTGGCAGCTAGGCAACTCATCATGACCTCTGAACTCCAGTACAAGCCCTATTTTGTAATTTTGGCAGATTACAATGTAGAAATTTAGAGAGTCATAGGGAAGACCCCACATTCACTACACAATTCCAACTAGAGGACTTACCATTGGTAGCATGCAAAGGTGCTATTTTTCAACCGACCTAGGAGAAAACCCTCCTATAAACCTACCCAAAAATGTTGTGCACTTGGAACAATGGAGAGAAAGAGATGGAGGAATGAGGGTCCTGCATACAATCCATGTATACCTTGCAACCTTGATGCACCAATGTTGGAACTCAAGGTCAAGCATAAGCATGGAAGCACATCAGAAAGGTGGACACACACAAGAAGAAGGAGCAAGTAGGGAGCTCCAAGAAGTACATGTCAAATTATCAGAAGAATCCCCTACAAAAATAGTGATTTCCATCACTAAAACCATTGTAAATACCATTTTCTATTTTTGTAGCTCCATTTTGTGCAAGCCGAGGAGTTCTCGAGCTTGAGGGCCATTAGAAGTATCATCCTACCAGTTTTCATAATTTTTAGACTCCGTTTGAGCCTTCAAATAAGCCCTAGAACCTAATTTTTAACTAGGCCGGACACTAGGTCTGGACAGGGCCAAAACTAGTGTTAGACGGCCGCCGAATAAGGACAAATGTACTAGGACAGGCGTCTTAAATGTAAAAGAACCTTTCGGGGAATGCGCAGGTAACTAAAGATTCGTGCACCCTTGTAAAAAAATCCTCTATATAAGGCAATGAGAAAAGAGTGGCCGAGCGCCCCATTTTTGGGAATTACAGTGTATTGTTTGAGTGAGCCCCGTTTTGGGGATTGTAAATGTATTGTTTGAGTGTGTATGTTGTTGAGAAGGTTATTCCTGCTCTGTTCTGTTCTGTTCTGTGCTCCGTCTAGTCGTTTATTCGCACCTTAATACAGAGTTACGAATCAGTTGTATTGCGTTACGAATCTGTTCGGTAATGGTTGAGTGTGTCTCTGAGTGTTATCAAGTGCAGTGTGTTGTTTGTCAGTTCTTCGGCGAAGCAAGGGAATGTGAAAAGTAGTCTCGAACTGTTTGCTTGTTAGCGTTTTCTGTAAGTGACCGAATTCGATACAGTAGTCTACGTTCACTGTTGATTCCGATCACAGGAAGACTAGTATCTGTAATGGTCTGAAGGTGAGTAGGACACCGTTAAGTCTGTGGCTAGTCGTTTGTTATTAGGAGATTGGTTGTTCGAGTTTAGCATACGGTGAGTTCTCATAACTTCAAGGTATAGATGTCTGGTTGGTATACCTGTCTGTTCTGAAGAAGTACGTATTAGGTGACCTTCGTTACTGAAGTATATTTTGCTCTGAGAACAAGTAACCGGACTGCTGCCCAGATAGCTACAACAGGATCAGTTCTGAAGTTCTAATTCCAGTACACTGAACAATTTTCAGTTGTTCAAAGTTGGGCACTGAGCTAAGACACGAGAGAGCATTTATGATTGTGTGATGAGTTGGGAAAATAGTACAGGGCCTCTGTCTAACAGACCCCGACCACTCCCAAGGACCCACGTGGCTACAAGTTAAGTACTTTTAAGCATCACAATAGTAGTAACCTGCATACGGAAAAGTAGTTCGTCAGGGACTCCCAACCTCCTAAAGTATTGGAGTCCGAAATCAGAATCTGTAGCCTCTAACATTTAACATTTGGCGCCGTCTGTGGGAAGGGGGCATCTGATTGCCAGTTATCTGTGGGAAGGGGGCATCTGATTGACAGTTATCTGTGGGAAGGTGGCATCTGATTGCCAGTTATTTGTGGGAAAGTGGCATTAGATTGCCAGCGGTTTGTCAGAAGCAAACATTCAGTTAACACTCGATTTACTAGCAGTAGCAACAGACCCAGATTGTTGCAAACTGCTCAGATAGTGTTACTGCGCAATGATACATGCCGGTTACTCAGTCTGGTGAAACATATCCTAAGAACCGTAAGGCTGAAGCACGTAAAGTGCTAAAGACAGCCTTGAGAGAAGAAGGCATAACTCGATCTGACCCAGTGGTCAAGCAAATTGAGAACATTACGATTGATTCTGGTCATATTCCAGTGGAACGATCAACGCCTTTGGTACATTCTGGTGCTACTTCGACCCAGCCTATCGAAGATATAGTAATTTTAGAATCTACCAAGACGCCGTTAGAAACCAGTCTAGACTCAGAGTTATATACGATCAGAAACACTCTAGGAAAAGAGATCGGTAAAAGCGGAAAAACACTACATTCTGGCACAATTTTGGTTCATTCCGGTGATAGAATCTCCAACTGTCGGCGAAGGCTTAGCATTTTTTGCGGAATCCTCAGCCCAACCAGCGTGCTTGGAAGAAAGATTTCGGATATTGGATATCCAGAAGGAAGGAAAACTCTTCAAAGCAGAAGTCCGACGCATTCTAAGTAAAAACAGCACACCGGAAGGCACGCAATCCGGTGATACAAGTTTCGATAGTTCAACTAATCAACCTCAAGATACAGAAGGAAGACCTAATACACTCACAATGAACGGACAACAACAGCAACAACATTTATGTCAACCAAGGCCGCCTCCAACAGGAGTAACATACACGAAATTCGGTGGACTCCCAGGAGATGATCCGGATGCTCACGTACGCACTTTCGAGATAAGTTATGCAGTTCTTAACCATCCACCGGATCAGGCGTATAAGGCCATTGTTTTTCAATCCACACTGGTTAATGAAGCAGCTAGATGGCTTACGGAATACAATATTAATCATTTCGGTACCTATGACGCAGTACGAGACTCTTTTCTGCAACGATTCAGGCTAAAGAAGAATCCCGCCGAAATCTTTGATTATTTACAAAACAACCGACAGAAGACAAATCAGACTGTCTAGGAGTATGCTTCACTCTTTAGAACACACTTGCGGCAGATACCACAGGCCCACGCTAACTTACCTGATGATGTCATCACTCAGTGGTTCATCAATGGCTTAACCCCACAACTGAAACAGATCATGATCATAAGATGTGTCGGAGCTATGACGCTGGATGCAGTCATTGCCATGGCTCTGCAACTGGAATCCAAGGTCGGTGGATTTACAGAAGATCTGGAGTGGTTAAAAACAAACAAAACTATGGCTGAAGACATAACCAGACAAGTATACTGCATCACATGCAAAAATTCAGGTCATACTAGTGCCAATTGTGCACTAAATCAAACGTTTTGCGCTATCTGCAACACTGCCGGACACACCACCGGAAACTGTGTTTACAACGCTAGAATACAGGGAACAGCAACGGTCAATGCAGTTATACAAGAACATGGACAGCCAACGAATCACTATGTGCCTCCGCAATTGAGAAACAATCAACCTCAAGGATATCGGAACTACCGAGGACAGAGGAACAACAATTTTAATACAAACCACTGGCAGAACGGACCACCACCGAAAAATCCCAATCTACCACCACCACGCTGTCATTTTTGCGGCGAATTCGGACACATCAGAAGATTTTGCAAAGATGCAGCTGAGTATGATCAAAGGAAGAAGGAGCGACAAAACCCAATGGCCAACATGGTACAAATCACACCAGTAGAAACACAGACTGCTACAGTCCAGACCAGCAGAAACACAGACTGTTATAGTCCAGACCAGCAGAAATCACACCAGTAGAAACACAGACTGCTACAGTCCAGACCAGCAGAAATATTCGGACCTAGGATACGAGAACAACATAGGATGTATGACAAGGCTAGTCACTGGACCGCAACAGAACCACCATTGTTCCAAGAACCTATTCCGGTGACTCAGGCTTCGTCAACAAAGGAAGGAATGCAACAAAAGGAAGCAACAGCGGAGCCATCATCAGCAGTAGGCATAACAGCAGATACTTCTGCATCAGCGGAGACCTCAAGTTCAAAGGAGCAGGACAACCAATCTCAATAGGCCTGGGAAATTTTATCCAAGGCATCTATCACCCTGCCTGTAGGCCAACTTCTGGCATTAGTACCTGGAATTCGACAACAGTTCCAACAACAGTTCAGTCCGGTACCTTCTTGTCTTTCGGCAACAGCAGCAGTTCAACCGGAACCTGATTCTACTGTCGATCATTCGGTTCCCTTGATTACAGTATGGTACAAGGATCATAAAATTACGCAGGTATTGATTGATGGAGGATCTGGTGTTAACATTGCAACTGCAGCCTTATGCAAAAGGTTAGGATGGACCGAAATCGAACCAGTTCAATTTTTTGTCAGAATGGCAGATCAATCTAGAGTCCATCCCGTAGGACTTGTGCGGAATATACCCATTACTTTACAAGGTACGACCTTCAAAATGAACTTTGTTATACTAGATCTGCCAGAATCCACTTTGGATTACAACCTTCTTTTCGGCCGACCTTGGTTGAAGCATGCGAAGGTAATACAGGATTGGTCTGCACAAGAGCTTACGTTCAAAGATGCCAACCGTAGATATGTGGTAAAATTAGATGCTATACAACCTTGTGAACTTCACGCCAGACCATATTTTGCTGAACCAGTCCACATGTTAGATGGACTATCAGATGATGAAGAAGAGGAATTTCTGAAGAATAACGCTGATTTAATGTCTGTAGGAACTGTTGATCTACAGTCTGTTTTAGATAATTGGAACACTTCAGTTTGTACAATCGTACCTATCACCGAAAAAACTAAGCAGGAAGATATTGTCCCAACACATGACGATGAATTACAATCGCTGTTCAAGTCAACAAACGATACAGAGAAACCGCAACAGTTTTATGTCCCCGAAGACCAGTTGACCACGTACAATCTAGGAGACGAAGATCATCCGCGACCGGTAAAGATAAGGCAAAACTTACCGGAATCATTTAAAGCTGACTTGATTCGACTTCTTCGCGAATTCTCAGACATCTTTGCATGGGATTACAAAGATATGAAAGGATTAGATCCGCGCATCTATCAGCATAGAGTTATGTTGAAGCCTGAAGCTAAACTGAACAAACAGCCCGGCTACCGGATGAATCCCAATTATGCATCACAAGTAAAAGCCGAACTTGATAGATTATTAAAAGTCGGATTCATCGTACCAGTAGAACATGCTGAATGGATTTCACCAATTGTGATCGTGCCAAAGAAAAATAAGCAACTACGAATCTGTGTAGACTACCGAAAATTAAACGCAGCAACAGTACCAGATCCTTTCCCGATCCCCTTTCTGGATACAATGCTCGATAGGGTAGCAGGTCATGAGATGTATTCATTCTTAGACGGATACAGTGGTTACAATCAGGTTAGAATGGCCGAAGCGGATATACCAAAAACTACATTCATTACCAATTGGGGTGTCTTTGCTTGTACGGTAATGTGGTTTGGATTGAGAAACACACCAAGCACATTTCAAAGATGCATGCAGGAGATTTTTTCTCCTTATCTGACTTCATTTATGCAAGTATATCTCGATGACTTCTCAATTTTTGGTAAGATGATGGCACATTTGCTTCATCTACGATGCTGTTTTCAAAAGTGCAGAGAGTACAGACTCTGTCTTAACCCAAACAAATCCGTGTTTGCGGTCTCATGTGGCAAATTACTTGGCCACATTGTATCTGCCCAAGGTATCCGAGTAGACCCAGATAAGATTTCGGCAATTTTAGAAGCCCCAGTACCCGCTACTCCAAAAGAAGTAATGCGTTTCATGGGTCAAGTACGGTGGCATGGCAGACACTTACGGTGGCTTGCTCATCTGGTTGTACCACTGAACAAGCTAATCACAAAAACTCCCGGACAGTTCGAATGGACTCAAGAATGCCAAAGTACATTTGATCGACTCAAGTATTTATTGACGCATGCCCCAATCTTACAACCACCGGACTGGGACAATCCGTTCCATGTTTTTGTCGACGCTTCAGATATTGCGATTGGTAGTATTCTGATGCAGCAAACACATAAGTGGTTTCGCCCCGTTTATTATGCCAGCAGGAGGCTTGCACCTGCAGAAAAGAACTATTCTACCACCAAAAGAGAATGTCTAGGATTAATTTACTCCATCAAAAAATTCAGACATTATCTACTAGGCCGGAAATTCACCTTCCATGTGGATCACGCTGCCCTCGTCTATCTAGTAAGACAACAACATTTAGGCGGTCGATTAGCGCGATGGGTCTTACTCTTGCAGGAATTCGACTACGAAGTCATTCACCAGCCAAGCAGTTCACACGCCTTAGCAGATTTTTTATCCCGCTTAGATTCCGGTGAAGCTCCGATGGGCATAGATGACACGACACCCATGATTTATGTATCAGAACCAATTAATGAAGAACCTGCAGACCCACCTATCCCATTTTCATATTATGATCAGATCTTGACCTTTCTCACTGATGGTTGCCTTCCATCTCAGACTTCTAGAGCAGTATGCAAGAAAATTGCAGTTTTTAGCCGCCGATTTTGGTTAATTGCTGGAGAATTATATTATGTAGATCACACCGGAATCCTACTTCGATGTATTCCACCGCATGAAGTTAACTCAATTATCACTTTGGCTCACTCGATTCCTTCCGGTGGCCACTTTGCTGCAGATCTAACTCACCGGAAAATTCGGTAGAGTGGTCTCTGGTGGCCAACTATGTACAGAGATGTGGCCCAATTTGTCAAACACTACGATACCTGTCAAAGGTCTGGACAACCACTGCAACGACACTTCTTTCCCTTGCAGCCTATTATGCCACTTGAATCATTTCAGAAATGGGGATTAGATTTTATCGGTCCGATCACACCTCCAGCAGTCTTCAGTAACAACAGATACATGCTAATCTGTACAGACTACGCAACAAGATGGGTAGAAGCTTGGGCTTTACGGTCTGCTACAGCGGTTGCAGTAGCAAAGTGTCTGCTGAATGATGTCTTTCCACGTTTTGGCTTATCACTGGAAATTGTCTCAGATCAAGGTACTCACTTTGTAAATCAATTAATGAAGGTACTCACCCAATCCTTCCAGGTGACACACAAACTCAGCTCTCCATATTACCCTCGTGCCAATGGTTTGGCCAAAAGTACAAACAAATCACTATTGAATATCCTCCGGAAACTGATCATGGAAGCACCGGAAAGATGGGATCAACTACTACGTGCAGTCTTATGGGCATACCGAACTACATATAAGGTAACAACAGGCTTGACACCCTTCAAACTAGCTTATGGCTTAGAAGCAATAGCACCCATGGAAGTAGTCATCCCAAGTCTGCGTGTAGCAATCACTCAGAAAATGCTACCGGAAGATTCGCTGACAGCACGAATGGACGCACTCAGAGAACTTGATGAGCACCGATGGCTCAGCTTTTTAACCATGCGCGAAGTACAACTAAGGCAAGCCAAGACACACGATCGATATCTGAAAACGCCAATCTTTTCGGTAGGACAGCTCGTACTCTTCTACAATGCAAAGTCGGATAGAGCAGCAGGAAAGTTCAAACTACGATGGTTCGGCCCTTTCAAAATCTCAGAACAAGTCGGTCCGGCGACTTTTTGGTTGACTACGTTGACCGGAAATCCACTCCCAAAAGTAATCAATGGGTCGAAGCTGCGGCCATATCATCACGCCCCTAGCCCGCATTAAATTTTTCGGCAATGGACCGCGTTTTGTTTAATCTTTTCTTTTTTTCTTTCTTCTTTTTATAAATAGCCGTGTTTTGGAAAATCTTTACGTACCAGCCGCCCCCTTACCAGTCACTCGAGTATGCACGCCTACATGAAAACAAGTATCATTCCCCCACCGCACAATGATACCTAACCCCCTTTTCCACCCCACCGTATTGTTCCTATTTAACCCTTTAGGCAACGCCAAAAATCGCTACTGTGGTGAGTGTTAGTGTTTTGTGCGACCCCTTGTGCTCTGTATTCGTGTTCATAGTCTGTATCAGCAATCGCCATGGAAGCGCTAGCAAACTACGCTGCCTTCCGCGATGGTATCCCTACCGAAGTAGATGAATACCTGCGTTGCAGAGGGTTGGCCAACTTTGCTGAGTTGCCCTTGCACTCAGTGGAAGCCCATCCCTTCTTCGCGCAAATCATCTCTGCCATCGCCCAATCCCCCGCCACCGAACGCCAATGGGTTTTCCCTTCGCTACCCTCCAGAACGGTCATCACCTTCCCAGCCTTTTCTGAAGCTTTCCGCCTCACCCCGCAAGGCCGAGAAAATGGCCCCAGTATCCCCCTCGCCCGCATGACCGAACTAGTCCCCCGCTCTTCCTCCAACGAGTTCGCTATTCTCTGCCGTCCTGAACCCGAACGATCCGCCCTACAATTCCTAGTCGCCATCCTCAACCTGCAGAAGCGCACCTACGGCATCTCTTGACCCTTCTATTCCGCCTTAGATTTAGTAGCCCGAGAACCCGTCAACTTTGCCTCTTATTTTTTCCATAGAATTCATAAAGAGTGTGTAGCCATAGTGAAGCAAGTAAATAAGGGAACCACCCCGCGCTCTCGCCTTCCCCATATCATATCATTCCTCTTCCCAGCCATCCTCGCCGCACAACCACCACCCCAAGGTCCCGTACTTAGGCACGAAGAATCGCCTCGACGACGATGAAGAAGAAGAGGAGGAGATCAACCAACTCTTCCGCAATAAGAGAATCCGGATCAACTCTTCAAAAAGCGAAGCACAAGGATCCGCCGGAAAGGATCAGGACACCCGCAACGAAGAACAAGAAGAGACCTTCCACGACACAGCCACTTCCATCCACAATGAATCATCGGCCGATCACCATGATCCGCAGAATCACCCAGAAACAGAACCAGTCTCCACCGAAGAAGCATCAAGACGACGAGAAGACGAATAGCAAGTGGCCAACAGCGCACTCAACACCCTGCTGAAGGCCGTAGAATCCACCATCGCCCACAATACAGGTGAACAACAACCAAGCAATCAGGTAACAAACACTGACTCTGCCATTCCCAGACCTCCACCAGTCAACCCCATTCCCACACCGGATTCGGAATCCTCTTCATCCTCCCTCAACTATTCGCCCCCGACATCCCCCCAAATCCAAACCCAAACCTCCGCGCAACCGCAACACCCCCTTCTCCTTCCCACCGTTCTGGCCTTTTCTGAACTGGCCGCCATGGGCCAAATGCTTATTTCCCTTTCTCAGCAACTTCCAGTACAGCTGAGTGAAGTCACAAACACGATTTGACAAGACCTGCAGCACAAAGTTGACCTAATGGAAGCAGACATCATCCCTCTCCAAGAAGAAGTCGACACCGTAAAAGTAGAAAATCATCAATTACAGACGCAAGTAGCAGATCTCCAAGGCCAAGTTTCGGCACAACAGGCACTGATACAACAACGGGATGAGGCCTTAGAGCAACTGGCCATCAAGGACCAGCTACTAAATGAAGCCCACGAAGAAATCCGGACACTAAAACTCGCGCTACAAGAAAACGAAGATCTCAGCTCATCACTCGAAGAGATGGTCGAAGAAACAAAAGCACAATTGCAGGAGACAATCCAGAAAAATCAAGACCAACAGAGAGAAGCAGAACAAGTCAAAGACGAGCTACGAAGAGCCCAGAAGTGTTTGGACGAAGTGAACAGAATGCTAAGACACCAATTAACCAGGGAATCCAAATACCAAAAAGATCTAGCAAATGCTCGAAGAGAACGCGATGCCTACTACAAAACGATCGAATTTCAGAACCAGCAACTCGAGCGACTCGATAATCAATTGCAAAATCAGCAGGAACGAGTCACGGATATGCAGACGAAGGTCACCAAAATGAAGACATCCCGCGACGCTGCACTATCCAACAAATTTTATTTACAAGAGGCCTTCTTACAGAACCAGGCCAAAATTTTGTTAACCCAAGCCATAGCTATTAGCTCCGTTAGAACGGACGCCCAATTATTAGAACCAACCACTTTAGTTCAGATGATAGAAACCATTAAAAAGAAAATTACCCGAACGTTTAGGCTCGCCCGAAATATGTACCTAGAAGGACTTGTCGCAGAACCATAGGAACCTACGGGTTCGAGTCCACCGTGCGTGCCAGTGTTAGACGGCCACCGAATAAGGACAAATGTACTAGGACAGGCGTCTTAAATGTAAAAGAACCTTTCGGGGAACGCGCAGGTAACTAAAGATTTGCGCACCCTTGTAAAAAAATCCTCTATATAAGGCAATGAGAAAAGAGTGGCCGAGCGCCCCACCCAAATTACAGTGTATTGTTTGAGTGAGCCCCGTTTTGGGGATTGTAAACGAATCAGTTGTATTGCGTTACGAATCTGTTCGGTAATGGTTGAGTGTGTCTCTGAGTGTTATCAAGTGCAGTGTGTTGTTTGTCAGTTCTTCGGCAAAGCAAGGGAATGTGAAAAGTAGTCCCGAAGTGTTTGCCTGTTAGCGTTTTCTGTAAGTGACCGAATTCGATACAGTAGTCTACGTTCACTGTTGATTCCGATCACAGGAAGACTAGTATCTGTAATGGTCTGAAGGTGAGTAGGACACCGTTAAGTCTGTGGCTAGTCGTTTGTTATTAGGAGATTGGTTGTTCGAGTTTAGCATACGGTGAGTTCTCATAACTTCAAGGTATAGATGTCTGGTTGGTATACCTGTCTGTTCTGAAGAAGTACGTATTAGGTGACCTTCGTTACTGAAGTATATTTTGCTCTGAGAACAAGTAACCGGACTGCTGCCCAGATAGCTACAGCAGGATCAGTTCTGAAGTTCTAATTCCAGTACACTGAACAGTTTTCAGTTGTTCAGAGTTGGGCACTGAGCTAAGACACGAGAGAGCATTTATGATTGTGTGATGAGTTGGGAAAATAGTACAGGGCCTCTGTCTAACAGACCCCTACCACTCCCAAGGACCCACGTGGCTAAGAGTTAAGTACTTTTAAGCATCACGATAGTAGTAACCTGCATACGGAAAAGTAGTTCGTCAGGGACTCCCAACCTCCTAAAGTATTGGAGTCCGAAATTAGAATCTGTAGCCTCTAACATTTAACACTAGTCTAAAAACTATAAAAAGAGCTAGAGAGCTCATTTTTGAGGTTAGCTTCTTGTAGATTTTAGTTTTGTAATAGATTTCTTTTGTAATCAAAACCCTTCCATTGTTCCTCTCTTTGATCTTACCTTGTGCGCGTGTGTGTGTTTGTGTGTGCATGTTTGTGTGCTTTCACGCACGCACTTGTGCCTTCACTTGCTCATGGTCTTCATACCGGTCCTCACGTCTCCGCAGATTGACAAGTAAAGGAGGTGGTGCTTACGCTTGAGCTACACCAAATTTTGGCGCCGTTGCCGGGGAGAGAGCTTCGAAGACGAGCGTTGTGATGGTAAGATCGTACATTTGCGACGTTGGAAGGTAAAAAAACTGTCATTTTTGTTCATTTTCTGATTTTTCTTCTTCATCTTCATCATCATCACCATCTCCATCTTCTTCCATCTTCTTCTTCATAGAAATTTCTTGTCTTTTAGTGCATTTTCATCATTTTCATACCATCTTTCATGCATTATTGTGCGAGGAGGAGTTAGGAAGTGCAAGAGAGTGCAAGCGCTGTGTTTTTTCATGATTTTCTGCACATACGGAGCTCGCCATTGCTCGGCGCTCAGAAATTCAAAGTTCCCACCAAAAAACACGATTCTGTGATGAAAATCGCGATTCTGTGAAAATTCAATTTTTTTTGAAAATCGCGATTCTCTGTTTCCCGCCTAAAAGCCTTTTGAAAAGAACACGATTTTGTGGTCATTCTCAGAATCGCGATTCTGTGGTTGTGCTCAAAATCGCGATTCTCTAAATTTTTGGAAAGCACGACACTTCATAGCTTATCGTCGAAGTAATGAACATGGATTCATGGACTTGATGACTTGTGGAACTTGGTGGGCTAGATCATGTTGGGGATCTCTTTGGAAGCTAGCAGGGGATAGTACAATGGCTGCTCAACTTGATGTCCATCCATGCCTTTTGCTTACTTTCTCTTATTGAAACTAGGTTGAGGTCCACTCTCTATAGATTGATAGTTTGAAGGTGTAGGAGTGTGAACCATATTGCAAGATGAGACTTTTTGGTGCCATTATCAAGGGGATCAGTTACCAAAATTAGGTGACTTATGCGATGGGTATCAAGAAGTTTTCCAATCTTCACGCAAGGAGAAGTTGTTTAGCTAATTGATCATAAAACCCTTCAAAGTTCTCTCTTACCTCCTAGGGTAGGATTTTCATAATCGGCATGAGGTTTGTATGTGCTTACATAGTCTAGTTTGGGGAGTCAAATTTTCGAAATGTAATAGTTTTCTTTTATACTTTCTTTTTTCTTTTTGTCTATAAAAATTTCATGTTCTTCTACTCAATTGGTGTACCATCTATGAACAAAAGCAATGCAAGCAACACCTCGTGAGTTTGGTGGTCATTCAAAAGTTCACATCATGTAAGGCGGTAGCTAATCATATCACTTAGAAATTCTTATTTAAAAAGCATCCAACCTCGTCATCAACATTCCAATTCTATCATGTATTTATTGGAGTTTTAGGTCCATGGAACCACACAAATAGCACAAGGAAGAAGAAGAAACTTGGAGCACAACACACAATACTGAATGTATTACCAAGTGAATGTACAAAGATCAATTACTCATTAGGGTTATAGGCATATATACAAGTTGGGGGGAAAGACCTCCTAAAGAGGGAAAAAAGTGCCTTGGTAGTCCTAGTGTGTTCACACACATCACTACCAAAATATATCAATAAATCCCCCCTCGAAGTGATGCGGTGAACAAGGAGCTCGCACTCATGTATAAG